>JAWWEY010000001.1:68471916-68528320 GCA_035582745.1 Loriotus luctuosus | reverse complement strand
AAAAAGAAAAAGAAAAAGAAAAAGAAAAAGAAAAAGAAAAAGAAAAAGAAAAAGAAAAAGAAAAAGAAAAAGAAAAACCACCACCACAACCACCCCCTGTTACCTCCACACCACAGGATTTAATCTATTGTGCATTACCACTGACCCATTTAGTGTAGAGAAGACACAATAAATCAATGTTTGTTAACATATGCTTAAGTAGAAAAGCAATTTCATGGGTCAGGCAACATAGTCATGAAATGTCTTTGAAGCAGTGGTGCATTGACTGCTGAGAAGGACACAGCCAAAATGAAAAAAATTCTCTGATTTTTGTGTGCACTCTGATTTCCTTTTTATTATTATTTTGATCAAACACTTGCTTCTCTGTCAATAGCAGTGATTAGCAACGTATCCATAAAACCAGATCCAGATTTGAAATAGTATTGTTTTTTAAGTGATTGGGATGGGGAAGAAAGGAAACAAAATCAGCAGCATAAAATAAAATGTAGTACTCAGAATGTGTAATTTCAGGTCTAGATTTGAACACTCACTAGTTCCAAAAGTTAGTTTTGTTTCAAAGTCAGAGGAGATGAGGACAGAAAACTCACCATTATGCCAAATTTGAGATGAACACTCAGCAGGTGAAATAAATGGCAGAGACTGAAACACCCTACATATTCACATTAGTACCATTAAATGTGTCCACAAGACGTATGCATTCCTAAAGGAAAGAATCAATTATAAAATTTGAGCCATCTCCTGTGAACCAGGAATTACACGAGAAATATATCTGTGTCTTTAAAAGAGTCTCTTCCCTACTATCTTAATTTTATTCAAATCCAAAGACTCTGAAATTTTTCCAGCACTGTTTCTAATAAGGCTCACTTGACTGCCTAATGCATAATAGAACTTTCTTCAGCTAAAAATATTAAAACTTTTATCCACCTACCTTGACCTCCAAATTAGCATGTAAGGAATATGACAGTGAAAGTAGATGCTGAATTTTTATTAGACACTCGAGTATCTTCAGTTCTGTTAATTTAGGGTGAAACCAAAGTGTCAAGAAGTTTCCTTTTTTGTATTGTATAGAAGGAATCATTTATGCATTATTAAAATACAGCATATCCTGGCAGAATTTTTAAAATGAGAAAAAAATCCTAGGCATGCATGTTTTTTAATGATCTACCTTTAAAGAAAACCAGCTTTCATTACCCTTCTAGTAGAAAAAGTTAGCTGGGTTTTCGATTATGAATAGAGTTTACTTAGTTTTGCCTCAGAGGTTTCAAAAATGTTTAATGGATATTTAAAATTATAATGCTTAAGGTTTGATGTCTTCAATTCTCATCCATTTAAAATTGTTATCAAGTTAAGTTTGTCAAAGTAATAAGACAGAAGCTTGGCCATATTTTAGTTTTGACTTTAAATATTAACTGATATTTCAATTAGTCTCTTCATAATATATTTACATTTACGGTTAAAGTAAATTTGTATTTAAAAGGAATTTTAACTGAACATTTAATTTTTGTATATTTCCACAGCACTGTTCATAGAAAATTACATTACTATTATGCAACTGATCTTCAGTGTATAAAGATTATGTAATATTCTTTAATAATTGTGTATAAAGATTAGTTAAGTAGCAAGCCTGTCTATTAAGATCATTGTAATGTCTCCATTAACACCGTGTCCAAATGATTGATAGTTGTGTGTACACTAGAGGGAAGGGAAGACATCCAGAAGGACTTTGACAGGCTTGAGAGGTGGGGCTGTGTGAACATCATAGTGTTCAACAGGCCCAAGTGCAAGGCCCTGCACCGGGTTGGGGAAATCCCAAATGCCGGCTGGGGAGAGAATGGATTGAGAGCACCTCTGTGGAGAAGGACTTGGGATTGTTAGTGGAGGGGAACCTTGACATGAAGTAACAACGTGCACTTGCAACCCAGAAAGCCAATAATATCTCAGGCTGTGTCAAAAGAATGGCCAGCAGGTTGAGGGAGGTGACTTCCCCTGCTTTTTTCACTGTCATGACATCCTGCCTGGAGTTCTACACTCAGCTCTGGGCTCCTTAACCTAAGAAGGACATGGACCTGCTGAAGCGAATCTGAAGGAAGATCACCAGGATAGTCAGAGGGCTGGAGCAAGGGCTGGACCACCTCTTCTGTGAAGACAGGCTGATGGAGTTGGGTTGCTCAGCCTGGAGAAGACTTGACTCGGGGGAGACCTTATAGCACCTTCCAGTACCTAAAGGAGGTCATCAAGAAAACTGTACAAGGACTTTTTACAGTCTAGTGTTGGTTGGACTTTCAGACCATGAGTTATAAATTCCACTCAGTTCTGTAGAAATATGATTAGGTTTGTATTAATAGTAGTTTATTTCATAGCAATCCAGGAGGTAGGAACAGAAGCGTGCTAAGGGAAATGTATTAACATAATTATGGAATATTTTAAAGTCAGAAAGTACGTCAGCTGAGCTCCAAAATTCCTAAAATATTAATAAAGTATTGTATGGTCTTATCAGGCATATTTTTATTTTTGGAATATGCTATGTTACAAAAATAGTGAGAGACGCTAATGATTAAATGCTTTCTGAGACTGAATGTTTTCACTTCCATAGTTATTTAGTGGAAACAATGTGTTTGACCAATACATAGGTTTTCAAGAGACCTTTTTAAGAACGCCATGTTTTATAAATTTTACTTTTCTATGTGTGAAGAATGGTACATATTTTTTGTCCACTGTTCATTTGTCCGCTGTTTCTATGGCACGTTCTACTAAAAAATTCAGTAGGTCATAGTGAGGAAATCTGTCTTTTTTCTGGTCAAAATTGGGTAGAAACCTCTGAAATGCAAAAGACAACAAATTCTGAGAATACCCGAATAACCCAGTTGAAAAACAGGCTTTCAGTTTTCCAGAGGCACAACAGAAATCATGCTTTAGATTTGCTACACATGCTGTCCAAAATTGTAGGTCCCCTACTCCAGAGATCCTAAAAGTTGCTAATTTAAGAAAAACAAGAGGTGTGATATTGCAATAGTCCAGTGGAATTTTTAGCATACCCTTCATACTACAGTCTAGCTTGACTACCTCTAATTTGCAGTGTTAAAAGAGAATTCAAAAGAACTTTAGGTGTTTCTATCTCTGTGAAAGAGGACGATTTTTTAAAATTTCATTTTCTTGTAAATCACAATATTAGGAGACTTTAGACTTGGGAGTAAGTATATTCAGAGGAAAGATCTAGATGAATTGCAGCCTTGTGTAAAAACTTGTGTATCTGTGACTAACAGCTGTGGAAAAGTTAGCACAATGGTTTTAGTAGGTATCATGATTGTAGGAGCATATGTGGTATTCTAGGCATAACTAACATGGCCTGAAGCAGCATACAGAAAAAAAAGTTGAGTTGAATAGTTATGGAAATTTTAAACTGCATAAACTGTGTAACAACTGCATTCATGCTGGCCCAAAATTTTATATAAGCAAGATTTTGTTATGTTGCAGTTTCTAAATTTTGCAAAACATTTATGGAAGCTGGAAGCCAAATCAGAGACTACAAAAAAAGAACCTTGGGTGTTTTGATAATTACAAAGCATTCATGGCCAGCTGGAAGTCAGAGCAATGTGTACTTAACTGCTTTGAATTGTCTGTGTTTTGCATGTAGTAATCTGTGTGCATTTGCTCTGATTGCTCAAGGGGAAATAATTACTGTTTATGAAAGATTGTCCATTATTCCCCAATTAGAGAGAAAAAACATTCTATAACAGGAAAAATCTGGCTGTTCTGTAGACTTTGTGAGAAACCTTCCTTAGTGGTGCAGTACTCCATAAAAAACACAGTTGTCATCCAGGGTACTACAAAAGCAAGGGGTCAAAATCCCATGGATTTTAAAATACATCTTGAATTGCTATGAATTTACTACAACATTTTAATTGAACATGAGATGGCATATGAACTGTAAGGAAATAATGCTCAGTTGTGATTTTCTTTTTTCCTCCATACCTTAGGGTTAGAAAAGACAAGGACACAGGAAAAAAAAACAAAACAAAACAAAACAACCACACCAAAAACCCCACTATTCAGTTTCTGACCCAGAAACAGAGAAGACAAGGTTTCAACTTTTCCTTTCCCATCAATTTTTTTTGTCTTGGGAGGAATATGTAGAACACAGTGTCCATGTTGCACATCCTTGTTGGACTAATGTCTGCATGAGTCCTGCTGTAGTGCCATTTCCAGTCCCAGTAAGTCCAAGAGTCAATTTTTCTATTCATACTTTAATTGGTTAATTATGAGGTTTCTATTATAACTTAGTTTAGATGGTAGTATACACAGATTTGAAATAAGGGAATTCAGTAATATATGAAATCTCTTACTACTAGGAAGATCTAACAGAAAATATTTCTTAATGATAATAAAATTTGATAAACAATCAGAGTTTCCACGCCATCATCCAGAAGCAATGCTGCAAAATCTTATGCTGAGCTGCACTTAAAGATGAAAGATGCCCTCTAGTTTCTATTATAGATGTGTTCTAAAAGGAATAGGATTTCTGGGTCTGACAGTGGTATTAATTTTTATTTTCCTAATGTTTGTCCTTCATTATTTTAGAATAATATTCTAATTCAAGGTTTAACTCTCTGTGATTTTGTCTGTGCTGTTCAAACTGAAGTTGTACTTATGGTCTATATAGACAGGCATATTACTTCCTTGACAAAGCAGCAGGAACCCTATTCCAAGTATCAATTGTCATTTGTACAGTTCCAATGGTTTTTCTGTTCTCGGGAGAAGCATTATCTGGATTTACCCAATTTCCTGAGATTTTTCTGTTTGAATAAAACTATGACCTAACTCAGAGAGCCAAAATTGCTTCTCATTTCCTCACACTAACTTCATACTTGCTTCAGATTTGGAGTGCGACACAAATGGGCCAAGATCTGCACCCTAATTTCCACTGAAAAGGAGCTGGTGTATAAAAGTATGTAAGTTGGATCAGTCTCAGAGTGCTGAAACCAGCCAGCTGGAAGTGTTCACATGCACTGACAAGTCTATTTAGTTATATTTTCAAAGTCTTTCACTGAGTGAAAACCCAACCCATAAAAAAAAAATTAAAAAAAAAACCAACCAATCAACCAACCGAAAAAACAAACAAACAAAAATAAAAACAACCCAAAAAAAACCCTAAAACCAAAACCCCAACATATTTTCAAGAAAGACATTGAAATTAACTTAAACTAGGACAGGTCTCCTATCAGTTGAATAGCTGTGGAGACAACCTGAAAGCACATAGAATCAAATAAATTTCCATTAAGTTTTCTTTTAAGGAAAAATAAATGAGTGCAGATGTTTAAGGGGCTGAGGAGCAGATTTTAAACAACAAAAAGAAAAAAAAGTGAAAAAAAACCCCAAACAAACATCAGATACAATTCCAGTCATAATCTGTGGTGTATTGATCTAGTTGCATACAGCTTCTCAAGGGGAGAGAAGATCTAGGTGTTAGCCTCAGGTTCCTCAGGCTTGTGAAATTGCATATCTCTGTATCTAAATTATTTTTACAAGAATTAGTATGCATTTTATTTTTCACATAAAAGATATGCAATCCAGATAAGGAGCTGAAGAAGGAAAACAACAGTAATTTCTTTCTGTTTGCTTGTAATTGTATTGTGCTTATCTGAAGAGTAAAACATACATTATCCTCACCTATCTTCAGGCTATTTAACTATTCAGAAATAATTATTCAGGGGGACATTTCTGTCTTGTTCTGTGAAGACTTTAGGACTTACTAGGTTATATTTTTATACCACAAACCAATTGTCTAAGGCTTTTTAATGTATCTATGCAAATCATCTGCATATGATCTCCAAGGAGGCAGGAATGTCATACAGTTATTTACACAGCATCATCTTCTTAAGAAGAGATAAGTATTCCTGGGATATTATGCCACTGTATTATATTTTTTAACTCCAGTGCACCTGCACATACAATGTGGTGTTTACTGTGCTATCAGCGTTAGAAAGATCCTACTTTGAAAATAAATGCTAAATTTTAGGGCATTAGCAATCCAATTCATGCTAATAGATCTATTTGTTCATGTATACATGCAAAAATTTGCAGAATTAAAGTAAATTCCTCAGATTCAATATTCTACATTTCTCTCTGGGAGTTAGTAGACTCTCATAAAAAGGAAGTGATCTTAGGTTTAAAAAAAAAGATTTTTTGATTGCTGAGAAAAAAAGAAAAAGTAAACCTGTGTGGTAATGATAAAAAAAATAATGTTAAAAGGATGAAGGCAGAACAGCGTGCTGGAAACAGATCTCAGGGTCATGAAATCTGTGCTCTTTGGCTGAAAGCACAGCACATAACTTCAGTAGTGTCTCTCAGTCTATTAAAAATCCAACTGTGAAAAAAGGTCAAATGAGAGCTGACGAAATGACTTAGATGCTCCATTTGATGTTGCAGTTATTTCTTTAGTTCAACTATTATTTTTTTTATCACCTTGGTTTCATGGTACAATTCTTTTAAAAACAGCATATATCATAATATTAGGATAATTTTGTAAACTCAATGCAGGCTGAGTCTGCTGCATTATTATAAAGATTTTAAAAAAATAATTTAACTAAAAATAGGACAAGATCTCAGTTCCCTGAATTTCAGGTGCCTGAAGACTGCTGAAATGGCTAAAAACAGAGCTCAAGCAGTCCTGGAAATGCACTTTTGTTAAGAACATGGGCTCAGTATCATTCCTCTCCTCCTCTACTACCTGTAGTATTCATACTGCATCCAATCCTACTGTAGTTACACCTTCTCTGAGGTTCTCCAGGCAGTGAAATATGGATGTTGGAGCCTTCCTTATTTGTAGCTTCACAAAAGACAAGTCTACAATTACCTCTTCTGTGTTCTCTCAAGACATGAGCCAACTCCCTTTACAGACAGCTTCCTGAAGAAATCTGCCCCAGATTCTGTCAAAAAATATACTGGATGTCAATTTTAGAAAAGACAAGAGATTCTAGTTGCTATAACTTTTTGGATCCCTTGCTGCAGAGTGATTAAGACAGTTATGTTCACTGCCAAGGGCAATTTTTTTTCTGTTTTTCTCATATTTTTTTGCTAGGGAGGGAAATACATAACCATATTACAGTCAGACTGACTCTCTGAAAAGTGAATTCTTGTATTACCATTTTATGACTACGTTAATTATTTTGAAGTCCTTTTCTATACAGTATTTTTATTGTGTGCAAGTTTTCTTTTTTATCGCTTAGGTGAAGCAGCTAGATTTTGATAAACAAAATCGTAAGCAAAAAGAGCTGGAGACAGGTGATATTATGAAAGTCATGTTGCTTATTCTCTTGCACTTCCCCTTAGAATCTACTATCATTTAGATGAGCTAGATTTGCCTCCCAACTGGCTTGCACTTGGCCCTGCAAACATGTTGAGTTCCTGAACTTGCCCAGGTTTCACTCTGAGCCATGCCTGTGGCTCAGATTGCTTTAGACCTAGGAGCTACAGAGTTCTTGCAACCCTGGGGCTCAGACATGGACTGGACTCAAGCAGGTGGCTGAGATCTCTTCAGGTTTGAGCATTCTTTCTTCTGGCACTGTGTTATTTTAGCATTTCAGATATTCTAGTATCCCTTTTCTCACTTCTGAAGCCATCTCCATGGATTCAAGAAGAAAACTGACATGGATTCTCTGATCCTGTAAGTGACAAATAAAAAATTTAGCAAAACCACAAGCCATCTATCTAGCAAAAATATGTGATTCAATGTTTACCATGATATGTCTCCAGGGAAGGTATATTTTGATCTTTGAGATGCTAGGTCCCTTGACCATGGGAGGAGTCTGAGGGGTACTTTGGAGAGGTGTTACTGGCTAAAGCCATTTTTGGCAGGATCATCAAATGTATTAATTGTTTGAAGCTTAAACATAATGTCTATTGATCAGTTATGAGAATCTCTAGAGGAAATATGTATTGAGTAAACCAACCCCTTGGAGATGTCTCTTTCTTAGATAAGTAGTGAGTTGTGGCTCCTAATGGGTTATTAGGTCCTTATGAAAAGAAGGGAAAGGGAAAGGGAAAGGGAAGGGGAAAGGGAAAGGGAAAGGGAAAGGGAAAGACTTGAATAATAAAAAAGATTGGCTCTAGTAATCTGATGAACACTTGTTTTTATGGAAACTGGTTGTCTGTTAAGATTATCACAGAGCCGTTCACTGAAAATCCCAAGTCTGTACTGCAGGGCACATACCACATCACAAGAAACCATGTTCTTCTGCTAGGCTTATATTGTAGAATTCTTTTGTTGGCAGGCACTTTGATGGTTTGTCTCACAAGAAAGATAGAATATGATAAAAGTCTTCATTCCTTATGCACTCATGTGAGACTGTAATTTCCAACTCATATGGAAAAAGTAATTTTATACCTCATAGGTCTATTGCAACATAAACCATAATGCCATACAGTAAAAAGAATTTTTAATTTACCACTTCAAAGGTGGCATTTTGGATGTGTTTTGTTTAGGTTATAATCCTTCTAGCATACTTCTAGATCAGTTTCAATATCAAAACCAAAAACTTCATTAATAAGCAGAGGATAAAATCAGCTATGCATTTCTTCCTGTACAAGGTTGTTATGAAAATGTAGTCAAACTTTATTGATATAAAGTCTACAACATCTACGTGGTAAGATGTTTTAGAACAGAACAGCTTACAAGAAGGTTGAAAGACCTTGGCCCTACTTTTAAACCTTCACTACAGTTGATATGTAGAATCAATCAGAAGCTTAGTGCTTATATGTCTGAAACATTTTGGTGTTTCTTTTCTCCACTCCAAAATCAAAGTATGGTTGCTTTTGGTTTTTTTTGTTTGTTTGCTTCTTTGCTTGTGTTGATGTTGTTGCTGTTTTTAAGAGGTGATTACAGAAGATCATCTGAGTGCCAGCCCACTAGGAAACAGAATGCAGGAAATGTCACATTTTTTAAATACAAATATTTCAGGCTGAAAATTAAGAGATAAGGCTCATTTGCTTTTCCCATACAGCTCCTCAATATTTGTGATATATTTTGTCTCATTAAATCTGTAAGAAAATAGCAAGCTTTTTTTTTTGTTTCTTTCCTTCTCGTCTACAACTTTTCTTTTCTCTTCTACAATATTCCAGTCTTCTTTTTGAAACTACTTTCTAAATGGCTAAAATTTGTATCTTTTTCTACCTGCAGAAGAAACATCATAGGCTTGCAGTAATTCCTCTGATTTCTTTATTTTTTCCTTCAGCCCTCGTTATTGTCTTTGATTTCTGGTGGATAATATTAGTGAATTCTAAATCACAGAAGAATAAATATATGGAAAGATAGATGCAGTGGAACGTAATTATTAAAAATCTGCAAAGACATTGATTCTAGTTTTCATATGCAATCAGAAAAGTTAGTATTATTCATCTAGTTGTGTGGAGCACTTCTTTAAATGAAGCAAAACACCCACCAAAATTGAGATAACAAAAATTCCCTGTATTTAAAAAAAAAAAACACCTGGATCTCCTTCTACGCTAAACTGAGGAAGCTTTCCTTGTGTAAAACTAAGACAAATTATGTAGACTAGTTACTGTTTACTACATTCTCTTTCTTGATTTGTGGTTATAAAGCACAGAGCACAGTAACCTTTTCAATACTTTCCAGAAAGTGTTACTATAAAACTCAAAGTTGTTATATTTGCATGTCACATGTTTTCTGGATGAATTGCTCTGACTTGTGATCAAGAGACACCCCAGCTATGTGCTACTATATGAGTACTTGCATTTCATACCAAGGTAACAAGTAATTTATATTGTAATAGAACCATCCTTTTAACCTTTTTCAAAATAAACCTTCCTACTATGACATAAACCTAATGTTCCCAGTCCTTTAAAATATTAACGAGGTTTACTTTGAAAATTATTTTAGAGATAATACAATCTTTCACAAAATGTTAGCATGACATTAATACTTTTATTTTAAAGTAGCATTAATATTCTCTTGCTCTCCCTTTCCTCAGAGAAATTGCTTATCTTTTGACCATCAGAGAGCCTCACCTATAATATTAGATAGGTATCTTCTAGGATCTATTTAAACAGTAAATAAAAAATAGTTTTTTTCCAAGGAATTTTGAAACTGACTTGTTTTATACTGTGATGCTCTTATTTCAGTAAGGATTCTCTAGTCTTTGTACTGGATAACAGCAGTGATATTTACCCATATGCATACATTTGAGTGGCAACAAAGAGGTGACAGGATTCCTTCTTCACACTAATTGTTTTGCTCTCATTAATTTGCTGAGAAAGTCTGTTGAAAGATTTTACACTGGGAAACTAAATTTTACAGTTTGAGACATTTACACACCTTTTTGTTACAAAGTATTAAAATAATTTCTGAAATTCAACATATATCAAATGAAGAACCACTTATACAGTAAAACCTTTTATGAGAAAAGCTAATCCAGTAAGAAATTGTGCCTTTGTGTATCTTTGTTTTCAACATTTTGAAACTGCAATTAACTATATCAAGTGATACACTGCATTCTACTTATGTTCTACATTTAGATTGGCAAATGTAACCATTTGTCTTAAAAGGGTATTGCTCTGCTTCCCGGATACAGCATCATTCTAACAAATCCTATTCTTCTCCAACCCGTTGTTTATTTTTCTCTTTTTACTTAGTCAAATAAAGACTGTGCAATAGAACAATCAGCATGCAATGTGTTGTGCATAGCAATTATGATTGAATTATTTAGAATTAGTCCCTGCAGAAAAATAATCCTACTTGGAAATTTTGTAAGTATTTATGCAACTATGCTGCAGTACAATATCTAGAGATTGCAACTGTATCTTAGAAAAAAAGTAATTTTGCTTTTCATGTGTACTAACCATCTATAATTATTTTCTAAATAGGAAGGTGTAAATTTTTTACATATTTAAAAGTGTTCACTCTTTATTTTCTTACAGCTGTGGAGTTTTGGTCTATTTTTGTTTCATCATGAAAGTAAGTCAGAATCTGATGTCTGAATACCAATCTGAGAGCCACACAAAATCAGAGCATATACTCTTACACTACGTCATTTTATGAGCCTCACAAGCGTTTCACTCAGCACACCTGGTAGAGTCTTATTCTAATTTACTTTTATTTATTTGACCACAAATTGGAGAAAGTTGGGTCTAGGTGTCAGTGAAATCAGTGCTAACCACAATGTCTTTGTTTCCTCTAACTTGTATGGCCAAGGAGAGTGGTAGAGTGGGATTTAAATAGGTCAGGTGGAGTCCCTTGGGTTTGGTACCCCTAGCCTGCCCTCATTTAGCCCTCCTGACCTGGAGAGAGAGGATGGAAGTGTGAGAGGTCATTTGCATCTCATTCCTGCAGTGGGGACCCACAACTATTCCCATGAGCATTGATGTAGAAAAGCACCAGGGTCTCCGAGACTTACTAAATGAGAACTGCCAAAAAACAGAATTGTGTGTTGCTGCTGTCTTCACCAGAAACAGGTAAAAGTGATTGTACCTATGATTCCCTAAAATGAAAATATGAAGAAACTCAATAAAATGTGCATGCAAATAAAATTAAATAGATGTAGATGCCATCTGACACATTCAAGTACACGAATCACATTTAATTCTCACCTTAATTTTTTTTTAGTGGCTATGGAATGTCTCTCTTTGTTTTGCTATTTTTTCAGGTAAAAAATGTGCCTAATAGGAACCTCTTCTTGTGTGTCTTAACATTTGTGAATGTCTTAACATTCTAAAGGCAATAAAAATGAAAATAGCTACAATACAGCTGTCAGCAACACCCTTAGGCAGCAAACTACCTAGCAAGCGAGTTACATTTATCTGGAATTCAGATTTTGTAGGGCAGAAGCATCTAAGTAGACAAATTATTTTTAAGGGGCAAATGTTTTTGGGCCATAACAGTGATACGGTGAGGCCTGTTCAGTACTGTATAAGATTGTTAATAAAGATTGGAGGAAAAAGTAAAGACTTTGAGTTTTTATAGAAAATTATGTGAAAAATCAAAGATTAATCATATTTGATTTTGATAATAGCTTCCCCAGAGAAAGGAACTGCAAAAGACCATTCATTAGAAAAAGCCAATAACCAGTGGAGATAGCACTATGTAATCATTAGTTGATGGAAAAGGGGAAAAAAAGAGAAAAAAAGAGGGAAAAAAAGCATGAAAGTATGATTCATTGTGATGCACAGAGAAACATGACTTGTATAAAAATGAATGTTTTAAAGCATGGGGATGATGTGAGCAGGATAGATTTTAATTTATTTTTTTTTATCATGGGGTGATCTTCAAAATAAGCTTGTTTTGTGTTTTTTACTCTTTAAACCATTGTTTGGGCAATAATTAAATGCTGGAGGAAGTAATATTCTGTCATACTCGTTTAACTCTTAGCTAGTTCAGTGTACAGACATGCCTGGAATATCCAAAACACTCTCTAGTCTTCTTCCTTAGCAGTCACAGCCTTTCTGAGTTTTGATTTATTCATAAGATCTTATTAGGGCAAGGCAGCTTCTTCACTTAATAATCCCAGAACAGTGTCTGCATATTCCTTACTGCTGTAATCTAAGAGTTCAGTGGGGCACAGCTGGGTCATGTAACTTTCTTAAAGTGATGCTAGAGCTTATGTAAAGCTTCCACTGAGGACCTGTAGGGACAGAGAGAAAAGCAGACAACAAAGTGTGTTGAGCTTAATAAGTGCACAGGACTGAGTGCACTTTCAGAATATGGACTTTTCCACCTCTATTTTGATTAAATATTTGTTCAGTGGGAACGGGAGGAGGCCAATTTGGTAATTCTAATTCCACAGTATATTTCGGCAGACATTTCTTCTTCCCCAGGTCTTTCTTAAAATGTACTGGATTCTATACCTTTTCAGCTAGATGTTTTTTGTTTCTAGTACTTGTTTTCTTTCATTTTTATATGTGGATAAATTTAATTTTATTATACTCTTCTATAAAATTTCATCATTCATAAATGTTATTACATTGATAAAATTTGTTGTTAAAGTTCATGTCTTAAAAGACCTATAATTTTCTTATTTTATACCTTTAGAATCAATTTCTTACTTTTCTAACTCCTTTTTTCTTTCTTCTTTTCTCAGTCTAATATCTCTTATTAAATATCCATTTGAGAATTTTTTTTCTGTAGTAATAAAAGCCTTATCATTCATCTTTCCAAATACATCTGATTTGCTCATATTTTTCTTCCCTTTTAACATTTTGCTATATAAAATTTATCTTAAAAATTATTGCAATAATGTTCATATTTCTTGGTATGAAAAGTGTGAGATAAATCCACTTAGGGAATGAAAAGAATTAGCTTTCCTAGTTGAAATAGATTATTGTTAACTTCTCAGTTTGAAGAGCAAATACAGGAAAATCACATTAAATAAAACGCATCACTTCAGCAATGATTACATATAAACCAGAAATATAATGCACCAGTCAGCTGTTTAAAAATGTATTAGCAACCTGGTAGTCATGTTTATTCCAAAGAGTTGCAATCAGTTCAGACAGGAAAAAAACACACAAAGCAAAGAAACAAAAGATATTTAAGGATTGAGCATAATTTATTGGAAATTCTCTTCTTGAATATAACTTATTTGAATTTGTTGATAAATCCTGCCCATAAATTCTCAGAAATTAATATCTCAATTTTTTCCAACATCTTGGCTTTCACTAGAGAAATTTGGGGTTTTTCACTCTCTTATTTTTCTTTATTTTAATTCACTTAATGATAGCTAAACCTTGTATTGTTTTAACAGCCTTTTTTTCCATCTCTGAAATCAAAGTTATCTACAGTTTGTTTACTGCAACCTTAAGCTTTGAATTTTTCAATCTGACATGTTTTACAGGAACAATTATGGTCCTTAAAAAAGAAAAAAAAGAAAAAAATCCCAAACTAAAATTAACTCTTCAAGAATAGTAAAATTAAAAATAAAAAACCTCACCAATTTAATAACAGCATATTGCCTAAGTATCCAAAAAAGAATGAAGCTTTTTTAGATTTTCCCACCAAAGTCTTCTTTTCCAGCTATTTGGTCCTCATTTTCTTCTCCAAATACTTAATGCCCATAAAACTTTTTTGTCATTGAATCAGAAAAAAAACTAAAAACTTTTTGCACCATTATATGGAAAGATTCTGTTTCATTCTCACATTGAACATGTGAGTCTTCATGAGTCCAAAGTTTATTTTAAAATGTATTTATTACTAATATTTTTCAACAATTTAACATAATACATTTTAAAAGAGGCAATCATTGACCTAATATCACTACCACTGTTAATATCAATTGAAAGTCAATATAAACAGCTAAACAATGAGACTAAATATTCCTTAACACATCAGAGCCATAATTTAGGCCTGCATTCTTCCCACTGACTAGTTCCTGCAAATTGGGACAGACATTTATTGAGTAAAATAATGATTTCAAACAATTTCACTGTTCCTTGGTCTTTTGTTTTTTAATGATGGGCAACATTGATCTCACGGTACCTCCACTCATTGACTGAACATTATTAGCATAGGAATTTCTATTAAGATGTGTACAACCCAGTGCCATACATTAAAGTTATATAATTTATTTTACTGATAGATACCATCAAGTTCAGCCTCACTTCCTTTATCGCATTAAATAATATGTATATTCATATTTCTTATAAACCTCAAATATAAGATACAGTTTGTAACATCCCCTAGTTAAATTGAGTCAGAAATGAAAAGGACCAGCTCAGTGTTCATTGTATATTATCTTTGATGGTATTCAAATTATTTCTGCGCCATTGAGCACATTTCCTATTTCAATTGTTCTTCATTATTTAGGAAAAAAATAATAAAAAGAAAAGAAAAAAAGGAGCTACAGTTTATGTCCAAATGACTTTCCATTTCACTTAGACTCAGCACCATTTTACTTTTTCTTATCCATGATGCACTGGAATCTCAACCATGAAATTATTAAACTAAATGTACAGGAAACTTTCTTTATATCAGATGTATTTCCCCCAGCATAAATTGCCCCTTTTTTACTTCTTTTTTTTTTTTTGTTACTTGGCATGAAATTTTGACACTTTTTATATAGTAGAATGAATAGGTCACCAACTGTACACTGACTTCTCCAAAGTACTGTGGATTCTCACATGACTAAATCTATTCATATTTTGGATTAATCAATCTGATTACCTCAGGAAGCTGTTATGTTTTTCACACTTTTGTCACTTCAGAAAGACAACTAGATTTACTCACCCAGTGAGCGCTTGCTACAGAACTCCTTCATAAATCTTTTTAAAAACCTATTCATATGCAGAAGTAGGCAATCTTAATTAAGTTTTTAAATGTTACAACTTCCCAATACCTTTCAAAAATCTAGAGATTATTCAAGTACATTTCACTATGTTTTCTCCAATTTCTGAGTTGGTTTAGTTTATGCTGCTCTTTACTATCTTAATTGTGCACAAAATAAAAAAAAAATCTGAGTAAATTGATGGGTTTTTTCTGTAATTGGGTACCCTTTAGAGCCTTTTGTGTTTGAGTAACAATACTATGATTTTACTTCACAACCTTGTTTTATATTTGGAGTTTCACTTTTTCTTTTATATACGTAATTCTTTTAAGCACTTGTGTTACAAAGTGTCACTGCTGAACTAGACTATAGATATCCTAGGCTTCTGCAAAGTGGATGGACCCGCTTGGATCTAGTAGCTTTTGAAATAAAAAAAAAAAATCTGAGATTGAAATAAATTATCTATCTGTCCATTTTGTCAATCACATTTTTATCTGCAGTTTTCTTGAACTAAGGAAGACTGAAGAATAAATGCCATTCCCACCTAACAGTTGAGAGGAAGTACCCAGGGAAGTGGGACTGAAATACAATCATCATGATTGATTTTATTATTTGCCTGAGGCCTTCTCATTGTCTGCTGGTAACAGATTTAGACTCTCATTTCAGTTACATAAAGATACACTACTTTGAAGACAAGAAACCAGGCATCATTTTGGATTTGTTTCTTATTGCTTGCTTTTGTTTTTCCCCCAAGGACTCTTAGCATGACAGAAGGTTCTCTGTTACCCCTAAAACATCCTAGTTCCACAGAAATTACACAATGGGCTAAAATCCAATTGACAAGATAAAGTCGAACTAAAAAACCACAAATATCCCACTACTGTATTTGAAGGCATGCATATGAAACTAAGTTTAAAGAAGCATTTGGTCATCAGTTAAGTATAAATTTAATTTTTAGAAAATACCAATAATATTTTAGAGGAAAAGAAGATTTTTCTCTGGATCTATCACCTATCACTATATCTCTTACTTATGCATCACTAACAACAAGTAGACCCTCTGTATTAATGGTGAAAAACTGAATTTATGGGTTTTATTACCTAAAAAAGACGGATATAAAATCAAAGCCGTATTAAAACAGTCTGTTTAGTATTATCCGTATTTCTGCTTTGATCAGATTTCTGAACAGTAATAACCAAGTTCATGAAAAACACTTTGGTTACATAACAAGTGTTTTACATGACAGTCTACATAACAGTTGAAAAATAGGTATCACTGCAGCATGTGAAAATATTTCTGTGGGAGAAACTAGATTTGTTCTCTCTAAGAGTCAAACTCAGTGGAGAATGAATAACCAAAGAATAAAGAGAATGAATTAAATCAATCTTAACCATTTAAGAATGGTTAACAACCAAATAACCTAAAACAACAGGAAAACATTCCCTCTTTTTACAATTTCAAACATTACAGAAATTATACAAAAATATACTGAGCTGGGGTTTGGTTTTATTTGGGTTTTTTGAGAAAAAAAAGGGAACAAAATAAGGAACAAAAATGAGCCAATGGTCAAGATTTGGGCTAGGATTATTATTTTTAGGGGAAAATATACCAGAATATATTTCATTATGTTTGATGCTTGGAATGATGTATGGATTAAGGGAAGCTGAAGACACTGGGAGCCATGCTAAAGACAGGAAACCAAATAGGTCTATGAAGGTCAGCCCTGTAGATTCCTCTCAAAACTCATGTCTAAGCACAGGGCTAAAGCTGTGGTTAGAACTATGGAAAAAGAATCTAGGTGAATTTTGTCTCCTGTGAAATTTCCCTACATTCTGAGGCTCAACACAAGGCTGTTGCTCCCAGGTGTTTCAGCTTGCCCTGACACTCTGGGTTACAACCTATGTTGGTGCTCTTGAAGATGATAGATTTGAGAAATTAGGTGCAAGACAAGTGGCATGGATGGTACTACTTTCAGCATCAGCAAGAAAAAAAATGTGGCCAAGGACAAGGACTACTGATCTGTAGGTTTTCTAGGGATGTAGCTGAAGAGCAGGATCAGCAGATTCCTTGAAGTGTATTGGCAGCTGTAGCCTGATTAAGTTCTTTGACAAAAGACCAAGACAATTTGTGGTGAGTGGCTCTAAATTATGGCAAAACAGAAGCTTAAACTGGAGACAAAGGCAGTTCAGAAAGACTGTGACATCTGAAGGGAATCACAAAAGACCAAAAATGCCATGGATCAAGTAATTTGAGTTATGGAAATATGTTTCAGTCTTTGAAAAGATAGATATTTTAGATGTTTGACAAAAATTGTTCACTGAAAGAGTGATTGCTTGCTGGAATCATCTGCCCAGGCAGGTGGTGGAGTCACTGTCCCTGAACGTGTTTAAAAGAAGGCTGACGTGGCACTGAGTTCCATGGTTTAGCTGATGAGGAGGTGTTAGGTCATAGTTTGGACTAGATGATCTTAAAGGCCTTTTCTATCCTAGTTCATTCTGTGTTCCTGTGATAATTTCAGGAGAAAAGGGTAAATGGAAACCCTCAGTGATGACAGAAGGCAGCGGAAGATGTTGATCCTGGGACCAAAATGGGGTAACTGGTATGACCCAGATTTTCTTCTTTAATTAACAGTCTTCACAGTTCCAGTATCTCTCTTTTTAAATAAAGCAACAACAAGGACTAATGATGATGGATTTGAGCAAGTCTATGCAGCTATGTCTGGTATCAATGGGCCTTCAGTATGGAAAAAGCATGGTAAACAGGAAGAGTCACCATTTCAAGGTCAAAGCAAAGACCAAAATCTTAGATGGGCCACCAAGGCAGACATTCAAGAGAGAACTGCAATGATTTACACTGAAAAGTCTAATGGGAGAATTTTTCACAGCTGAGAGAAAAAAGATTATGATTTGGAATAAGCTGAGGTATTAAGGAGAAAACATGAATGTCTGGAATTGTTGTGTTGTTAAAAACCCTGTAAGTTGGAAAGGAAACTAACATTAATTTTTGAATCATCATTTAACACTGGAAAAAGATTTTACATATCTGGATTTTTTCACAAACTTAGGTGCTCTCTGCATTAAAACAGACACCTAAAATATGAAAGGTCAATATTGATGTTCTGAAAACTTATTTTTTGCTTAGACATAATTAAAATTATTAATAGACCTTTAAAATATATTGTATGTCGTATATAGCTTTTTCTTGGAGACACACTGGTATTCCTACAGGCCTAAAGCAGGACTGTGTTGCCAAAAACTTAGGATGGTATTTCATTCTGCATTCTACATATTAGAGACCTGTCTATACCTAAAATAAAGGTTGAAATTTCTGTTTCTTTTATTGTAATATCTTCATAAAAGATGAACTTCATGTTTAATTTTTATGTATAACACTACCATGACCTGGAATCGAAAGTACACGAAGAGGTGTCCAAAAGTCCATGGATTTATTGACAACTGCTACATGTCACATACATCTGGCTGTAATTAATGCCAGAGATTGTGATATAAAGGCAAAACTGAAGAAAACAGTTTATTAAGTCTGTGCCAGACTCCAGGGCTAAATTGGAGACATGGCTTTTAATGACCAGCAATTTATATTGATCTGCACTTCTACCAGGATGCACTCGGTGACTGTAAAATGCTGGAGTTAGGAACAGTGCTACAAAAAAGACAGAATTTTTTTTGAGCATGAATACAATTGAAGTAATGTTTTTTATTGAATTTAGGCTTCACTTTGCTTAAATAAAAAGACTGCATGATGAATTATTTCTTCTTTCCTTTTCTTCCTGTATCAATATCCAGAGCAGCAAATTATATCAAACCAATATTTATCATGCCATACAGAGAATCTTGTTATGTGAAAAAATAAAAAGGAATCCACTAGACTTCTGGAAAACTGTATTTGGATAGATCACTCTTATATGAGTCTCCTTACTTTGTCAGAGATTTGATACTCTTTAGTGATGCAGAATAACACAGAAACAAATTCTGATCTGATATTTCAGTAAAAAGTATCAGAAGAAATTATCACAACCCATAGCAGAAATAATTATTTATAATTGCCTCCTGAGAAAGATGTCTAGCACTTCATGGAGTTGGAAGCACATAAGATCAGGAACAAGAAGTTAAAATGAATTGGAATCAAAACTGAAATACATTTCAGTGAAGTGGAACTGAAGTCTAGAGGAAAAGGATGACTGTGAGGTCACTGAGTATTGTATGGGTATTTTATTCTACAACACTCCTTAGAATTGCTATGTCTGTTGCTTTGACTCCAACTCCTGTGTCACATTTTACAGTGGATTTATTAATCATTTTCCATACTTCAAGTTCAGTCAAAAGATTACACAACCTTCTGCCTCATTTTTTTATTAATACAATTCATACAATAGCTTTAATAAAAGGGAAATATTTTCACATCACAACCTTCTGACATTACAGTCTTGGAAAGAAAATCTCCAGGCATGAATAAACACTGTGAGTGACCATTGTCTATTTTAAAAATTGTATTCCTCTTTAAAACACATTTTCTGGGTTTGCTTCTACACATATCAAAATTCAGATGAAAGTTGAATTTAAAAAAATGTAGTTTGTTTTGCTAGTCATCAGTATTTATATGGCAAGTATTCAAATGAAAAATCTGCATTTTTACAGTGGCTGTGGTTTAAAAAGCTGATACTTCAGTTCAATTCAACTTCAGCTTATATGAAAAAACAAATACTAGATTCAATAATGTGAGATCCATTCAAGCAAAATGAAGCTTAATTGTTTTCATTATTATTGTATAGAGCATAATTCCCATGGTCCATGTCCTCTCACAGTAATAGAATCAAATGACTTAATCAGTAAATAATGTATGAGACTACAAAGCATTCTGAGACTGTGGAATGAATTATTAGATAAGCACCCACACTTTATAGTAGTACGTTTATCTGGAGTGACCTCACATACATGATTTTAAAAGGCAATAGCCTATTCATAAGCAAATTCTATAGGTCCCTGCTACACATGAAATGGAAGTATTTAGTAGATACTAATGTGAGTAACAGCTTTGTTTGAGGCAATATTTTTCTTTGACACATAATTTAAAGAAGGAAGCAAAGACTGAATATTTCTGAAAACAAATTAGTTATATAAAGGGTTATTTAATTTTGTTTTCCAGTTGCTTAATAAGGTCTGTTTGGAGGTAAATTTCAATGCTGTTAACCATTTTGAAGAAATAATAATTTATCTTATACCTGTGTTTACATAGAAAATAATTTTTTTAGCCTTGGAGGAGATTAGAACAGATTCTTCCCCTCTTCCATTTCTACTCTATGCTTTCTACTTCATTCTTTCTCTTCTTCAGAATTATTTAAAGAGAATTCTTTGTCATGTAGTGTTCTTGACTTGTCTCTGTATCCTGTCCTTTTAGTGATCTTGCATGTCATTGTCTACATCTGAACACGAGGAACTTCCTGACAGAGGAACTTTTTTCCTTTCTTCCATACTGACATATTTGCCCTACCTACATTAGTGCAAATAGGTCCTCTTTAATTTATAATTATTAAGATTTTAGAGAAAAGGGCTACCAGCTCTGTCCTTTAAGGAACATCAACTCAACTGGTTAAAATGTCAACCTTGTTTCTTCTCCATAAATTAATTAATTCTGAATTATTTTATCTATGCTGGACTACAACTTCTTTAAGGTAAATGGAAAATTTCTACTTCCCAACTTGACTTACCTTTTAGGGATCAAGTACTATTACAGGAAGAAAGCATGCTGTCCAATCACTCTCAAGACAAAAAACACTCAGAGTTACTGGTCTGGTTACATTTTGGCAACTTATCTAGGCAGTACTTCCCTGAACCAAAGCCAAGTTAAAACATGAATGTTTTTCTTCTCATCACACCTGTTCCAAATGAGTTACCACACCTCTGAAACAAAGGGTATCATTAGATAAATAGTCAATGTTGTGGTCATGTGACAGGCTAAAACAGATCTGCCCCGCATAGATCAATTGTCAATAACTTGTCTTAGGGAAGTGGTCCTTGTGAGTTACTCTGGTCAGAAACACCTTTAGAAATTCTGAGTGAAGAATATCTTGCGTCAGGATCCAGTGGGTATTCTTTTAGTAAAACTTGTCATACATGTCTTGAACATCTTCTTTCACCCTTGAATAACAATCAGATGAACAAATAATAATTAATACATATTGGTACTTATCATGATGACATATTGATGAAAATGTTTAGAGAAGATAGAACATTTCTATCTTCTAATTTTCCAGATACACAAATTTTAATTCCTAAAATAAAGTCAATATACACATTGACTCAATATACACATAAAGTCAATATACATTTATTTTACTGAGTAACTTAAACTGGCTCCAGTAAAAAAATTACTGTCCTCTGAAGATTTTTAGGTACATGTATCATGATATAAAATACATTTTTATCCATATGTTGCAAAGAAGCCTATGTTTTTAAGCTCAACAGCTGTTCTGTCACTTCCTCTCTATCATTATAGAAACATTATTATTTTTGTCGGTAACCTAGCACGGCTGACAAGGACAAAAAAGGAACATTTCTTCTTGTCACATAAAGTACGATCATTTTATTAGCTGTCAACAGCTCCTCAAGTTCACATTAAACACTACTGGCACAACAGATGCACTTCTTTACAGGGAGGGTGGCCAGACACTGGAACAGGCTTCCTAGAGAAGTGGTGGATGCCCCAAACCTGTTGTCATGTAAGGTGTATTTTGACACTGCTCTTAATAACTTGCTTTGAATTTTGGTTGGTCCTGAAGAGGTTAGACAGTTGGACAACGCAATGGCTTTATGTTCCTTCAGACTGAAATAGTCTGTTCTATGATCCTAACTTAGCAACTTAAAGGATTTTCCTTCCATCAAATGCAGTATTTGTTACATAATACAGAGAATTTGTGACTTTTTTTTAATAGCTAACTTTCTCTAAAGAAACATGTTTTCCCCTAGTATTTCATTCATGTTGGAAAAATAACACTATTTTATGCTATTTTTATTATTATTGATGTGTTGTGGGCATTAATGGAATATTTTTTGATTATTTATTGTCTATATTGCACATTGATAATTTTTACAATAACCTCCCCCCCATAATGGTCTAACTAACTCAGGAAGACATTTATCATCTTTTGGTTAAATCAAGGACAAACAGTAACAGCTGGTTGATTCACTGAGCTGCTATAACTGCTTGATTAGGTCAGCCAATAGAACTGGTTGATCCAGTCAGTGGTTGTAGCCACTTAGCTAAAATAAAAACCACCCCTGGTTCCCTTTGTGCTGACATAAGTTCAGCTTTATTTCCAACAGCTGTGGTCAGCCCTTCCCCACAATTTCCCCTGAGATTAAAGAGCATATTGTCCTTGTCTATATTTCTTCCACTGTATTGATTTATTGATCAGTCACACCAAGAAAGCCAAGTTTATCGGGAACTGCTAACTTTGCTGAAACTCATGAAATAGGAAGTTGCCCGTTGGAGGCCAGCTTTCTAACAGATAATTCTTCCTGTTTTTAAACCAAAAAACTTATAAATACTTTTACTTTTCACTGTCATCATATTGCTTTCTGGTCATTTATCTGCAATATCTCAAAACACGTTCCTGGAAAGAAACTAGGGAAATGCCCGGCCTAAATACCTCCAAAATGAGGTCTACGATGATTCCAGGTAAAGTTAATTTATTTCTTTTGTGGAAGTTTATTTCAGATATTGGTGTAGAAGTACAGGTACTGCCTTGAGTTCTGCTTAATGCTGCCTGATCACTTACTATTTCCATCTTACAAGCATGTCAAGAGTTTTTAGTATCTCCATAAAAAGGAGTGAACTAAGTCACATTGTCTAAAACTTACATCAAGGAAAATGGCTTGCTCTGTTGCTTTTGATTTTATGATTCTTTCACAGTTATTTTAGCTTCCTAGAGCCCCAGATATAGAAAGAATTCATGTGACAGAACCACAGCTATTTTTCAATAGACTTCATCATCTTTGAAATTTATATTTCTGAAGCTCTTGTTTTTAAACTGTAGTTGAGCTAACAGTGATTAGTTAAAATCCAATATTCTCAATTTTAAGATGTGTAAATGATTTTGAACATCATTAGTAGTTTAATATTAAGGTTTTTTAATTATTACTATTAGTAAACCCAGGTTTCTCTATTTGAGGTGAATGAAACAGCACTGGGGGTATGTCAGTATAAGACACGAAAGAACACAAGCTCACACCGCTGTTGTCAAGGAGAAGAAAAAAAAGGAAGTTTATTTTCTGACTCCAACATTTATAGTTTTCTAAAAGTGATAGCAGATTGGAGGGTGACAGTGCCACCTCTCCAAGACACTGGTCAACCCAACAGTCTATCAACTTTCTCCTCCTCCATAAAGGAATGCAAAACAATGAGTTATTTACAGAAAGAGTGTGAGAAAGTTCACTACAAGAATGTCAACATCAGAAAGCTTAGAAAATCTTAAAAAAAACAGGGTGGCAGGGGTATCAATGCATATTAATCAATCCAACAGATGAAAAGGAACATGGGAATAAAAATTTCAGATAATAAATCACTGAGAATCTGACATCTTGGGAAAAAAAATGAGTCTTCATAAAATGTCATAGTATTGTACCTAGAGGCAACATTTGCTCTGTGTTACAGAAAAGATCTATTCCCATTTATTCTCTGACAGAAGATTTAAGGTAAGCAATCAGCCAAGCATGCCATGCATTCTCTCTGAAGGAGAGGCATTTTAGCTGGGTACACTGTTTTGATTTACTCTCTTCTTATATCACAATGTTATTTGGAAAAGACTTGTCCACCAAAGACTTATCCCCACAATTGTTTATGTACAGGAGTGTACACACGGGCAATTTTTTTTTCCTAGAGTTTGTTTATGCCAAAAAAAATCCATATCAAACAAATTCAAAGTCAGACAAAAAATCTAAACACTAAATCATCTTCTCTCCACAAGATACTGACAGGATAGCTGAAAAAGAGAGTGAATCCATTCAACAAAGAGGATGGCAAGATCTGACACAGCCACTTGCTCACTTTCCCCCAGCTGGATGTGGGGAGAGAGTCAGAAGTGTAAAAATGAGAAAACTCAGGAACTGAGATAAAAAGAATGCTGGCTCTTCAGAACAATCTGTAAAGATTTTTACGGCCAGCCTTGTAGATGATGGTGACTCAGCCTTTGGTCTGGCCCAGTCTTGTCTGAACTGCTGCATTGCTCAGGAGCTGGAGAGGTGTGGGAAGGGGCATCCTGAATGGCTGTGATGGTGCTGGCCAGCTCTGACAATGTGCTGGAGGCTTCCAGGAGAGACAGGAAGGTCAGCAGTACTCTCCCACGTACACTGGGCAAGGGAGGTCAGAATGGAGCCCCCAATCCTCCCATGGGCAGAGAGACTGCCAAATATACCCTGAGCACCATCACTGGCTCCAGCTTGAAGGGCTCTGGGTGGAGCCAGGTCTCCCCTTACTGGTGCACAGTAGTCCCACTCCTGCATGGCTGTGGTGTCCCTCGAGGCAGGACACCAGTTGGGTGCCTTTGGCATTACAAGATAAAAAAAGGGGGAGGTGCTGCAGCCTGGAGAGGCAAACAGGTGAGTGTCTGCAATAGCTGAAGCTGTCAATGACACCAAAGGTGCTAACCAAGGGAAAATGGACCTAGGCATGAGAGAGTCTGATAGACAGTGCTTATGAACACACGGGAGCAAAACTTGAGAGAGATAAAAGTTATAAAAACGTCCTATGTTGCTAACATTTATGGCAGCAGGTCAACAAGATCTTATCACACTGCTCAAGACTCCCTTGGGGCCAGAAACCTCTGCCATACCAGAATTTCATAGTCTAGTAGTAATCCAAACCCAAAGTCTACCTGCAACTCTGATTTGTTGGGTTTTTTTTCTCCATATTTTCCCCTTTTTTTTCTTCCCATAAAGATTAAATTCAAGATTGGAAAAAAAAATAGAATTGAAGTCTCTGCAGTAGAATGATACCTGGAACTACATGATGATACCTGGGCACTACAACTGTTCAAGACAACCAGTTCTAAAACAGAGACAGGCATTAAATCATGATGACTCGAAGAATTATGGCAGGATAGTGATCAATCACTGTCAGCTCCTGAAGAGTAGAAGGAGATATTTAAAACCATCATGCCCTCAGGAAGAACCAAGAAGTGTGGGGAAGGGCTTTCACAATCAACACACTTAATAATCCCTGCAAAGAACTCTGTGCAAACTACCTCTATACTGACATCTTAGTACTTGAACACTCACAATTTTTCATACATGTCTTGGGGCTTGTGGGTATGAGACTGTGGGAGACTGAAATTTGTTGAGGTTTAAAATATGTTCATCTTTCTTTTCTATGAGGTTTTACACTGAGCTACACTCCTGCTACAGTGTTGGAACATTATTTCCTTCAGGGCAGTCTGGAAATATTTATGTTTTCCACAATCTGCCAGAGATATGTATACTGCTGTAAATAACGCGGCATTTGCCTGTGTAATTACAACCTCTGAGATTAAATGCTCTGTTTGTCAAAACATGTGGTCATCCTTGGTGCTAAAAAGCAAAAGAAAGCCAGCATTTTAAGACTGGATTCATTTCATCCTGACATTTCATCCTCACAGTAAAAAATGAAGTCCAGATTAAATGAAACCTCCAGAGGACAACAGTAGATGACTACCTCATGGTATTTCTCAGTATCAGATTATATGGAATTAAATTTAGATACATAAATGTAGAAAAGCAATTCAAATGTCAAAACATATACATTTAGAGCAATTTTTGATGCCCTAGAATACTTGAGATTTGTGCATAGACCTGCTATTACTGACACAGGATCTATGGATATCCTCCCTGGTTTTAAGATGCAACTTCATAGATCTCCCATCAGACAATGTCCACTGTCTTGTGAGAGTTCACAGGCGTATGGGACATCCAGAAAGAACAGGAACATACTATCCAGATGAAGATGATGTTGGGCATTGCAACATAGACTCCTTTCACCCTCCAACCATCACTGTTTGAGAACGCTGGTACCCTATGAAAAAACCCCTATCAATCACCTTTATTAACAGGCACTCTGCCCCTCAGTATCTGTGTTTTTCTGGTTTCCTCTTATTCTTGAAAATAATCTGGTTGTTATCTGGAATCAACAGTTCCTTAGTTTTAGTATGTCTTTTGCAGTACAAACCATTCAAAAATCTCATTCTTTAATGTAAACAATGATTTGGCTGGATCCATGAAAGTGCCCCAATATCCTCTATCCATGACATGTATTTACTGTGTAACAGGTCAGCTGACTGCTATCATAAGCCCACTCTTTTTATATTACAAGCCTTCTGGCCTATTCCAGTTTTTCAAGATTAACATGGTCTATAAAATGTATGAGAGGTTTTGTTGCAGAGAAGACCCCATAGCTGTTCATTTTAAATGACTGAAATGACATACTTATGTATAAGTATATTGAGTACACACAAAGCTAACAATTTAATACAATTAAACATATTTAGCACTGAGGCCCAAGAAACTGTTCTCTCTAAAGTCTTAGCAGAGAGTTCAGGCTACGCAAAGATGTCTCTGTGCTTGTCAGAACATACTATATTCTTGATATCACTGCTAGGAGTGCATACTCTGGCTCTTTCTCCACTTCACAGGAATCATGAGTCTCTCCAACTGCTGTTTCATCCTCCTTCTCCCATACAAAGGTTTAACCAGATTGTGCAAGTGTGCACCTCATAAGGTAAGGTCTTATCCCTACCCTGACAAAAAAAATCAGTTTACTGGAGTAAGAAGATACATAAAAATGAGCAACCAAACTGACAATATCAGATTTTTTAAAGCCTTTAAAAATCATAAATTTAGATTCATTTGTTACAAATACACTAAAATCCAATGCTGAGTTGAATCATTGCTACCCTCTAGGTGTGAGAATTTAACGAAGGAATAAAGACAAAAAGTTAATATTCTGATATTAAGATATTAACAACCTCCCACTCATACTTTCTCCTAGTGAAGAAAAGAGGGATAGGAACTGAATCATCCAATCAAGGATTAATTGCAATTAGTGAAAATTTCGGAGCCGTAGATGTATAGGCACTCCAGATAAGCACAGTGACTGAAAAGATCTCTTAACAAATCTATAACAACAAAGACTGTACTGGGTTCGCGTGGCACAGTTTTGGGAGTGGGGGAGCTACAAGCGTGATAGGTTTTTTGATAAGCTAGTAGAAGCTCCCACACAGTCCAACAGAGTCAATGACAGCCAGCTCCAAGATGGGCCCACCCTGGGCCAAGGATGAGCCCATCAGCAGTGGTGGTAACGCCAAACTATGATAGCATATTTAAGAACGGGAAAAAGTTATTGCAGAGCAGTAAATGTAGCCAGAGAAGAATGGGAGAGAGTATATGTGAGCGAATCAACCCTGCAGACATAAAGGTCAGAGAAGTATCCCAAGTGCCAGAGCAGAGATCCCCCTGCAGCCCGTGGGGCAGATCATGGCAAAGCAGCTGTGCCCCAGCAGCCCATGGAGGTCCGTGGTGGAGCAGAGATCCACCTGCACCATGTGGAGAAGCCCCAGGCCCCTAAACATCATTATCATCATCATCATCACCATTATGACCACTGCTACTACTAATTACTATTACTATTACTATTACTATTACTATTACTATTAATAGTAATATTAATATTAATATTAATATTATTAATGTTATTAATATTATTTCCCCATCATCCTTTTAGCTAATTTATTTGTGTTCTGCCTCTTAAAGTTTCTGATTTAAGCGCCTGTGAAGGTTAATCTCATAAATATTCTAACTGTAGACTCTTGAGTGTATTAAAGACTGTTTTCTGACTTCAGCCTTTCTAACTCATATTTTTTGCCTGTATAAATTTAAGAACATATTCTTTTGCAAAGGAAAACAGGGGTTTTCTTTCATTTTTCTTCTAATCATGGTTGTTTAACAATCTATAAAAAAATTACAGATATCTTCTAAATATTGTGAGCCATCCCATCTCAGATAATCCATTCAAGATTACATTCTTTTAAGATCTCATTCAAAGACTTTTCAAAGGCCCTGAAAACCTGAATTATTTAGCAATTGTACATAAATAAAAAAAAATACTCACACATATATCTGTTTATGCATATCTGCATATATGTGTGTATATTTTACACACACACATTCCCACATGTATCCGTGTATTTTTTTCAAATTGCTACTTATTAATATTTTCACATATATCTAATTACGATAAAGCTAATGCCAGAAACACAATTTGTTTACTTAAATCTGTTTCTCTTTAGATTCTACTATGACTTTTATCATCACAAGTTTCAATGTCTTTTTTGAGAAGCTGGAACTTCAGATACATAGATTGCCTTGAAAAATTGCTGAAATGCTGAGTCGTACAGAATTCAAATTATATGTCTGGAAGTGACAAAATGATGCCGCAGTCCGAAGAACATAAAGCAGCATGATTGTAGAGTCTGAGCACTCTTAAACTGATGCTGAGATCACAGAACATTTTTAACATTCTGCAGTAGCTATCCAAATGGAGTATTATCAAACCTCAAAAAGAATTTCAATTAGAAATCTGAATATAATCAGTATATTTAGTGGAAGTTATACAAAGGAGTACTTTGTAATATAAAACTTACAGATGAACATTTAATAATATATAAATATTACTTCTCAAGGTAAACACAAATCCAAATAATAATATTTATTTTAAAAATACTGTACAATCTTTCCTTGGAAAAAAAGAAAACATTGGTGAAAATACTAGAAATAATAATTAATCATAAAAAATATTGTGCCTCTATGCTTGACATTCACATAGCTCTCTGACAGTGCTAGTTGTAATACTGAAATTGCACAGTTCAGCAAAGATATTTCCAGTCTGGAAGCCCTTTTAGTCAACTCAAAATGAAGATTCAACGATCACACCCTGAAAGTAATGGATGCATTAAAGAATAACTCACTTTATGTGACGATGTGAGATAGTTATATGCATTGGATGATGACTCTGCATGGTTTCTTCCTTCTGCTTCAACTCATGATTTAAAAATCTTTTAAAGTTTATGTGCATATATTCCAATTGGAATTGATAGCAAAATTTGAATGACTTAGATTTAGGAATAACTGAGTCCTAATCAAAATCTGAGCTTTCAGATAGAAGTTAATTACAAAATAAAAAAGTATCAGTTCCTTTCTGAGCAATAAAGTCTAGTCCCCTGATTGGTACTTAAACGAAGTGAATTGCTATTGAGTCCTAAAACATGTCCTAAAACAGTGTGACATTACCTTACTTTTTGAGCTTTGGAAAGCTGTACTTTATTTTAAATCATATTAGGCAAAAGTTACAACAGTAAAAAGCATTACTTTCATTCCTCACTCTTCCTAACATATGAATGTACTCAAATTTATTAATATTAATATTTCCGATTACATTTTAATACTAAACTGTAAAATCACATTTATGTTTTTATCCTGTTATAAATGAGCAAAGAAATATTGGGAAAAAAAGGAGCTGATAATGTGGTAAAGTAGACGATAAGAAAAGTTGATCTCAGATTCATATATAACAAAACCCTGTTTTATGGTTGGACACTTACACTATGGTTCTATTTTAAGCCTACCATTAAAGGGAAGGGTTTAATTTTGCCAGACATTGCACTTACTTAAACAGGAAAAGAGAGCATATCTTAAAAAAAAAAAACCAAGTCAAATAGAGAAGATAAAAAAATGTGGGTAAAGGTAAATTACTTTAGCAATAGGCCTGGGTGAGGAAATGTTACTACTATTTTCCAATTCCATATGAGAAAAAAATGTTAGACCTAAAATGAAGTCCAGAACAATCTGAGTTCACTTAACTTTATCAGAAATAAATAATTGCTCTGTGGATGTCTTTGAGCAATTTAAAGTTATGCATATGTATGCTTAATATCAGTCTGTAAAAGGTTTTAACAATTAGTTAATTTCTAATGGTGACTCAAAATGCCTCTTTCAACTTTTCAATACCCAATATTTAAAGGTATGATAAAGCATGAGCACTTTGTTAGCAGCAGGTTTTCTGAATATCTTTACTGTATCAGTGAGACACATAGAAATGCAAACTATTACGTTGGGGGGAAAATGTCTTTGCGCCTAATTTTCATGTCAACACGTAGCAACATTTAAGCACTTTGCCAAAGAAAAAAAATGCATCCACCCATACAGATAGTAGATCACAAAATCTGAATGTGTCATTAGAACACAAAAAGATGGTACCAGAACTGCTATAACAAAGTTCCTCTGCCTCAGACTTACTTCACTTTATCTGCTATGAACTTTTTTAAACCTCAGTGCATATCTTGTAATGGGCAACATTTAGTGACATATGTTGTTGTTAACATCAATTTCCCTCTATTTCAGGACAGAGAATTCCATGATTGAGTGCACATTTAAAGGTCATAAGCAAAAGCTGAATAATTCTTTTTACCCCAGCTGCTGGTCTCAGCTGAACTAACCTATAGTATTCTAGCCAACACTCTAGAGAAATAAAAAAGTTGCCAAACACCTGAAGCAAACTGTCTAAGAAAGTAATTTACTCACTTCCATTAGTTTAGTTACTGGAAATACTGAACAACACTAAACTTAAGTAATAAGTAATTTAACATTCAGCAATTTGTTGATACTTCCAACTAATGAAGACTGAATAAGTTTGGAACCAAAACCAAAAACTGATTAATTTTGTTGATTTTTTATATTTTCAGCTGGGGGGAAAATTCAGATGTAATATCCAGAGTATTCATACTGTAATAGTCTGTGTTGGTTTTGACTAGGATTGGGTTAATTTTCTATAAAGTAGTTAGCATGGGGCTATGTCTTGTGTTTGTTCTGAGAACTTTGTTAATATAGACTTGGTGGGGTGGGGGAGTTATTGCTGAGAAGTGCTTGCACAGCATAAAGAACTTCTTTGTTTCTCATTTCATCCTGACAGCAAGTGGGCTGGGGGGCTGCAAGAAGCTGGGAGGGGACATGGCTGGAACAGTTAAATCCATCTGACCAAAGGTATATTCCATGCCATATGGAATCAGAATCTTGGGAATTAATCATACTACGTTCCCTAAATGGTAGGAATGTATCTTAAAAATGAATTTTTCCTTCAAAGAAAAAAATAGTCTAGAGTCAAAAGATAAAATTCTTTTGAGGTATTTTTTTTTTTTCAAATATGCGCTATTCTGCTGTGTGTAGAGCAACACAATACTATCACATGAAAAGTGAATTGATTTCAACAGGTCTGCCAAAACTAAGCCTTCATGAGGAAGTCATGGTAAATTCAACTTGTGTCCTGAAAGTGGTATACTTCCACATCCTTGTCAAAAGGATGGGGAGGGGATGGGTCAAAATGGAAGAAATAGACAAAATTGCTTCTCTTCCTGTTTAAGGAGCCTGGTAGTGTAAGACTTTTAATATTAAGCTTATACTACATAAATTATGTATCCTGAAATAAAACATACCTTCTTATATATATTGTTCCATGTCTGTCCCAAAATCAGCTCTCACGGTGGTTTTTCTCCCTTTTTTTCTTTTTTTTTAAGAAAGATGCTCCTCCTAAAATAGTCTGTGTTGAATATTTTTCTGACTTCCATTGTATAGATGTTGTTCCTGATATGGATTGGCTGTTAGGATCAGTTTTAAACTTCCTTGGCTTGGTATTTTAATTCTTGTCTTCATCCTGGTCCCCACACATCTCTAATTACTCTCCCTCAAAGCTGCAAAAGTGGCTACTCCTTTATCTTCCTTCTGTCCAAACAAATCGATATCAATGAATGTTGTCTTCTTTTCTAGAAATATTCAGAAGTCTAAATAGTGAAAGAATGTAACATATAAAACACACATATTTTCTGAAAATGTTAATGGTTTTTAAGTTATGAAATTGGAAATGACAAGAAAAGTAGGACTCCAGAGATAAGACTCCTCTACAGCAATGTATATGCCAGGAAGCAGAGTTCATTCCACTTGTAGAATGGAATGTTTGGGAGAAGGAAAAATCATAATGCTCAAACTGCAATTTGAACAGATGATTAAACTTAATATCTCTCACGTTATGAAAAGGAGCACAAAATTGGTTTTAACTAGATCTTATGCCGCAGACATCTTTTTATGAAAATCCTTTTCTTGGGATTTTTTCTTCCTGAGAAGCTGAGAGGCTTCAGGAACAAAGTGTAGACAATGGTTATCTGCTGCTGTGGAATGCAACAGGTCCATCTGTGATTGATCTCATGTGCTTGTTTGTAATTAATGGCCAACCACAGCGGAGCTAGCTCGGACAGAGAGTCTGAGGCAGCTACCTTTGTTATCATTCTTGTCTTTTTCTATTCCTAGCTTAGCTAGCCTTCTGAGATGAAACTTTTCCTTCTATTCTTTTTAGTATAGTTTTAATGTAATATATATCATAAAATAATAAATCAAACCTTCTGAACATGGAGTCAACATTCTCGTCTCTTTCCTCACCTGAAAACCCCTGTGAACACCGTCAGTCTTATTAGGCAAAACAATATTTATCTTTATTTCTATCCTCATTCACTTAGATTTTAAGATTCCTAAGTAGAAAGAGCCATTGAGTCAATGTTCTTTTCCCTCAGTTCTTTACCTCAGTTTTGACCCATTTTAATGGAGTTGTATATAGATAGAAGAATATGAAATAATAAGACTTGGATGGTGTGACTTTCACCATTGTCACTTTTAAAAGTCACTTTAACATTTTAAAGGCTTTCAGAGGCAAAGAAATATAAAAGGAAGACATAAATTGCATTATTTCAATTCACTCAAATTTTTAGGAGCTTTCTGGTTGTTCAGTAAACCATTTGATAAAAATTGAGGGTGATGGTAAAGCAATTCCCAAAATATACTTCCATGCAGTCTGAACATTATATTAGAATGAAGGGGTTATAATCCAAAAGAATCTGCATGTTTTTGAGGTATTTTAAAAGATAATATTAATGACAGACACAGATCTACTTCAAAAATAAAATTAATTTGCTGGATGTGACAAGACCCCCGAGATAAAGTTACTCTTTGCTGGTTATAGAATCTGATGTCAAGGATGAAAAAATTCAAAGAAAATAGCTCTGCAATTTAGCAAAACTCCTGAGTTTGAAGTATGAATCAGGAGGCCCAAGAAATTTAACATTTTTCTTTTCTGATTTTGATGATAACTACCTGAACTGTAAAGACATCAAATATTATTAGAATATCCATCTGTTATCAGGGCCTTCTCTTTGCTCACATGATCAGAAGGCAATCACTCATGCTGCTTTTTTCTTAATAACCAGGAATTCTGTAATCAGTTCTTCCAGATGTTAGTTCCTCCAAAGGGAACTAAAGGCTAGAGAAAATGAACATCATATATCTTAGGGCAGCACTTTGGCAAAAGTCTCAGGCCATGAATACCAAAGGTTGTTCTGTTGAGTGATTTGTCCATTCTGAGTGCTGTGAACTAACTGTATAGAAATGAAGTGCATCCCTGGCACCTGGATATGTCACCTTAATTTATTTTACCAAAAAAAATATGTACCTAATCAAAATTTTGCTTTCTAATATTGATTATTGAGAAAGCTATTCTGAATAATTCAACAGATTTTTATTTCCTTTCCAAAGCCAAAATTTATAGCTTTTTTGAATACTAATGCTTTGGTTTGAGTTTGAAACAAGTTTTTAAAAATAATTAAGAATCCCCTTAATTTAGGGCTTTGGAGGACTTTCCCTAAGAATTATAATTGTAATAATTTTCAGGTGAATATTCTTCTCTGGGACCACATTTAGTGCAATTAATTCCAGACAAGAAACGACCAAATTTTAAGAGCCCCAACTTTATTTAAGACTTGATAGAGAATCAGAGAATCAATTAGGTTTGAAAAGACCTTTGAGACCATTGTGTCCAACCTATGACTGAACACCCCCATATCAAACAGACCATGACACTTAGTGCAACATCCAGTCATTTTTAAACACCTGCAGGCATGGTGACTCCACCACCTCCCTGGACAGCTCATTCCCATGTTTAATTGCCCTTTCTGTGAAGAAATGCTTCCTAACGTCCAGCCTGAACCTCCCTTGGCACAGCTTGAGGCTATGTCCTCTTGTACTGTCATTAGTTGCCTGGGAAAAAAGGTCATCCCCCAAATTTCAGGTAGTTGTAGAGAGTGATAAGGTTTCCCCTGAGCCTTCTCTTCTCTAGGCTAAACAATCCCACCTCCTTCAGCTGTACCTTATAGCATTTACTCTCCAGACACTTTACCAGATTTGTTGCCCGTCTCTGGACTGTTCTTCTGCACTTCTTACCTTAATTGAGGGGTGGTCTCACCAGCGCTGAGCACAGGGGTGATTGTTAGCCCAGCTTCACCCAGTTACATCCCTCAGCCTGATGTAACACGCCTTTATTAGGATCTGTGTATCAGTGGACAACCTTTGCTGCAAGGGATGTGAGGGCCCTTAAGAATCCAAATATAATTTTCTCAGAATCCATTTTAGATTAGGCTTAAAATATGTCTTGAATAACACTTGTTGAGATTCCTGAGTTTCTCTTTGCAACAAAAGGACTTTTACACTTTTAAGTTACCAAGAAAAAAAATCTCAAGTACCTTGCTCACACAGATTTAATAACAGAGATTGAAATTTAATCTGAACCAAGAATGGTTTCTAGATAGTATAAGGAAGGGATCAACCTCTGTCTGTGGTTTTGAACAAGAGATGAGATAGTGGTTCCCTACACAGTTCTAAATACAAGTCAGTGAGGGTAACAGTGATGACTGATACTTTTATGCAGGTGGAGTTCTCAACAGGAAGCTAGGCAGACTATACTTTGTTTTCCAATGCGCTGGAATTCCAGTGTTGTTGACATGAGAATGGTGACACTCTGCATGGACCGCATGTGCAATTCATGCTTAGTGCAAGAGGGAAATAAGAGTTGGGAAAAATTCACTGGTACTCTACATTGAGGTGGGCATGGGAAGGACTGCCTGTAAGTCTGCCATTTGCAATTCCTTGACACAGCAACAAAGCTGTAACTCTAGCTGAGGGAAGACAGTATTTATCCTGGAAATTTTGGATGAACCCATCCAAATCTTTTGCTCAACAGAGGGAGTGCTGCAGCACTCTGCTCTTTGCAGAAATTACTTTCCCTGAGCAGAAATGCAGCAGCAACTGGGAAAGAAGCCAGAGCATAAGGTGTCCTGCAGTGTTCTTGGATTAGAGTGAATAGCAAGTTTTATTAGATAAATATGACTGTAGGTGCACTGAGACTAAAAACTAAAGTCCTGGCAGACTTGTTTTTTTGGCAGTAATGTTCAACAACGCTCGAGCTCTGACTCTCAGTGGTGCACTTTGCCTGCAATGTAAAACATGAGTGAGAGCACAGGTGCTTGTCACATACCTAATAAGCAGCATCAATAAGACAATGACTTCGAATTTTTTATGGTGAAAAAGTGCTCAGAATAGTTGTGTTTTAGTGACTTCCCCCCCCTCCCCCATCACTGGCCCATTGCATGTGTCATTTTTCCTCTTCAATACAAACATATGATGTTTTTTATGGAATCATAACCGAAGGGAAAGTCTTCGGTCTTGAGGAACCATTAAAAAAACTTTTTTTTTCTGATTATTTTTGATACATAATCAATTTCAGAGGAACAATGTGTCAAGCATTACCTGTCCTGTGTAAGAGAACACAGTTCCCAAAGAAAGGCACAATGGCTTGACTTTAGACTGTACACACTGACATAAGAATAGAGGTCAAAAGACTGAATTTACTTCTAATGTAGCTACTAATTTGAGACTTCACCAAAGCCACACTGTACAAAGTAGACATGCCAGCTTTTTCTAGAACAGTTTGAGGGTCTATAACATACTGACGCATTGTTTTCAAGAAATGGCCTTATACATCTAAATATATCTGGCTTTCAGATGTTTTACAAAAGTTATATTTAACAAAAATTCTCCCTAAATTATCTATGCCATTATTCAGTTCTAATTTTTCCAACAAAAATGTAACATAACCCATGTAGGATTTCTTTACCATTGCAGACCACTGGATTCCAGGGCTTCAAGCATGGAGCAGCTATGCACCATGATTTATAAGGCCAAGTCCTGTGATGGCAGTCAAAAAAGGAAATAAATCATGATCTAATATATCTAAAACACATATTCAACAGGGATGAGCTGACTTTAACCCCCCTATACCCTTCTAATGTCAAGTAGTTCTCCACTCTTTCTTTTCCATCCCTAGAAATTACTGGAGGATATCTAAAAAATGGTCAGTTTTCTGCAATTTCTACTTAAGCATATGTGACATTTTAAGGCTAGCTTACAGCCACAGAAGCTATTAATCATCTACCTAAAATTTATCATCAGAAAATAAACAGGTCTTCTAGCAATTTGCAAGAATCAGTCCCAGCACCCTAGGAGCACTTTTTTTGAAAGCTGGTGCATGTTTTTCTTTACTGAGATTTAATACCTCTTCTAGAGTAGATGCACTGGGGATTCAACATTTTTTAGTTTAATTTTTCCCCTGTAGCACAGAACTGTATAGAAAAGATTTATTATTCAGTGGTTAAAGGCAGGCATCTTGCTACAAAGTTGAAACAAGAGGTCAGGCTTTTTGCTGTGCAAGCAAAAACACAAACAAAGAAAATAGAAGCCTGCATCCTAATCTATTTTCCTCACTGCTTACATTTCTAGTGTTACTTATCTGTGTGTATCTCAGAAATTGCCTTTCTTCACATCTGTTCTGTACTTCTCTCAGCACCCACTGACTACCATGGATTTTTAAAGCAGTCTTAGCACAAAGGGTTGGTAACACTTCCTTTGGAATCTGGATCTCATCCTACTCTGCCTGTGGCTTCTGTACAAGAGCTTTGAAGTCTGGTGACCTCATTGTCAACACTAGAATCCCACAGGAGCATCTCTAGTCCCAGTGCATTTTCCTCTCTCATTTCTCTCCAGCTGATTTTTTTGTCTTGTTAACTAGCAGAAATACAGATGACTCTGTCAGACATAAATTTAGGTTACAACTCATGATATTCATACTCCTTTTTACCTACCTCTGCTCCAGGTGGAATATTTACAACAAACCAGAGGTCCTTCAGATTTCCAAAGAGCAAAGAAGAAAACTTAAACAAAGTAACTGTTATTTATCTCTTGAGAAAATTCTTGACACTTTATCTTATCAAGGCAGGTGACAGATACTGTGATGAAGTCATACATCAAACTTGTTTCTCCATAAGGTAGTGGTAGTTTTGAAGGCCCTGATGTCACAGAATTACACCTACAATGTAGGATCACAAACCCCTGTAACACTGGGTATTTTAAGAGGAATTTATTCATTTTCTTTCTTTCTAAAGTTTTAGCACAAGTAATAGAGATCTCTATCCACAAGTCTCTTGTTGCTTGCATTCTTAACTGCTAGCACAACGCATCAGGGAATTAAATCTGAAGTCTACTAATAACATTATGTCAATAAGAGATTAAGCTTAGGAAAATGCTTCTTACAATATTATTTGAGATACATTTGCTCTTTCAGCTTTGTGATGGTAGGAATTGTAACATTTGCTGGTGCAAGATTCTTTTCCATATAGTCTGTCTAATAGATATATAGTCATAAGGTCTTAGAAAAAATGGAGAAAAGATTGTTTAATTTTCCTTAGAATGCAGATATCTGGTCTGTCTGAGCACCAGATATTTGTTCTCTTGATGGTAAGTTATTTTTTATTAAAATATGTCATGCGATGGCATTGAGAGCACCTGAGGTGTTTGTAGAAGTAACTGGAACTGTGGCCATTATAGAATACATTTTTTTATTGTTTGTATATACATTCTCTGTGACAGTGATCACTGGGGTTTTCAGGTGAGGTGAGAGACGAGAACGTTGACTCCATGATCAGAAGGTTTGATTTATTAATTTATGATATATATATATATATATATTACATTATAACTATACTAAAAAGAAAAAGAAGGAAAGGTTTCCAGAAGCTAGCTAAGCTAAGAATAGAATAGAATACAAAGAAGAATGATAACAAAGGAGCTGGCTCCAACCGAGAGCAAGAGCCAGCTCTGCTGTGAGTGGTCACCAGACCCAAACATCCACAGGGGACCAGTCACAGATCCACCTGTTGCATTCCACAGCAGCAGACAATCACTGTTTACATTTTGCTGCTGAAACTTCTCAGCTTCAGCAGGAAAAATCCTAAGCAAGGATTTTTCATAAAAGAAATATCTGCGACAATTCTCAGATATTTAAACTGCAATTTATAGCAACAGCTAAGCCTAAAACCTCTTAAAAACACATCATCAACCAAGCTGAAAATAGCTGTCTTTCATTTTAAAATTGTTAAACTTCCAAGCAGCTATCTTTAAACTGCTCCAGACCTATATACATAGTATTCATGTTCATGACTTTACATATTCATTTATTTTCTTTAATTTTCTATTCTAAGCAGCATCTTTTTGAACTTTAAAATGTCAAGACTGTTCATTAGAATTAATTCTCTAATAGTGTCTACCCCAAGGTCACAGTCATAAGCTGTTTTTGCGTCATTAACACTGAATATTTAAAGAACAAACACTAAAAACAAAAGGAATCATAGTATTACTTATAAGAATCTCTTAGCAAATATTCTGCATAGCAGAATAGTCTAAACTAACATTAAAAAAAAACTTTTAAAAAGTTACAGAGTATGAAATAGGAAAGGACCAAAACCAAATGCAGTGCATTATTTCACTCCAAGTCTACAGTATGTCTACAAGCTAAATACCATATTCAGTTATTGTTGCCCTGTTCTCAAATAGCATTTAACAGACAGAGAAGGCAGAGAAAGTTGCTGAGAGGTACAAGAAGAACACAGAATTAATTCTATTCAAGGAAAAATTAACAGATTTGTCTCTTCAGTCAAGAAAAGATCAGGAAAATTATAAATGTTTCTCATTTGAGAGTTACTTTGTGAGACTGGTTGAGGAGAGCTTGTTTATTGCTTGCAGTACAGGAATATGTATGACTCTGGGGGTGATGGGTTAGAAGAAAATAAAGAAGGCATTCCTCTACATAATGGTCCACGGATACTTGCTTCCCACAGGGAATAGCTTTCCAGAAGTTGCTTTAGATATAAAAATTTTACCTGGGTTCAAAAGTTTATTGAATGAAATCACATAGGAAAGAGCAACATTTGGCTTCTGCTCTTTCTAAACCACAGAAAGCTGTTCTAAATCTGGCAGGGTGTACAGGTATGAAAATCTTTAGAAGCCTGCCTAGATCTGACACTCCTCAGATATCACTGCTAATCCAACTCAAAAATGGAACATGAGCCTCGATTTTTTACAATTATTTGGTAAAAAACATTTTTATATTCATATGTAATATGTAATAGGAACATATAAAAGATATTTTACTGTTTATTTGCAAACAATGTGATCAAAAACTAAGGGTTTTATATTTTTTTGTTCTTCCCTAACTTGGCAAAGAACCATACAAAACCATTACACTTCTTTACTTGAACATATTGGATCCTAATCTTTCAGGTCTCATTTTTAAGCATGTAATATAAAACACACTCTTTTCCTTCTCTTCATTTGTCTCTGTAATTTACATTTGTTTGCCAATGACATAGACTTCATATTAATATCATATTAAAATGTTAGCTGTTTCATCATGCCAGACTTTTTTCAATGAAATTGTGTTATTCTCTGGAGATGAGTAAAAATAAATCACTGAAATTCTTTTACTAGGAAAATCAGATTAATTGCATTTTCTTCACATGTATAGTTTTGTGAGTAGTTCATACCCAGATAGAGAGAGAGAAAATCTGAAAATGACCTGTCTCTAAAAATGCTTGGAATACCATGGATCAAAACAGTTATGATACCTGATACAGAGAGAAAAAAATAAAGAAAAAGGCAAAAAGATGCCGTCACGTAAATATTCGGCTTTGCTGATGTTTATGGTCTGAAGTACTTATATGAGATAAAGGATTGAAGCCTTTGCATAATCAGAATTATAGTATATCCCATTCCATAAGCACCTTTTAAATGGCTAAGAAAAATAAAGCAGTTTAAAAAATTGCAGGAAAGGAAAAAATCTTCCATTCGTATATGAACATCTATATACATGAACATTGTAAGAAATGAATGTGATCAAAAACCCTAGATAATTATTATAGAGTAATATAAGACATCATTGTGCAAAATCATTCGCTTTCCAGTTCTTCTTGATGCTTGTCTGAATACACAAAAACAAATTCTAAAAAGAAGCAATATATTTGGTAAAAAAGGACAGACAGAAATGGGAATAAATAAGAGTATTCTCTTCTTTGTTCTGTTGTGGAACAAATAGTGCTGCTGAATCTATGTGATCCTTCCAGAATATATTTGAGTCTTTTCACTGAATGCATAGTTACATCAGATAATATCACAGCAGTTTTCATACTCATCAATTCTATAAAGTTATAGTCCTGGCTTCTGCAGAGGAGGATTCATTTAATTGCAATTTTTTTTTGTGATTTATTTTAATTCTTTTTATGTATCTTTTTTTTTTTTCCAAGAACAGAATCAATGCATCAACAAAATTGCCATTTTAAATCACAACTTTTGGCAGAGTTGAAAACTTTGCAGTGAAGAAAATACACTGAAAAGAGAAGACATGGAGAGCAGGGTAGGAAAGCTGTGGGCCTTTATAAAAACACCTTTATAAAATTTGTTATTTCTTGACTATATCGTAATTGTTCCTTGATTGATCCTTATATTTGTAATTATGTATCTTTTTCTGCTAGACATTTCTATGCATGACATTTGCTATTCTACTGGTGAAAAGGTACTTTTTAACATCTATTCTGCATTGTTTTTCTTTCATTTCCACTTGTGCTTACTGAGCTTGTCATCTGAAATCATCTGCAAATAGTTTCTTTTGCAGTTATTAACCACTCCATTTAACAGTGTGAGCACTTTAACATGGTCTTACTCTTTTCAAGTCATCTTTTCCTTTCTTTTGGTATGAATAGGAAATTACTTTTAAAATCTCTGCAATTCCTATTTCCAGGAGGGTAAAGTACTGTGAAATTTTTATCTTATCTACACAAAGACTATGCTGCAGCTTCTTCTCAAATATATGAAAGTATAAAAGTGTTGTGATGACAAATCACTCTGATTAATCAGATATAATTAACATACTTTCATATATTAAGGCACTCATCGTTAGCAAGTAATCTAATCAATGAAATAAGGGGGAGTTTTTTCTGATTAATTGTTAGTACCTAAATTAATGATTGAATTAATAATAGTCTCAATTATTAGGATAAATAATTCTGAAGATAAAAGCTTTTCTTCAAATACTGAGAAATGTTTAAAACATTTAAAACATTTATTTTGTTCTGTTTAAATCTGAAAACCACAATATTACTTGGATGTAAAGTAGTAAATTATTTAAAAAACAGAGTACTGCTTATAAGCATTAAGGGAAGAGAAGGTAAAATCAGAGGAGATTTAAAATAAAAATTAATCATCGAACAGGTGAGGCTAGAAAGAATTGTTGGGTCCAACGTTTCCTAGTAAAGCACATTCACCTAGAGGAGATTGCTGGGGTTTGCATCCTGGAGGATTTTGGAGGAGACTCCACAACTGCTCTGGACAGCCTGTTTCAATGCTGCTCAAAGTAAAACGATTTGTCCTTATATTCATATGGAATTTCCTGTGTTACTGTTTCTGCCAGTCGTCCCTTGTCCTGTCACTGGGCACCTCTGAAACAGTCTGGTCCCATCCTCTGGACCTCTGCTCTTAGGTTATTTGTATTCCTGGATAATGTCTCTGTTCTCGAGGCTGAAGAGTCTCAGCTCCCTCAGCCTTGCCTCATGAGATGCTCCAGGCCCCACAGATCTTGGTTGCCCTGTGCTGGACCTGCTCCAGGATCTCCACGTCTCCAGAACATGGCAAAGCAATCAGATGTGGCCACACCAGGGCTGAGCAAAGGGGCCGAGCCCAGCCCCGCTGTAAAAGGGGAGTTGGGAAGGGTTATTTTTTATAGACTCCTCAGATAGAAATAAAGCGCAAACGTGGCAATATTACACGTGAGAGCGGTTTGTTGATAAAGAAAGAGAGGGGTTCCTACCGAAAGGGGGATAGAAAAGGGCGCAAAGAGAAGAAAAGAAAGAGCGAAACAGAAGACAGGGTCAGCGTTATCACTGTACTCCGGGCTCCCTGACAGCATCAGCCCGGCAGACGGAGCGTGCGTGCAGTGAGCTGCGGTGAGCCTGCATGGTCCCCGCGGCTGCCGGGCACGATTTCCAAGCAGCAGCCCTTGGCTGCGTGTCCCTTCCATGGGTGCAGAACAGGCTGCCCAGGATGGGGACTCATTCCTGGAGCGGCTGCGGCTCCCAGCGCCGGGGCGCGGCGGCTGCACCGTGGGGAAAGAGCGGAGCACTGGAATGCCCTGGGGTGCCCTGGGAAGCACCAGTGGAGCACTGGGGTGCTCTGGGGTGCTCTGGGAAGCACCAGCAGAGCACTGGGGTGCTCTGGGACGAGCTGCCTCGGGGAAGCGGCAAAGAAGGGCAGGGGAGGCGCAGACAGGGAAGACAGCCGGGGAACAGCAGGGACAAAAAGGCGAGGGGGAGAGGGGAGCTAAGCTGACCCTCCAGGTGAGCCACCGCTCCCTCCAAGAAACAGAAAGAAAACTGCCCCCAGCTGTGTCGCAGTTAACTGCTCTTGTGTGCTCCAGCTCCTCCCACAGCCCAGTTTCCCTGGCATTTTTTCCCAGGCAGTCGGGATCTGCCTCCCTGGCCAGTTCAAGGTCGCGCTGGACCCCGGTCCGTGGAAGTTTCTCAGTCCAGATCGGCTGTCGGGGGAAGCGTGCTCGGGGACAGGGACGTGCGCAAGCCTTACAGTAGTTTTTAACCTCATGTATGACATACGTTGAGGCATAAATAAAAATCAGATTGGTCCCTCTCAGTCCCCATCAGCTCCCTTCGACCCGCTGGCAGGGCTATTCCTGCTGCATCCCAGGATAGAAGGATGGCCTTCTTGGTCCCCAGGGCACACTGCTGGCTCGTGGACAGATCGTTGTATGCTGGGGTGCCTGTTGCCGATTCCCAGACTTCTGGGCTCAGGCTGGGCTCTCCCTGTAAGCTCTCCTGTCAGGGGAGATCCTCCTGGAACAGTTTTGTGTCAGGAAAAAAAATGTACTGGATTTTTTCGGTCTTCAGGTTCTTGTTTATTATTATCTTATCTAAAGTTTTGCACGCTGTCCAGACCAGGCTCAGCGCTCTGGAAGAGCACCGCAAAAATGGTTAACAATCTTTTGTTACAAGGTCTTTTAAAGCTAAACTATCCAATTAAGAACTGACACCTGGATTATTTCCCCTTTTAACTCAATAACTGATCCCTAAAAGCCTGCAATGCAGATTTTTCTACTTAATTACAAAATGCTACTCAAACTTACGGAGAAGGAGAAAAAAGAAGCACGAAGAAGAAACCAAGGATGACACCCTGTGCCTTCCATCTTGCTTTCACCTACAACATACTAAAAATCCCAAAACCTAAATTTCTCGCCAAGTGATACACCTACACTACTCTCTACAGTATACTTCACACTTTAGTAGATTCTAGTCTATCTTGAAGTCTAGGAAACTTTCTCCACGAATGAGGGTGAAAGTCAGTGCTCCCCTGGGGGTCTGGGCACCCCAGACCAGACAGACAAATATTCCCAGTGCCCTGGGTTTCCACAGTTGTCCACCAAGACCCGCAGTTCCTTCTGTTCAGGGCTGCTTTCCAGGCCGGCCCCGAGCCTGTGCTGGTGCCTGGGATTGTTTTTTTCCAGGTGCAGCACCTTACATTTGCCTCTTTTTAGCTTACTTATGTTCTTTCCTGCCCAACTGCCCACCCATCTTGTCCAGATCTCTCTGGATGACAGCACAGCTTTGTGCTTTGTCAGCCACTCCTCCCGGTTTTGTGCCATCAACAAACCCAAAAAAGAGTACTCTGGTGCAACAGTCTGCTCAGTTGCTCCAAATGCTCTTCCTTTTCGGAGGAATAATAACTATAAAGAGATGAACAATCAGCAGGATAGAGACAACAATTTGGCTATTGTGAGTGGGTTGCTGTGGGTGAGGGTAATCTCAAGGGGGGATAAAATTACTACTATTATCAACAAAATGAGATTAAAATTGTAGATGGTATTTCATGTAAATTGGGACACCTAAGGATTAAATAAGAATGTTTGTAACTAGTAGGAGATAAGTAAAAAAATCCCCACAATTCAGCCGGAGAATATTTAATTAAAATGTATTTGAAGTTATTCCCTTCTCTGCAGTCCAGCATGTTAGAAGGATATGGTTTGCCATAACTGCTAAAACTAAAAGAAAAAATATATTTCTGTCAGACGGTCCAAAACTGCTGGTAAAATTTTCAAATTAAAAATTAAGTTTTAGTTTCTGGACACACCATACTCCATACTGTATGAAGCATCAGTTTACTTCACACATTTGGCAAGAGTAAAATAATGGATGTTCAATTTCTGATGATGTCAAAAGTCACTAGAACTAAGAACACAGCTGCAATTTTTGTAATCTGTTTTTAATTGTGATGACTGTAAAATTAAAATGCAAATTAGGACTAATTTAAAAAAAATATGTAATTGCCTTCAAAATATGAAAAAATCCACAAAGAAATCTGTTAGCATTGCCTCTAATTCCTTTTCAGGAAGTGAAGTGAAAGGCAAAGGAGAAGCAATATTTAATAAAACTTGCAAGCTATGTATTTCCTATTTTGGTCAATTCATCTCATATCTAAAAAAAATTTCAAAGTATTTATTTTTTTTTATGATAAAGGCTAAATCTAGTTTTAATGATTCAATCTCTCTTATGCCTTGGGGTATGCTAGTCTATGGATTTCATACTTAATAGTTATTTCCTGCATAGCCTCATTTGACAAGCAATACCAAAATGTTCAATGGAAAAAATTTTGCAACAGATTACTGAAATCATTATAATTTACCATTTCCAACTATAATACATTTTATATATAATCTTTTCTTGCATCATTTAATTGTATTTTTATTCATTTGTATTAATATTTGACTTGAGTTAATATGCATTTAATAGCAATGTAAGGATTCCTTTTCAAAATCAATAACGTCCTTGTCTCATTCCAATCTATTTACTAACTATTTAATTTTCATTTATTTATTCCATTACTAGAAATATTTTTAGGCTGTGTGTCTCTTCAGACAAGGAATTTTACTGTTTGGGTAAATATAAAAAGCTTTTGGCAACAATTAGGTAATGGTTTTATTAAATATTCTTCTTAAAAGAGAAATAATGAAGCAAAGATGAAAGGGAAAAGAGACAGAAAATCTTGGCAGAAGTAGAGGAACAAATTAACAAAATATTGGAGGGAAGTCAGTATCATAGCAGTTCAGACCACAGGATTAGTCACTGAGTTAAATCCTTGGCTTATATTAGAAGGTAGAAATAGGCTGATCCGCATATAATACTACACAATGGGCAGGGTTTGTTCATTTAGACAGCAGCCCTATTGGTCAGAATTGATTTACTTTTTAATAAGAGCTTTGATGAATCCAAAATATTAGGTATGTATGCATGTCATCCATGATATGGAACATGCAAGTAAAAATTCCTGTTTTCAGTTCTTCCACTTGCAAATATAGGAAGGAAGAAACTTAAGCCTCCTTAAACTCAGTAATAAAATATCTTATTGAACAAAAAAATTATTAATTAGATTAATGCTATCTATTTTTGCTAAAATTTGGTAGCCTAGATTATGATTTTCTAATTTTCCAAAATTTTGGGGTTCATTTGTTTGTTTATGCTTGTCATTTTAGTGGTCAGGATTGCAGCACTTCCCTGAAGCACATGAACAGATATGTTTTTAATAGACAGATGAGTATTGCCCTGCACCCTGAGGTGTAGCAAAGCGGAAAAAAAAAGAGAAAATGATGGAGCTGTCTTAAATAAATTTTACCAACAGAAAAAAAAATTACCTGTGAGATCCTAACCTGTTTTAGTTGAAATTTGTCATTGCATTGTGAGTTCAGTTGAACCTTGGAGCAATCCAGGTGGATTGCAATTAAACTACATCTGGAGTAATTCCTACTCAGCATGAACAGGACTGAAGGCAACAAGCAACAGCTGTTCTACATTGCAGCCTTCTACTAATGTTACTGTATTTTTAGGACATTATAAATGAGCAGTTTATACACAGTCATACCACACAAATTTGTACTACTCTGAGCAAAGCTTAGCAAAGGGGTCCAGCTTAAAGCAGTACTAAGTAACACTCTCTTATTTGAGCTCTATTAAATTCCATCACTCTTATTTTTAATCTTTTGGCATCTCATTTCCCTGGAAAACTCAGGTTCTTCCATATTGAGAGTTCTTCTCTACGTCTACACAATGACTGAAGGAAGTTTTAAATTTCTTTATCACTGAAGAGTAGGTGTCTTAAACCATCTAGGCATAAAGTGCAACTCTGATCTAAAATAAAGGTAATGGAGAGAAAATTTTATACTTACTTCACATAATTAAATTCAAGATTCATATACAGTGCCTGAAATCCATGGAATGTTCTGATTTTAATATTTATGCAAAATCTGTAGTGCAATGAATTCGGGGGTATTGGTGTTCTTTTTTTTTGTTTGGTTTTTTGTTGTTTGTTTGCTTGTTTATAATTTAAGTAATTACTTATTATTTAAAAAGACATTCTAGCATCTTCTAAAACTGAAATATTAGGTAAAATTGGGATTATATTGCTCTGGGTAGCTGAAGAGGGCTTAAAAAATGAAAAAGTATTAAAAGGATTGGAAGAAGGATAACTGATAACTGACATATGATATTGTTTTTACTGTACATCTGTGAAGAGGAGGTCTCACTTGGGGTCTAGCAAGTATCCTTTGTCATTTCCAGATGTTTGTCCATTGTCTTTCACAGAGTTTATGACTGATTACCTGTTTATCACACAAACTGGCCTAATCTCTAGACTGTGACATGAACAGTAGTATTTCTTAAGTGACAGTATTGTGCCAAGGAGAAAACATAGAATTTCCAAAGTGTTGCTGGAATCACTTCTTTTAGTGGATCAATACAACAGCAAATTAATTGCCTTGGATAAAAATGGGAGGTTGAACTACTTGCAATATATTGTTTGAAGATTGCTGGGTTTTTTGACATGACGTATGGTTGGTAAAAATGCTGAAAGTGTTAGCATATTTTAAGGGAAGTGGACAGCTCTTAGACACAAACCTCTGAAGATTTCTCAGTATCTGTAATAGACTATGAGTTGCAGACTCATCATATTCTGTACCAGATAAAAAATGGATAATGGAAGGGGAGGATTATAATTTACCAGGCTTTGTCATAAACAATTTAGAAACAGATGTGCTGTGGAGAAGCCTGAGTTGTACAATCCAAATCAGTTTTCTTTCAGGCGCTGAGAAAAGTTATACCCCACTTCACTTGGACTTATATAGTATGAGTATGAAGCAGCCAAACCTCTTCATAGCTGTTGCTGGATAGGGATGCTTTTTAGATTCAATGCATCTTGTGTATTTTAGAATTTACTTCACAAAAAAAAATGTTTATTTATGTTAATTATGTTTCATTATATTATTGACCATGAGAAGAACTTACAGATATGTAGATAGATAGATGAGTCTTATATATCTCTACCCAAGATGTTTTTTTGACTTGCTTTTTTTGTGTTAGGTTGCTACCCAAGAACTTAGAAGCACCCCCTCCTCCTCCAGCAGCCTATTCCAGCAGGAATAAAATGAGTGAAGGATTTGTACTGAGTGGGAAACAAAGTAGTGTGAAGACCATCATATCTATTTAAAACAAAACAAAACAAACAAAAACCAATCAACAAAAACAAACAAACCCAAGGCCGAAACAAAAACCCCAAAGACCCACAAAACAAACAAACAACAAAAAATGCCACCCAAATTTTGACTGAAATAATTTGAATGGTAGTTACATCTTACAGCATCAGGAGCACTGCCATAAAACTGAAGAAGAGATAGTGCCAGCTGCTATGTACAGCAGATCCACCTGCAGAGAGAGCTAATATTAGCACTGTTGGCATGAGTAAGACCCTGACATTTCATCTATGGAAAATTAATTGCTTCTGGGCCTCCTTTTATTGACTAGCAAAAACTGCCACACAGGCATTTTCTAGGATGCAGCCAATATAATGCTGATGGATTTTTCCCTGTATATGAAAAAGAAAATCAAAAAAATGCGTGAATGAATGAATGAACCTGAAGCAGGAAAGAATACAGTGTTCAGCACACAAAGCTTGACTTCATATGAGAAAAAAAGAATAAGGAAAAAAGGAGGGGAGGGATGACACTACACACAGGTTTTTACACATAAGATGAAGAAGCCTTAGTGGGTTGACCTTGGGTGGATGCCAGGTGCCCACCAAGCTGCTTAATCACTCCCTTTCTCAGTGGGACAGAGGAGAGAAAATAAGACAAAAAACAGCTCATAGGTTAAGAAAGTTTAGTAAAGCAGAAAGAAGGCAAATTTGCACATGTATAATTGAAAAAAGAGTTTATTCTGTACTTCCCATCAGTGAGTGCTCTTCAGCCACTTCCAGACAACACGCAGCACTTGTCACAGTTACCCAGGAAGACAAATAATGTAAACAAAATGCCCCACTCTGTTCCTCCTCCTTTCCTTAGCTTTTACATCCCAACTGACATCATATGGAGTGGAATAGTTCTGTGTTTAAATTGAGTCAGCTGGTCTAGTTGTGTCCCCGCTCAGCATCTTGCCCACCCCCAACCCCTTGATGGGGGATGGCAGGAAATGTTAGTGAGCTGGCGCTGATGCTGTGCCTGCCCTGCTCAGCAGTGCCCAAAGCACTGGGTGCTATCAACACCTTTCCAGCTACCAATGCACAACACAGCACTAAGAGAGCTGTGATGGGAAAATGAGCTCCAACTCAGCCAGACCCAACTCAGAAGTAAAAGAGACTATTTGACAGATTTAAAGAATATTTTAGGTTGAATATTAATTCAACCACATGGGAAATGTTACAGTGAAAAAAATACAGACATGAGGTGATAGAAAGTTACTACAGTGTTTCTTAAGGAACAGTGGACACAGCTTCAGAATAAAACCAATTAATGTTTGACAGAGCTGATGGAGTTTGCCATCTCCAAAATCTTCAGAGCCCAGGTGAGTTCTGTATCTGCAGTCTGGCTGACAGCTTATTCCCATGGGCTGGGTGCTTAAATGCCGAGAAGCAGCCAATTCAGTGTCCTCAGTTCACTGAGCAAGGCACTAGGGTTGCTCTACCTGTTATTGTCTTTCTGACTCTGACCAGGTCTTTGTTTAATGTAATTATCATGTTATCAGATAATCTGACAAAGGTTATAGAACACTTATTCAACACAAGAAGCCACGATCACGCGAACTAAGGTGGTGACAAACTAAGGTGGTGACAAAATCAGCAGGGTTAATAAATATCATTAACAAGATCCACACAAGTTGATTGCAGAGCTGATAGCTATGACTTTTGCTGCTACAGAGAAGAAGAGGAAAAGAGAAACCACAGGCAGGAGAGAAAGGATGAGAACATATAAAATACATATACAAACTGAAAATAACTAAAATCTGAACATCTATAATAATAATAATGATGTATGGTGATGTCATCTTGAGTTAGATAACAAAATAAAAATTATATTCTAAAATATACTACGGAACAAAAGAAAAGTACATAGAATTCATGGATTTTGTGTCACATCACAGGGCTAATGATGCTAATGGCAGTAAGGTTCATATTTTAAGAGTATTTCATTCTAGCTATAGCAGGAGGTACAGAGCTGTTAATGTTTAGGTGAAACATTCCATGATATATTCTCTAATTAATGAGGAGGAAGAGAAGAGATAGACACCATTTTCTCCTGCCTATATTTTCAGAAAAGCTAAACAAACACATAAGTATTTGATAACCTTTGCATTTTGCAAATTTTAAACCCAAAGGATGTAAACGGGGATAATAGGTGTATCATATAGTATTGCTTTATGGTGCTGATTCTGTCTCCTTTATTTTCTCCCCTCACATGATGAACTGTGTTTTCTTCCTCCCATAGAGACACTTAGGTTATTTTGATGATGATAGAAGTTAAAAATAAAATTAAATATATGGTTTTGGGCTCTTCGAATACACTACAATATGCCTGTGGATGTCACAATTTTATTATTGTCTTTGTTTTTTTATTTTGTTTTTGTCTTCCTTTTCTTCATTTCTATGTAAACAAAATACTTTTAATTGAAGCATAAAGAATTATGAATATCATATTAAGAATCCAGGTAACCATGTTAGAATTTATGACTTTTACTAAGGGAATTCCACCAAAATTGATTTACAGTATCTTAAGGAGACAAACTGTGTATATATGAAATGTAAAAAATATTTTAACACAGAAAAAAATTTGGTTAGCAGAAAGTTAATGCTAGTTCAAAAATAAGATTCTGGTATTTTTCAGATTTTATAGAAATTATAACTCTGTCATTATCTTCAGAAATACTCATCTAATTGAAAAGTTTATACAAAAACAAAGGCATTTCCACACGTAGGACATGTAAGGAAAAAATCAATAATCTGCTTAGAAAAAAGGATTTTTTTATGAGCCATACAAAATTATTTAAAATAAAAGAAGGGTTCTCTGCTGCAGCAAATTACTTCTAATAATCATTACATTACATGAAACACAAGAAAACTATTAGCATTTTTAGTAGTTCTACTACTCAGAAAAAATTTCGAAGGTAAGACCATGAAGAGCACAATGATGAGCATAGGTAAAAGTAATTATTTTGTTTGCCCAACGTCTTGATTGCTAATAAAGTTTGAGCATTAAATTTTATTGAAAATAATAGATCACAAAAAATACTATATTTTAATGTGTTAAGTCAAATACTGGGATGAGAGGTGCATACTTTCTCTTTCATAATCATACTTACTGTGGTGTCTAAATTTGCAAGTGTTGGCAGGTAAAAATGCTGCTGTGCCAGGAAACCCATAAATTTGCTCTATCTCCCTGAGTTACAATAGTTTGACCTTAAACTCTTGATTTTTCTTTGGCAAGAAGTTAGAAGACTAATGCTAAACTGATTCATAAAGTGAAATTGTAAGGATACAATAAAATCTTACTAAAAAAACCCCCGTTGCCTTGTTTTTATATTATCAAACCAAACACGTTGTGGTGATTTTTCAGTGACACTCTTTTATTCTGCACATTTCAGCATCAAAGATGTTTTGAAAGACACCTAAAAGCTGAATATGACTGTTGTTCCAAAGTACAGAAAAGTCTCAGTGAAGTGAGGCTGGATCACTTGGACTATTGCATCATAAGAGCCTTGCAGTACTGAACCAAAAACTGCACAGAAGCCCATGTCAAGGTATCACCCCAGGGAAGAGCCTGTAAAATCAGGTATTCAGTACCATACCAGAACTAGAAATAATAAATCTATAACACAATAGGACAGAGACAGAAGACAGGATTTTCTGCCTGCCAAACATCATGAAGTCATTCACAGAGTAAATGTAATTAGTCAACAAACAGATGCTTATAGATTCAATATTATCTAAGGAAATTCAGATATGATAGCTATTCATGGGGATGTAAAAAGCACAGAAAAATGTGTCAGATCTTCTCACACAGACCTTCTGAACATTTATTTTATTAATAGTGTTAGCCCTCATTCCAGACACCAGGGTTAAATCACACACCTTTCTTGAAACTGTCATTGAAGTCGTGGATCTGTGAATTCCCTCGCACCATCCATTCTCAAGTCACTTTGCTGTCCTTCAGTTTCTCCTCAATTGTTTTGCTTTTTTTCTACTGGTCAGGAAATCCACAGAGGAACTCTTTAATCTTCATTATTTTGAGTACTTTCACATTTACTGTGATTTTTATCCAGTCGGTTGAAAAACCTAACAAAATTTTGTGCCAAATGAAGGATGTACTATGGATTATTTCACTGCTTCTGTCAGGACCTGTTTCAATGTACATTTCACATTCTCATGCTTGTTTTTTTTATTGACCATGCTTCTTTTCTCTCTTTCCATCTTGCTAATTTTCCTTCAATACCAACCTACATTCATATAGCCTTTTCCTACTTTTGACATAACTCTTAAATCCAGCAAGGTGGGTTTTAACTAAATCTTTTTTTTATTCTGGTTTTAGAACATCTTGCTATCCATTTTGTTTGAATTTTTCAAAAAATTAGCCTCCAGTCAACACCTATCTTTCTCATTTCCCAAAACTTCTTACCTTTTACAGCGAAATTCTCATTTTATTCATTGCTACTATGTTTTCTTTCTGTTATTTCTCTTTTGCATTTTTATGTGAATATATTTTAAATTGTTCTCTATTTCTCCAACCAAATATTTCCTTATATTTTTTTATTTCGTATTTGCAGTTGTGTGTCTGGAGATTGTCTTCATTATTTAGGGATTTATTTTGCTTTTAAGTAAAAAACTCTTTAAATATTGGCTTTACCATGAAATGAGATGTTTATACTCTTTTCTGATGCTTACTATTGTTTTCTACATTCTTTTTAGGACATATGAAGATATTTTCTATATTCCTCAAGGAATCTGGTTCCACAGGACTCACCAAAGACATTTTCCTCTACGAATGCATTTTAATAACTGTACAGATCTGGAGAGACTTTTCAGCTGTGGGATTCATGATTATATCATGAGAGAAAAATTTATGTGAGTAGGAGAAAGGAAGGGTAATAATAGAAGCATCAAGATGCCTTGGTGCTGCTGGCCATCTCTCTATTGCTGATAGAGGCCAGATGCCATTGACCTTCTTGGCCATCTGGGCACACTGATGCCTCGTGTTCAGCTGGCTGTCAATCAGAACCCCCAGGTCCTTTTCTGCTGGGCAGATTTCCAAGCACTCTTCCTGCAGCCTGTAGTGCTGCCTGGAATAATTGTGACACAAGTGCTGCCTTAGCATTTTGCCTTGTTGAGCCTCATACCCTTGGCCTCAGCCCACTGATCCAGCCTGTCCAGATTTCTCTGCAGATCCTTCCTACCCTTCTGCAGAGTGACACTCCCACGCAGCCTGGTGTCTTCTGTGAAATTACTGGGGGTGCACTCAATCCCCTCATTCAGATAATTCATAAAGGTATTAAACAGGACTGGCCCCAATACTGAACCTTGGGGAATCTCAGCGGTACCCTCCACCAACTCTAGGTAGAAAAATTCACAATTCTCTGGCTGTCCAGCCAGTTTTTGACCCAGTGAAAAGAGCACCTGTCCAAACTGTGGGCTGCCAGCTTTTCCAGGAGAATGCTGTGGGAGACAGTGCCAAAAGCTTAAGTCTAGGTAGACAACATGCACAGCCTTTCCCTCACCCACTAGGCAGGTCATCTGGTCATAAATGTAGATCAGGTTGGTCAAGCAGGATCTGCCTTTCCTAAACCCATGCTGGCTGGGCCTGCTACCCTGGTTATCCTGTACGTGCCACAGGATCATACTCAAGGTGATCTGTTCCACAGTCCTTCCTAGCGTCAAACGCTGTTAGACCTTCAGTTGCCTGGATCCTCCTTCTAGCCCTTCTTGTGGATGGTGTCACAGTAGGCAACTTCCAGTCATGTTCTCAGCTACCTCCCCATCTAACCAGGACTGATAATAAATAATGGCTTGATGAGCTCTTCTGCCAGCTCCCTCAATATTCGCAGGTGAATTCCACCCAACTCCATAGACCATTCCAACCTTTTGAGTGTCTGAGAGTTGGAAGTGGCACAGAAGGCCACTGACTGCTTTCTCCTGTTTTACAAGGGGTGTCTTCTGCTCCATGTCTCTGTCTGTCAGATCAGAGGGTTGTCTGGCCTGACTATAACTGGTATTTCTCTTAAAGACTATGTCAAAGAAGGCTCAGAAGTACCTCAGCCCTTTCCTCAGCCTTGGCAATGATTTTCCTCTCCTTGTCCAATAAAAGAAAAGTGTAAGATGATGTATCTCGGCTCTCATGTCTCATCCTCTTCAGAGTTATCACTAATCAAGTTCTTCACAGCATCATCATCTCTCCTTTGATTTTCCTCCCGGCACACTAATTATCATCTATTACAAATGTAAATCAAGCTCGTAGCACTGAAGTATACTTAACATGTTGCATATACATGAATTGCAATATTTTATCAATGATGCTCACTCCTAAAAATAATTTGTATATAACATTTAAAACTTACTCTTGGCATTTTAAGGACTCTTCTCCAGTAAGCTCTGCAGAACTCAGGGGGAAAATGGAACAACTAAGGGGAAAAATAAACCCCTCTCACTCTTTTTTAATGAGGCTATGCAGAATATTGTCATTTCTCTTCCTAGCAAGATGCCATGCTGAGAGTTAGAATAGAGAGCTGTTGTCTAAAAATGTTGTATTTCTTTACAGGAAGTTTTAAAAAACCCTGTTGGCTTTTTCAAGACCTAAATAAAAGAACAATTAGCTCAAGTCTTTGTGGTCACAAGTTCAAAGGTTTCTGTATCATGGATGAAAAAGAATTTACTCAATGTGTTTCAGGGTCTGTAAAATACATCCCTTGCTCTTACTGCAGAGGTTTTACAATTTTGCCTACTGATTTTAAGATTTGCAGGATCATACTTCAAAAATAGTCAGTGATGTGTATTTAGGAACCAGTTGCTTATTTCATGATTCCAAGTGTCATTTAATTTATCTTGAAAAAATTCAGTGTCCATGAAAATACTAAACTCCTTAAAGTAGCATGAAATTACCTTAAATTACTCTGTAATACACGTTTGTATCTTTCTATATTAATAGCTCATGTTTTGTTTTTGTTGGGGTTGTTAGGGTATTTTGTAGTTGAACAGACTCATTTACTATGGTTTGCTGAGAAATTCTTCTTTCACAGTCCAAAATTGAAATTTGTCTGCTCAAAAGATGACAGGATCTTACCATTTTGACATACAGAGAATAATTCACTTACAGGGATTATTTTTTGTCAAAAATTAAAGATGGTCCTATGATCTGTTTTTATTATTATGACCTGTCCCAGAGTTCCTGTTTGGCCTTGGACAAATCCTGGTGAACTCCACGGTGATGCCAGTTAAGCTCTGGTTTTGCTAAACCTGAGTTAATAACTGTTTTTTTAAGAAGTTTTCCTTTCTCAGGAGAGTTCTTTCATGACTATACCAGCTGCACTTTGATTCTTCCCATCTAGCCAGTAAATCACACTGATTTAGGTGGAGATTCCGTTAGATTAGCCTATCTGATCAAATTTCAGAGAAATATAAAACCTTCTGTAGGCCCAGATGAAAGGTTAGGTAATTCAGCGGCTACTGGATCCGCTGCTTGGATAGGAATTTAGGAAATCTGTCTGATTCTAAGTAGTCTTATGGCCTCTTTCTTGAGCTCAAGACGACCCCAAATTTTAGGATGTCACGCTCCTCTATCCTCACTTTCATAAGCTACTGTTTTGAAGTCTCAAAACTCAGGAGGCCTGGGAATTTGGCCATTCTTAGCAGGGTCTTCTCAAAGCCACAGGACTGTTTTTTTTTAGGGGAACACCATATTCATTTGGCAGAGAGGGAATTCAGACCAGAGGGATGCCCCAGTTAACCCTGTTGAGGTGCCCCGTTGAGGTACAAGACTCAGGTGGCCAGGCATAGGAAGACAGATTTTTTTTCTGCATAACATGGAAAGGGAGATGGGTGGAGGTTTTGAGGTACCTTCTCATATGACTACTTATGCATTTTACCTGCACATTTTATAAAATAAAATGCACAAACAAAATACACAAAAGATTAAGAGAAGTGCTGTTCTCTGTGAGAAGATATTTTATCCTTGGAACAGGAAATAAAAACCCCAAACTTCTTTATACAGTCCATCACTGGTAAATCTTAATTTCATTAAGACTGAGGATTTTTTCTTTGAGGAGAGAGTCATAGTTGTTGGTAGACTCTTCCTCAAGTACTCACTGCATATCATGTGTGTTGTAAGACACCTTTTCACTAAAATCTTCTTTTAGGATTTTCCTTCTGAGCAGCTGTAGCCTCAGAAGCAAATGTAAACAATATACTGTCTGCTGCTGTGGA
>JAWWEY010000001.1:68344016-68471816 GCA_035582745.1 Loriotus luctuosus | reverse complement strand
TATAGTTATAAAATATGTTAAGATAATAAAATCTAGCCTTCTGATCATGGAGAATCACGTCTCATCCTTCACCCATGAACCAGAGGGAAAAAATCTTAACAACACATGTGAGTGCAAGTTTTGAAGAGAATAGTCAGCTCTATTAATTAAAATTCAGTACTGCAGATATGCTTAATTTAAAATCCCTTAGAAAATTATGCACGGCTGGTTCATGTCCACAGAATTCCAAGAACTTCTTTGTTACACAGCTGCTGCAATTTTTATTTCTAGTCAATGATTTCTTTCATAATAAACTCAAGCTTTTAAAGCAATTTGGTAAAACTGTAAAAGGTAAAAGGACTGTAGCCCTCATAAAAAAGCAGCAATAATACAGAAAATTGCCGTGAATGACGTTCCGTCACGTAGGTAATAAAAAAGAATTGGAAGCAAGTGCTTCATCAATTGCTAACATAACCACAGAATCACCACCCTGCACTCTGGAAAGTAGGCAGCTGACAGTCTGGTTAAATCGTTATCATTATACAATTAGTATTTTTTCAGCTTTAAATGTGAAGCAAACACAACTCTAATTTAAGGCATTGAGAAGTGAAACCAAAGATTATGGAAGGGTCCTACAGAAAAACTTGAGATCCTGCATCACAAATGGCTGTTTGGTCTTGCAGGGGTTTTCTCTTTGGCATATTAAGCACCCAGAGCACTTCAGCATTTATGAGTCTTGGGGTGTCTTCTGAAAGGAGCCTGACATGTCTGTATTGACAGTTCTGGAAGAGCTTCAAGCTCCTAAATCCTGATGGGTGCCCTTGTCTTGGCTTTGCATCACTGTGACAGCCAGGCATGCAGCAGCCCTGCCCCCCAGGTCTGGTGTCACAGAATGGGAATTGCAAAGGGCAGCCACAGTAACATCATGGTGTCCTTCAGTCAGGGTCCAGGATAGTGCCCCAGAAGTTCAGAACTGTGCCTGCAGTGGACTTTTTTGTTTATCAGCAGTTTTCTTGTCTCCTGTCTTAATTTCTTGTCAGAGTAGTATAAGCTTCCCAGGAATCAGTGAAATATTTTATGGAGAGAAATGGAGAATTTTGCATGTGATTTAAAGTTGCTTTAAAAAAAAATCTGGAAAACATATCATAGATAGTATAAGATAAGAACTTTGCATTTACAAGTGATTGCTTTAGTCATTACAACAGGTCTTTCCTATCTCTTACCTCCAGGATCCTGAGAAATGGGATTAATATGAGTAGAATTTTTGCTTCCCAAACTTTTCAAATACCTGAATTCTACCATGTTCTTTACTAAAGTTGTACCTTCACCTAGGGAGAATATTTTAGGTGCCACTATATTCCAATAATATTTGATCCCTTTTTTTTTCCTATTTCATGAGGGAACTTACTCAATTTTTTATGTATAGAAAGAATTTTGCAAACCTTCCTTCCAGAATATCCATGGTGATCTACTCAATATCATTACTAAGGACACTACTGCTTAGAGACACACTCTTTTCAGATTTAAAAAATCTGCAAATATAATATGATATTTAAAAATACAGCACAACTTGGGTTTTCTTCATACATTTTTTTTACAACGGATCATGAAATAACCACTCAATTTTCACTGTCATTTGTCTTCTATCAAATAAATTGTGATCAACAACACAGTTTCCATTACACTGAGATGAAACTACTTATACTGTATTTTTAGCTACTGAAGTACGTATTTTACTGGAAAGACATATGTAATGTAAGCCAGAAACTCTTTAGCTATGGGCTTACTAAAATTGCTGCTTTATAGGCTTCTACTCTTCTAAAATGAGGGGCTTTTTTTCTCACTACATTTTTATTACAGATTTTCAATTTCAATTGCATTAAGAAGATGTAATTCATGCCCCCTCTTAATTTGTCTTGTAAAGGATGACTTGTGGTTTTGTGTTTGCTTTTGGATTGTTTGATGGTTTTTTCTGGGGATATGGTGGTATTTCCTTCTGACTGTTGCAATTCTTCCGGTAGTGGAAAGTCTTCTGAGTGAATAACTAGTACTCACAGTGTTATAAACTTATCTTTGTAATCCTCAAATTAATTGTATCCTTGTCACGTGTTTACTACAAATTCATTACTGCTAAAACATTTAATTTTTCATGAAAACTACAAAATCTCTATGGTAAGAAAGTAACATGTTCCCCTTATCACCACTAAACTAGGAGATAAGGCATTGCTGATCTAGTCACTCTTCATCACATTTATTTCTAGTTATGGAACAAAAGATTGCACCATATTAAAGATTTTCTGGTTCTGAGCAGTGTATGTACCTCCTGTCTTGTTATGCCTAGAGCATCTGTTAATAGGAATATTTTCAACTCCAGCTGCCTAAAGGCAGATTGCAAGCAGTGCGTTTGCAAAGCAAACTGGTGCATAAAATGTGTAGAATTTTCTGTGCTGCATCAAATCATATTTCTTCAGTCTCATTTCAAATTAATTTACCAATCACTACAGATAATGAAACAGTCTGAGTGCATGATCTTAGAGTGTCAAGAAATAATACTCAGAGTAGAAATATATTAACTTTTAAAAATATTTTAATTATCTTTCTTTTTCTTTTCCTAAAAATTCCCATTCCGTAGCAAGAAGATCAGAAAAACTATTAAGATCAGAAAAACCTTGATTTATTTTTATGAAGATGATAAATTTATCTGGGGATAGAACCAGTCAATACATTAGACGTCATGCAGATGCTGCTATCCAGAGGGATGTTGACAGACTGGAGAAATGGGCTGAGAGAAACTTCGTGACGTTCAGCATGGCAAAATCCAGAGTCCTGCCACGTGGTAGACCCCCTGGCAGTGCTAGATGGGGCAGTGATAGACTAAGGAGCAGCTCTGGCAAAGAGACCCTGAGGGCCCTGGAAGGCACTGAGCTGAGCACGAGCCTGCAGTATGCCCTGACAGCAAAGAGAGCCAGCAGCACTAATGGAAGCACAGTCAGCAGGTCCAGGGAAGTGATGATTCATACCTTTGCTCAGAGCTGATTACACAGATTCTAATTTCTCTGTCCTGTAGAGGAAAGACATCGATAAGCCACCAGGGCAGTAAGGAATGGATCACTTGCCTGATGAGTTGAGGCTTGGAGACCAGGGCTTGCTCAGCCTGGAATGGAGATGCTGTGGGACTCTTAACAAAAACATGCATTTTCCTGTGGGGAAGTCAGAAAGGAGATAGTGTCAGGTCCTTTGATATAGAATCACATAATCATGTAGGTTGGAAAAATAATGCAATTAAATCCAGAAGTTAAGCACTGCTGAGCCCACCACAAAGCCATGCAGCACAGCGGGTGGATGAGAGTCAGCAGGTATAATTTGAAACAGGGAAGTTTCTGGGTGTGAAGAAAAACCTCTTCCCAATGAGAATACCCAGTGAACAGAGTAAGTTCTTCAGACAGATTCCACTGCCTCTGTCTTTGGAGACTTTCAGAACACCTGGACAGAGCACTGAAAAACTTGGCTTGACCTCAGAGCAGCCCCTGCTTTGACCAAGAGCTTGGGCTTGGTGAAGTATGCTTACACCTGAGTTGCCCTCTGATCCTATAAATAGGCTACAGTACTACATTTTCAAAGGTATCTTTGCTTATATATCCAGTTGAGAGCATTTGTAGGACTATTTGATTAGTGTCATTTGGCTACAGTATATACATATTTCTATGAAGCATACATGGTAAATTCTGGACTTTACAAAAATTTTGACAATTTTGAGTAATCATTAAATGGTTATTTTACTTTTTCTAACATATTATATCAAAATCAGAACGAATCCAAAGGGCTTAAATGCTAACTTTTTTGTATTAAAATTATAATTTTATCCGTCAGTTTCAGTATTAACAGAGACAGAGATGGACACAATTAGTGCTATCAGTAACACAAGCATAGGCCACTTAAACCACATAATATAGGTGATCAGATAAATTTTATATAAGTAATCAAACAAGACTTCCCCTTTATTGCATTACAGTGCAACAGAACTGCACAGAACAAACTGCTTTCTTCTCTTGTTATCATCTTATTGTAAAGCTCCCATACCTACTCAGCAATTGCTCATGGGCAGCTCCTCACAGCACCAATGCCTTCTGCTCACTACAGGCAACAAACTCCAGTTCTCTTCACAGCCCAACCAACAAACTCTGACTCTCCCCTCAACCAGCTAACCCAGTCTTTTATAGCGCTTGTCTTATTGGACACAGTTGTGGTCTGTTAAGGGCAGGCCTGTTCCTGGCCTTTGGTGATTAGTACAGCTGCAACTCTTCAGGTGTGAGATTGCCTTCTGAACTATTCTCTGATGTTCTATCCCTCCACACTCTCCTTGACATGAATACCATTCTTTGCGTCCAAGACCTTCTAGAAGAGAAAACCAAAAAGCCTTGATGCAAAATGAAAGCTGGAACAACTGGCATATATCCCTTCAAGATTTATCCAAGGAGAAAGTTATTCAGAGCATCTGTTTTGCATGTCCTGTCTCCTTTAATATATCAGAGCTACAATAAGTGGCTTAGATAAGATGCACATACTGGATTAGTTGTGATCTAGATGCTAAGAATTACATTTCATGACACACCAAATGGCTTCAATAACCTTCTTAATGCCAGTGTGTACTTTTAAAGTATGAAGAATTACAGAATTGTGATCCCTGAGAATGAAGAAAGAAAAGAGCCAAACCAAAAAACCCCCAGGAATTACTCAAGACCTTTCTCTGTACAAGCCCTGGACATCAACAAATTAAGTATTTCACCAAATTCCTCTGGGTCCACTCCAACAGGTCCATGTCTTTCCTAGAGGGAGTGGACACAGCTGGGACAGCTGATCTGAACTAACCAAAAATAATATTCCACAGCACAGGTCATCATATTCAGCAGTAAAAATTGGGATGAACATGCCATGTTTAGCAGTAAAATCTGGGGTTGAGGAGGAAGGAGGTATGTCTGCAGTTGTGGAATTTGTCTTCCCAACTAACTCTGCTGTGGCTACTTGAGGGCCTGTCTTCCTAGATATGGCTAAATACTTGCCTGCACATGGAGAGCAGTGAATGGATTCTTTATTTTGCTTTGCCTGTTCACAGTTTTTGTCTTTTTCCTATAAAACTGTCTATATCTCAACCCATTCGTTTTCTTGCTTTTACCTTTTTGATTTTATACTTCAGCGAGCAAAGGGGTCTGTGAGGCTTATTGCATACCAGGCTTAACCCACAACAGCTGCTTATAACACTACTTTCCCCAAAGGAAAAGAGAAATCCTGGAGAGATTTTAAGTGTTTTCTAAATTGTGGAAGCATCTGAAGATGAAGATCTGAAACTTGCAAGAGAGATGTATGAGAAAGATCTGAGATGCAGCCATTTCATTCAAAGATCAACCATTCTGGAGAAGAAGAGAAAAGCAAGAAAGACACATCAATCAATTCTCTTCGACTTCTATTAATCTAGTTTTTGTTCTATCTTTCTAAACTTAGCACCTCCTAGATGAACTCACTTTTCTATGAAATATCAGTACATACATATGTTAAAAATTTTCTAGTGGCCAAAAATTCTTAGTTAACAGTCTTACACTTACCATGACAAAAAAAATTAAGAACAAATTATGATATAATAATGAATTTAGACCAATATTCTGTAGCTGAAACATTAATACACTTATTTACCAGCATATTTTTCTTATTATTATTCTTCTTCAGTCATAATGTTCTCTTTAATTCTTCTGCCAACTGCCTGAACAGGGCAGACTGACCTGCTAAAGCAAGTTGTTAAAGGCATTGACCAAATGCCTCTTAAACATTGACAGGCTTGGCTATTGAACACATCTCCAAAAATCCAGTTTTGGTTTCTTGGTAAAGAAATGCTTCCTAATGCCAATTCTGAACCTCTGCTGATGCAGCTTTGAACAATTCCCATGCTATCACTGGATACCAAGGAGTTGAGATCAACATGTCTTTCTTCACTTTTGGAAGGATCCTTTAGAAGAAGTATAAAAGTACTTCTCTCATAAGTTAAAAATTAAATTATTACTACAGTGTTGTGTGGTGGAAGTATAAAACCATTATGTTATTTATCAGTTCTAATCTTCAACTTTGATATTAGACCATGGACCAAATATCTTGAAACATTATTTTTTGTCCAGTTTTGAAGACAGTATTTTGCATGATCTTAAATGTCAGGGAATTATGAGATCAAGAAGAAAGCTGGGAGCTAAGAGTGAGAGAGGCCAGCAGAGAAGAAACTTGTCAAAGTCCCACGGTATCTAATCAAGAGACAAGATCTGGGACAGGGATTTTGAACAAGGTGTCTAGTGGTCAGACAAGACTTCCCAGACAAGATGAACCCAAGCCTAGGGGAGAAGTCTGTGCCCACAGGCCAAGGCCAGGATCAGGGCCAAGATGGTAACCTAACTCCAGCTATGGCTCAAAGTGCCTGCATAGAAATTCTGCTCCCACATGAAGAAGAGAAGGAGCCAGATAGGTTTGCTTCATGTCTATCTCATCCAGCTCTTCTCAATCACCTGATAATGGTTGTGCAGCTGCACTGCATCCAGCCTTGAGCAGAGACTAGCAAGCACTTGGGGAACATGGTGTTTTCAATGGCCAAAACTGGGATTTTGCTCTTAGCCTTGTCTAGTTTTAGAAAGAAGGTAAAATTGAATGTAAACACATTTCTTTGCTAGAATATTACATTGTACAGAATAATATGATGGCACAGCTACATGACAAGATGCCAGTTCCCTGCCAAAACACATTTGACAAAAAGCTTTTTGCAGCTTAGGAAAGCTTCCATCAATTCATACATTCAAACTGAAGGTATCATGGGAGACTCATTGGTATACAAATGCCTTGCACCTGTTCTTTTAGCAGATACAGATGAGAACAGCGGGATGCTGGCTCTTACAATGCAGAGCAGAAGGTATTTACCTTACCTGGCACAAATAGCAAGTTATATTATTTGTTGTAAGATTTAAAGTACAATTTAAGATAAAAAACAAACAAGCAAAATCTTAACAGTATCATAAAATATTTCCTTTAAGTAAAGCATATGTTTTGTCAGTGAACATACTTTGATTTCTTCATGTTCCAGAAAGCACAGTAAGTCACTTGTCACACCATGATAATAATGAGTGATATACTGAAAGGCATCTCTCACTAAAGAGAGCACAGCAACCAGTGACAGACATAAGTGAGAAAAGGAAACTATGTGTACAAAAGCAGTAAACTATATGACAGCCAGAAAGATGAGTACAGAATAGTTGTTTCCCTGGTTATATTACTATGTATGATTTACATTTAAGTATTTATATTATCTTTATTTTTTTTCCATCTTGGATAGCAGATATTCTTCGTTACATCTACATTTCACAAAGAAGGTAATTCTTTATAACTTCTCTATTTTACTTTCTAGAGTTTTACAGAAGTCACTTATGAGTCTTTAAACTTTGTTAAATGGGAGATTTTTCAGCTTTTCTTGGACCAGGTCCAGCAGAGGGCAACATAGATAATTAAGGGATTTGAGCATCTCTCTTGCAAGGAAAGGCTGAGGGATCTGGGCCTGTTCAGGCTCGAGAAGAAACTGAGAAGAGATCTCATCAATAATATATCTATTTATAAAATAATTTGTGTCTGAAGGGAGGGTGTCAAGAGGATGGACCCAGGATCTTAGTGGGGCTGAGCAATAGGAAAAGGAGGCAACAGGCAGAAACTCCTGTGCAGGAAGTTCCACCTGAACCTGAGGAATAGCTACTTGGTAGGTGACCATGCACTGGAAAAGATTGCCCAGAGGGGTTGTGGAGTCTCCCTTGCTGGAGAGATTCAAGAACCATCTGTATGCAAACCTGTTCAGTGTACTCTAGGATGACCCTGCTTGAGCAGGGAGGTTGGATCAGATGATTCACTGTGATCTCTTCCAGTCTGACCCATTCTGTGATTCAGTTTGGAAAATCAGAGGCATTTTTATTTGAAATTAAATGTATTTGAGAAGCTATTCAACCAGAACTCTTAGGAAAAACATATATTAAGGAAAAATAGACATGTTTTGAAGAATTTCTTCAGCTTTTGAAGCTCTGTCTTCCCTAGACTTTTGGTTCCTCAGTGAGGTGTAAGTGTAGCACGAAGCCCTAAAGTACTATCTGAATTGTTTTAACGATGCTTTGAGCAGGAGCTTCAATTCTAGACAGTTCCTATAGTCCCTTCAAATTTGATTGATCCATTATCTAGATTGATTAATTACTCATGTCTGTGACATTTTTAAGGTTAATAAACCTTTCTTTAAAATGGACGGGCTGGTTTGTTTCTTGTCTAAAGACAGGAAAGTATAGAGGGGGTTGAAATTATCAATTTATTCCTATTACAGGTGTTTTTCAGGCTGTCCTGAAACTTGTGAAATCTTACTTGTAGGTAGAAGTTTACATCTGTAGGTTTTATTTGTGCACTGAATGTATTTTGAAATGGACACACATGTATATATACATTATAATTTAAAAGATAGATTTTCTATATGAGGTAAAATGGCATGCTAAATATTTATTTATTTAGACTTCTAATTTGGATCTTTGTTTATTATTCACTTAGTCAGTATCATTATGGATTAAGTACAGTTGAAGAAAACTTTTCACATACAATTTCATACAATTTGATTATTTAACTTTTTCCTGTTTCTGTTGACAGAATTTGTTATGAAGTTCTTGTTTTCTAGTATGTTTGCCTCTACTTGACAAGCGATTGGCATGAAAGAGAAAAACAAAAAAAACACAAGGCAAACACCTTCTACTTAACTATTCCTTTTAGGTGTTCTACATTCAGGAGCTGAATTTCTACTTGTGTAATAAATTTTTTCCCACCTGAAATGCGTGTATGTAATTAAATGATCCCAGTTATACATTTGGCATTTGCCTAAACACTTAGATGAACAAATATTCTCTTTCAAAAATATTTTCTAACAAAAATCAGAAGAGGCTGCAAAGCTAGTCAAAATGAAAATACAGTAAATGTAATTGTATTGAGGTCTGGAAAAGTCATAGTATAGTGGAAGATAGGTCTCTGTGTAGAGTTCTCAAATCCTAAAGAGGGGAGATGCTTTAGAAGAGGAACAGGCTTTGGCTATCTATGATGTGTACATAATTTTTCCATTGTTTAATAGAGACCGGTAGGTTTCAATGAAGGATAGCTGGGAAATTTAGAAAGATGCAGTAGTCAGAAAAAGGAAAGACTTGCACTAATAGCCTAGTTCAGAAGCCAATATACAGTGAAGACAACCACACCTTGTCATGTAAATTCCACACTTGGGCTTTCAGCTGCACCCTGAGGATGAAGCCCAAGGTGCAAAAGCTAAATGTTGAGACTGGGACTCAGTTGCCTTCAGTGGTCACAAATGTCTCGCTCTCCTGGATCCATGGTGCAGGTCCAGCTTGGACCAGAGGGTTTGATGAAGTACATAACATGAGGCAGGGGGTGTTTTTCAAAGGCAGAGACTTATGTTTATGTGTTAAATTGAAGCAAAAATCATTCTCCTCCACCCACCCTGCTTATTTATTAAATGTTCTATTAAATAACACAGTTCTTGCAGACCTCCCACAATTTCCTTGTGACATTAGGAATGCATTTGGGGGATGGTTAAATATGGAGCTTTCAGGTGACATATAGTACATAATAGAGTAAATAAACCCATTAATATGGGATAAACTCGCAAGAGTCTAATAACCAATTAAACTCTGTCCTTTATCCTTTACCGTAAATATTACACGTACAGAACCTATTGGTCAGGCAATTTCAACCATCTACAGAATTAAATGAGACATTCTGAGGTGATATAACCCATGAAACCAACCAACATCCTTGGTGTTTAAAGGAATAGGTGGAAACTGATGGAATAAATGAATGAAGTTCGGAAAATTGTCTGATGAACTCAAAATACCATCATCTAAAACACTGGGAACTGCAAATCAGTCACATTATAAAAAAATTTAAAGGAAGGAAAGCAACAATAACAAAATTACTTTTAATTTGGAAAGAGAAATTAAGTTCTGACAAAAAAAATCAAAAAGTTTAATTAGCACTTCCTGGTGCTTTATAAAGGATGCCTGACTGCTCATTAGCTCTATGTATGGGAAGTTTTAGTTTTTACATGGTTTTCTCTAAAATGAAAGAATGTATGAGATTGTGTTACATCTTTCATTTTTTAATTCATGATAAGAGAAACTAATTACAAAGTAATAGCATTAATCTAGCCACAGATATGGGAACACCTGGAAATAGCAGTAACTTAGAGCAAATAAATTTCTAAATAGAAAATGGTAGTTTGAAAGATACTCATCTTAAAATAACTACTGTTTGGATTTTTTGAGTAAAAAACAGCATTCACTATGCGTTATTACTGGCTCCTGCATGATTTTTGTCTTCTGATATTTTAATAACAGTTTTCTATTGACATAAACAGATTTTATGTGTAAAATCTGCTTTACAGATGTTTATCCATTTGAGAAAGTGGCTTGATGTTTCTCTTCAAGGTATATATTAAAAACATGTAACAGAGAAAGTATTATAAGACACAGAGAGTTTTGTTTTGAAGATCCCTAAATAAACAATTTGATTTCAATTTGATTTTAAATGATTCTGCATAACTTTCTTCATTAAAGGTGAAAGCAGATAAATAACAATTTTTCCTTACGAACCTGTTATGGAGTAAAATGTTGATTCATGATAGTGACAGACAAGACACACTGAAAACTTTGACAGGGGCCTGTTCTGGCAGAAGGTTTCTCAGCAGGGAAATATGGGCATATTGGAAGAAGAAAGTCTGCTCCAGCTGGTCAGAATCCAGATTTGTGTCATTCCAGCCTAACAAGAGTTGTCCTTGGCTCCCCTGAGGTAGGGGACCAATTACAGCTGGCCATTTCTTCAGCTGCATAAATGATTTCTTGGTAAACATAGTTAATTAATAGCCTGACTCAGTAAATATCTACTCCTTGACATTATAGACAAATTAAAGTTTTTCCTTTTTGTTCAATAAAACTTAAATTGCATCTTTTTACTCAAAACATTTTGTTATGATTACTGTTTTCTTGGTAGCCCTTGTCAGGGGAACCACTTAATTGTTACTCCAAAGATTTTCCAATCTTATCAAACAGACAGCTTTAAGGGAACTAGCTGCCACAAATCCAAGTTTTATTGGACCAAAAACATAAAAACCCCCAACTTTTCCACTTATAAGATGAGATGAGGAATTTTCTTTAGACGTCTCTTCTGGAGTTTTTGGGTTGTTTTCTTTAATTTGGTTTGTGTTTTTTATTTTGGGGGGTTTTGTTGTTGTTGTTGTTGCAGCTCCAAACGAGCCAATTCAAGCCAACAGTGAGACACACCTGTAACAAGTGCTAGAACATACCACCTACACCACAACTTCTGTCCTGAGTAGAAAAACAGAACAGCATAATCCTAGCAAAGAGACCATCCTACCATTTGCCAGAGGATTTTAAATTTTTTGATGTTGTCATAAAGAGTTATTGCTTTGGCTTGCTCTCTCCTAGGTCATATATGAATGTACACTACCAAGAAGGTTCTTTGCTGCTCTCCACCACCTTTGAAGTTTAGATATTTGCATACATCAGCTCCTATTGCCTTGTGTCTTTAATGTCTCCACATCGGTCTCTGGACTGTCCCCAAGGTGAGTTCTAGGGTTTAGAATGATTATTTATCACAGGACAAGAGGCATTTCATTTTGCAAGGATTTAATTGTTTATTGAAAAGTGGGTGCAAACCTAAAACCTCTCTGCATTTATGAATTAATGGATTTGAACCTTTCATTTCACTCTATCTTGTACCTAGTTTTTACTTACTTCTGTGGTCTAAGTCTATATAGGGTACAATTCTGTATGAAAATATTTTGACAAGTATAATGCTATAATTAAAACAAAAATGCAGTATTGAAATATCAGTCATGAGTTAAGATAATGTATGGCCAGAGAACTATATTTAAAAGCACATATTTATTGTAAATAATAAAACCCAATACTTATTCTACACCTAAAATTCATCAAAAACATTCCTCAAAAGACTGAATCCTTGCTTCTGAACACACGTAACAAACATCATAAAAACTGAGCAGTTAGAGGTTTAGTTGGCACCTAATAAAATTGGGATCTAAAAATAAATCCAATAAAATTGGGATCCAAAAGCTTGATTTTTCTTTCACTTGTGGCAATCATTTCTTTTTCTAAGTTCTTCCATCCCCCTAAAGCAATAATTGTGGTGAGCTATGGCATAAAAAATTATGCTTCTCTTGAGGATGAGAAGGCAGGCAGGCAGCAGGGGAGGAGTTCAAGTGTGGGATTGTACTGATTCTTTTGTAGAGTTACTTGAAACATTTCTGACTACTTCATGATTAAAATATGTATAAAGTACATATTATTACAATAAAAATATTGAAATGTCTTAAAAATTCAGTACTAAGTTGCATATTACATGAAGAAATTATAAATATGCAATTGGAATTTCCCACAATATTTCAAGGAAGGTACTGTTTTGGTGAAGAAGTCAGTTTATCTGACTAAAATGAATTTATATAATTTCCTATTGTAGTCTAGATTTTTTTGTACAGTGCTTGTACAATTTCCCAGACAAGACTTAACCTTACTTAAAGTATGTGACAAAGGAAGAACAGCTAGTAGAAGTATCATACTATATGGAAAAATGGCCACTTAATAATATTAAGGAGAGTGCTGAAAACAGTTATTTAAATAACTCAATTGGTGCTCATTATTCAATTTCAATTGTTTCATACACAAATCTCTGCTTAGTAGCATACAAAGATAGTTATTAAATATGCCTTGAACATACATTATTTTGGTGAATTTCTACTGTAATGAAACCTACTTGAACTAGTGAATGTATACATTACTGAAAAAAGAACAAATTATTTAAACCTCTACTTTTTTACAAGCCTATGACTGTCTGCCTGGTTTGAAAGAAGTGCCATATAAACATGAGTTTGTTTTAGTACAATTGATCTCATTGTATAAGGAATAAAAAACCAAACCAGAGGTATGAAGCAGTTTCCTTTGAGCAGAGCTAGCATATAAATCTCTCTTATTTTCATTCAGGGGCCACTGTACCATTTTACCATCCAAACCTTGCTATATGAGAAGGATTGTATACCAAATAAAAACAAGTGATTGGATGATAAGATTGAGATGTTTTGGGATGCACTAGAATACTGTATGCAGTAACTATTACACTTAATTTTTATGCATTTTCTTTTCCTCTAGCTTAAAATATATATACATTTGTAACACGAAGTTTTCAATAAGCAAAGGAAAGTCAGAGGTAGCTCTTTAAAATCAGAGATGACCATGCTAAATCTTATATTTGCTGGGAGAAACATTCTCCAGTAATCACTGCTAGGTAAAAAAATGCTCAGATACTGATAGGAAATCACATTTTTCTTTCAGACATCTGTTGTACAAATGTATAGTCCAACTGTTAAAACAGCATGGATGTCATGGAGCAATTCCTCAGTTTCTAAGGGATGGGGCAAATCTGCCAGGAAGTTCACACCCACAGAAAATGAACAGGGTTCTTGAAACAAGTTCAATGACTTTGTCAAAAAGAATGATAATTTTCCCTTTAATCTCTCAGTCTATATTTTTTATTACGCTTGCTATGAAATTGTGATTAACTAAACATGCCAAGAGCTCTTCTTCTGTGAGTATGATTAGTGTAATGGCTCTTTGTCATTTCAATTTTACACAAAGAAAGGAAACTTCCCTGATGAGTAGAAGGAAATAAGGAAGTGTCTGAGAATACCACCTTATCTGAATATGAGTGATTATAGTATTTCTCTTCGGAAATTACTATGAATGGAGTTTATTGTAGTGTTCTCTTGATTATGAAGAGCTTGCATGTCAAAATGTTGAAACACTAATAGCTTTTTCTTTTCAACTATATTTGGAATGTGTAAAGCAGTTTAATTTTTTTAATGGTCTTTCTTTTATTTACATATAATTTCTCTATATAGTTCTTTTCTCTCCCTTACAATATGAATACCCTGTTAGATCAAAATAATTTAAAAGTTTCTGCTATATGTGCTAATTTTTGTTGTCAGAAAATATTATGTAATTGATGCATAGAAGTCTTACAACAAGCCTTCTAGATTTTTTAGACTATAATACTAAATGTATTTATTCTATAATTTTAAACTTTATTATAATTTTCAAAATAGAAAATGAATTTGAACATTCAATCTTGCCTAAGAAGAATTTATTATCTTCTATGGATAAATCCTTCTGGAGAAATAATGATATTAAGGAAAATCTTTAGCCTGGTGAAGACTTTAGAGAAAGGTTTCTAGTAAACCATATATTTTACTAGGACATGTAAGGCTCAACACACAGACAAACACAAGATGTGAATAATCATTGCATTTCTTTCAATTGTTCTGGAATGGAATTTTGATTTCTAGTTGACACTTATTCAAAATTCTGTTACGTGGATTGTGGGTTCCATTAAATCTTCCAAATCAAAATGAAAATATGAATAAGCTTCTTAATTGTTTCAGCTTACTTAAGCATCCTAAACTAATAAAAAATAAATGTGAAGCTTTAATTGCCTTAAAACTTGTCTTTAATATGCACTTGTGGTTTGCCAGATGTGCTCCTCACAATTTTGCAGAGCTTGCTTTATCTAGCTTGGTGGGTGAGTTTTACCAATCATCTTAACTGTGCAGCAGTAGAGGTTAATTATGAAAAGCATAGTATTTTTTGAAGTGCTTCACTTCCTTCATGATTGTTCACAATGACTTACCAGTATCACCATCTCTTAATACAAACAGCAAAAAACTGATAGTGCCATATAGGAATCCACTTTAACAAAGCATTTTTCTAGTTAATCTGTTAGATTTCACATCTGTGGCACATAATGAGGATTTTGTACAAGAGGAAGAAAGAAAGCTAATATGTTTTGGAGGAGAATTTATAAAAGCGAACTGGCTTTGGTAAAGAATTTTTATGTTAAGAAAATCAAAAATAAAATAGATGAGGGGGTGACAATCTTCAGAATAGTTTCTCCAGATACTAGAAATGTACAATAGGAATTATTTTGATGTGAGGATAGGCTTTTTACATTTTAAAAATATGGATATTCATAATGTAGCTCCCAAAGAATAAAATCATGGCAATTTGAATTGAAACAAATGTTAAGAGTTAAACATAAAAGGCATTTCTAAAGTTTTCAAGGAACAGATAGACTTTTGTAAGGAAGAGGATATTTGTTTAATAAATTAAGAAGTCATTCATCCTTCTAACATCAAGAAACTGTGAGATGAAATAATATTAATGTAAACAAGCGGTCAGAAAAATTGTTAATGCAGCTCAGTATAGAGATTCTCACTCTGTGCTTCTTGGTCACTGGAGACATCTCTGATCAAATTTGCCAACTTGGCTCTTTCCTTTTTCCAGATTGCATTAATTTGCAAAAATATGTTTTAGTAGTAAGCAGTGCCTTTAATTAATTCAGTGATGTCATATCACAATGAATGACATACATGTCTTTTTAGCACATATGAAAGGCTGAGGGACACCAACTGCAAAGTTTGGTAGCTTCAGGAATAAAGGCTTTCAGATTTATTTTTTTTTCATGAAGTCTAGTAGAAAACTGATTAGGTAGACATGTCCTTTTTATGAGAATTTTTTTTTTTTTTTTACAAGCCACTACAAGATAGCCTGCTATCAGATAAACCTCATTGAGGAAGTTTTTCTGATAATAGAAGGTATATTTTCAATATAATTCTGTTAATATTTTATAAATATACAGATTATTTCTTTAAATATATTATTTAAGTACATTAAAGGATTTCCTTCTGAAGGATTTTGTTTATTTATCACCCATTATTAGAATAATATACATATTGCTACATTTCAAACCATGATATGTAACACAAAGGACATAATAGTTCAGGAGACTGGCCTTACATTCTGGGTCTACCTGACTTCTTTTTTCCTTCAGGTGTTCAGGAGTATTTTTGTTGAACTTAAAAGAATCCTTCATTATATAAACTTATGGTATTTTTCTTCCTTCATGGAATTGTCCTCATAATAATTTTTTTCCATGAAAATTTATGTCTGCTTCACATCTGGTAGCAAATATTTACTGATATCTTATAAAAGAGGTTAGTGGGCCTGGTCCTGAGCCTGACACTGGTGCAAAAGGAGCTGTAATGCAAATAGATCCTTGCAGAAGTACACAGTGACTTGAACTACCTGGGAAATCAGTTGTTATAGTAAGCCCTCTCTATCCCTGCCGTGCTCACACACTTACAAATGAGTAAACACATCCATCTGGCATGCTGTCAGCTGAGAATTCTTAGAAATACAGGGCAGATATTCTTCCAACCCTGATTTCCCCTGTTTCTACTAACAAAAATCAGAGAAGACATGCAGACATTTAGATACACAATGAGTATCCTGACAGGTTCAGAATAAACACTCAAGGTCTTTATAAGATCATAAAAATGTAAAATAATTTAGATTGGAAGGCATCTCTGGAGACCCCATTCTACCATTCCTTCCTCAAAGAGCAAACTTCAGAAGTAGATCAGATGGCCTAGAATCCTTCTCCATTAAGATCTGAGTATCTCGTACTTTGCACGTGTCACCACCTCCTTTAAAGCTCACTATTTCTTTATGTTGACACCTTATTCCTGATTCAGATAGACAAATTCAAGTGTACAATTCAGTAATAGGGACATCTGATGCCATTTGATATGGCCTAGACAGGACACCTGTCTCCACCTGCCAGAAGACCACGGAGCTCTCACAGGTCTCACAATGTACTACAGCCCTGAGTGGGTGGCCTGAGCAGCACAGGGGTGAGTTCCAGTCTAGTCAGTGACATGAAGTCATTGTATTCAGCCTAATTTACCAGTTTAGGACTGAATTATTTAGACCTAGATGTATAAGGAATTAAAACATTAAGTTCACAAAAAAAGTTTTTTTTTTCTTTTCTTGAATACCTGTTTCAGGATGGGTCAATTATTCCTTCATTAGTAGGAGTGGTCTCATTACACTGCCTAACTCCCAGGCGGCTGGAACAGGTAAACTAAATCCCATCTTGTATGACCTACATATGTCAGGAGCATTAGCTTAACTTCTACACATTGGCTTTGAAAAATCTTCCTGAGAAATGACACTAGAATATCATCCAATTTGTGTTATGGATGTGTTTATATTGACAATTTTTGCCTCAATCTAAAACGGTGACCAAGATATATTTATTGACTAATTGATGAACATAACATACAGACACTCTCTGACAAGCTTTGGTGTTTTAATTATTATTATGTACAAAAAATAACCTTCCTTAGATATGTCATACAACTTTTAACAAAATATGTGAATAATTGTTCTCATTGTGTACTTTATGAGATTCATATGCACCTCTTTATATGCAGGCTGTGTGTGTTTATGTGATTTTTATTTAGTGGGAGATGCAAACCATTTCTGATTTAATTTTTGGTTTCAGCTTTTGCCATTCTTACCCCTTTTATTCGCACAGTTATAGGTATTTAAAAGGCACTTGTATGTCTTGGATATACATTCTGACTAAGTGGGCTACTTGAAAATGTTTTAAGCATTGAGAAATCCAATTTTAATAATGCAAGGAACAAAGGTGTGCTCTTAGGAATAAAGGTGTACTCTTTAGAATCTATTAGAAACGTGACATAGTTCAAGAGCTCCCTCTTCTGACACCAAACACTATCAGAACACTTAGTCTAAAAGAAAATCTCCTGTTTGGGAAAGTAATTTAATGGCTCTGTGAGTCTCAACGTTTACACTTTTTACCACTATTTTTTTTTTGTCCGGGTCAAACCTGAAATTCTATACAGGTTTGTTACTTTTAAAAAAGCAATGCAAATGCTGACTGGCACCCACCTATTTTTAGTAAATCATGCATTTCATAATAAGGAAAAATTTTTCCAAAGTAGGAATAGCAGTTCACCATTTTATTATACAGATTGTTAAACTAGACAATAAAATATGATGTGTAATATATATGTATATACATACACACACATCTATATATATATATTTTTATGTGTCCTGATGAGACAGGACCACTGAACTTTAGTGGAGAACAAACACAAGCTTTAAACATCAACCACAAGCATCACTTCACTGAACACAAAAGCTGGGTGAGATTTTCAACTCTCTGCAAATTTAGTTCCCAAGGTGACATTAGAATAATATAGACCTTATTCTATGTATAAATATGTAAGTAATGAGGAATTCTGTGGTATTGTTTTCCCCAGGCTAGAATTCAGAATCCAATATTAGAACTTAGACTTCTGTTACAAAGCACATGGGGACACAGACTTCAAAATGGCAGCCAGGAGGAACAGGAGAATTAGCAACAGCTGTCAATAGCCAGCATTCTTGTTGAGGGTCCATTCAAAGATAGAAACTGGGGAAGGATGGACAAATTTTCCTCCATGTCTCCACATGTTATTTACTTGGAGATGCTCCACTTGAGATACACCTGAAAAACAGCTACTAGAACTAAATCAAGCAAAAGTAGAGGGCCCTTCTTCCCTCTGCAAATTATCTTTTTCTTCCCAAGTTTAGTTTTCTTTTTAATGGATTAAATACTTCTCTAGAATGTAAGAGAGCAACTTGCCATTCTTCCTTTCAGTAAGTCCTGAAGAGGGGAAAAATAAAGAGAAGTTGTCTGTATCTAATATGGCTTAAGTACTAAATCCAGGAAGAAGTTCCAGCCCCTGAAATCTGACTATAAATAAACCATTTGACTTTTGGGGAGATTTCAAATGCCTCTTTCTTCCCCTTTTGATGCTTTAACTTTCATTCTTTGAAGCATCCAAAGCTGGAGGCCTGATTGGATATTTTATCATTTTCTGTATGCTGAATTAAGTTTTACACTTGGAAACAGACCTGCATTAAGTGCATTTATACTTAATGATGAGAACTAGAAGTAGATAGGCTCTGAGAATTTTTTTTTCATGGTAGCATCTACATAGTTGAAAAGAAATAGGTGGATACCTTTTCACTTTCTGGGGCAGAGGCAGAAGTCTACCCCACTGAATTAATTCAGTCAAAATAACCACAAAAATATGTACTTCTGAATGAGTAAACATGATGTGTGTGTCACAATATTCAACCACACCAGGATAAACGGATTTTTACATTTGTTCAAAAGGAGCTCCCCCATGGCACTATTGATTTAAATAAACAAAACCAGAGATCTATCAGGTACAGCAAACTCAAGCTGAACTACATTTTTTTAAAAGATGTTATAGTTTTAGATTCTAAATTTAGCTTGAAACACTGCTTTTTTTGAAAGCAATAGCAAACTCATGTTGTCCATTTGACAGGTGTGAGCAAGGCTGGGTAAAGAGTTTGTATTACTTTGTTAACATAGTGTAACAGTGTTACACTTCAGGAAACAAACAGTCTAATAAATAATTGGATCCATAGAAAGATTTACAAGTTCTTCAGTAGTCAGAATCATAGTCTTACAGAATTTGTAGATACATACATAAGCATGTTTTCTTAGAGAGTAATATTCTTCCTTAGTATTTTCCTGCTTTTTAATATTCCTGAATATTTCCTTATCTGATCCTCAGCCTAGAGCCTCTATTACTTTTCTTTATCTCCAAAAATTCTGACAACTTTTTTGTTTTATATATATAAAATAAGAATATAGTTTTATGGCAATTTTTTCTATTGTAGGATTCTCTTAAAGTCTTTTTCTTTGGTGTGCTATTAGTTTCTTCAGTTCTAAAGATAACCCTTATAATTTAACCTTATACCTTAAATCTTAATGAGTTCATGTATCTGTCAATCAAAAGTGCTCAGCTATTAATTCCAGCCTTAACACAGAGTTTTGAGATCTAGTTTCATCACCACTGTATTATTAGGCTCTTGCTCATCTCTTGAAATATTCTAGCTGTTTCTGAAAAATCTCTGAGAGAATGTCACAGGAGTGACAGCCCATCTCAGTGAGCATGAACTCCTTTTGACACTGCTCATTCAGAGCCTTACAGAAACTCCAGCAAATAGCAGATAAAAGGCAACAAAGGTCAGCTTTTAATCCACCTTTTGATGTAATTTTCTGTCTCACATGTCCTCCATCCCAATGCATACACAAATTTACTCACACAGTTACCACTTTCTGAGAACTAATCCTAGGCATCTTGTGGGAAATGGAAGCAAAAGAAAGAAATTTTAAAAAGTTGGTCAAAGGCAATATTGTCAAGTTATTAAAAAAATCAAAGACACAAGCACTAATTAAATATTTATATCTACATTTAAAGAAAAATTGAGAAATAAAAAAAAAAGAAAAAAGAAAAAAGAGGTAGGTGTATTTCCTGAAATAAATGCTCTTACTAACTTCAAATAAATATAGTTGTCCACTGAATGATCAGTATTGCAACCTTGAGCTTGCTGGTTTAGTGACCTCACACCAAAACCTCTGTATCTAGATATGAAAATTAATGAGTTTGGAGTCTGAAGCCATAAAGTTTAAAAAAATGATTTTATAGAAACCTTTTTATTAAGAGTAAATTATTATTGACAATGCATACTTTATAGGGAGAGCTGTTCTGGACTAAGGAAAGACATTTACTTCATTGTGTTACTGATTATATTCTACTTTAGAGTTTTTAGCAATAGAAACCACTTTTATAAATTGTTGCCTCGAGGAATTTCATTTTGTAAGGTGTTTTAGGAAGGCTTGGTAAGAGCTACTGCTTTTCTTGAAGTGACAATGTCTCCTTTGGGGCACTGTATCAATTTATTATGAAACACTGTAATGAATAATAAAACTATATTATCGAACTAAAAATTATTAGGGAACATTCATCACCTTCTTCTGCCCCAAAATCATGTAGAAAACTGCAGCATCAGTGCAAAATCTTGTGAATGCAGGATCCTTTGGATTAGAATGAATCACTCTGACATTTATTCCATTTATAATGGAAAACATAAAGTAGATAGTAGTCTTTGTGATTGTCTCTCCTAGCATGTCCTGAACTATACAGCAATTTCATCTTTAAAAAATGCCCTTTCTCAGTCTTTTCCAGCATTCTTGTTTTACATAAAGTCCTTGCACAAGTGGAGACACATGATAGATACCTTAAATCTATTCTGGAAAAATATGTTGGTTTTGCAGCCAACAAATGCTTCTGCATATTGACACATTGAGTTGAGAACAGTACAAAAATGTGTTATTGAAACTCCTCCATTGTGCTCTTAACTGTGATGTTGAAGTTTCACTACAATACATTAGAAAGTTGATACAAGGAAAACCCTTTGAGATTTCCCTCTCCTCCCAGTTTAAATTTAGCAATTTTGATAATCTTGTAGGTTAGGACAGTGTAGCACAATCTCTGCCAAGCCTCATTGTTTCATGCTACAGAGAAACTCCAGCCTGTTGTTGGCAGAATTTGTCTCCTCAATGGCAAATATAGTAATTAATGCAGCCTTGTAATATAGACAACCCATCGCCCAATGCAGTGGCAGACTTTCCCTGGTCTTATCCTAGCTGAACTACCCAATAAACTACAACCATCTACTAAAAGGAAATGCTTTCTGGTCATAAAGGAACTTTGTACCCCATTAAAGAGTTTATCAAGCCCACACCAAGGAATAAGAAATGAAGTGTTTAGCAACACCGGCCCCAGAGATATGTCTAAACCAATATACTTTGAAAACACTCCTGGTGTCCCTGGCATAAGTAGAGGAGCTATATGTTGTAACCAGAATCAGCCAAAACCCAGGAGCATGTGTGCCCCATAAAGCAGCCCCACAAATTGGCTCATACCATAGAAAACCAAGTACTAGAGCTGAACAGGAACTTTAGGGCTCTCTGGAGCCCCAAAACTTTTTGTATGTACAATGTGTTATAAAACATGCTAAGGAGCACATCCACCTGCTGGTACTGGAGATCATAATTTATAGTAGACTAGCCAATTAACTTCATGCCAAAAGCATCTTCTTGCTCCTAGTTTTTTCTTCCTGGCCATCTTAAGAAGCCAGCTTTTTGTAGATGTAACACAGGGTGCCATAAAAATGTTTAAAGGAGTGCTGTATTTCCTCTCTCTGCGTATCTTTGCTGTTGACCTTCTTCCCATATGCTTGGCATTTTCATCCATCTGCCTTTGGCAGTAGTATTTGCACAGTGGTGAGTCGTAAAAATGTTCTAAAGCAGCCCACCTGCCAATCTGGTAGGTAAGAATATGTCAGCGTTCTCTGTTTCTCATTTTTTCTACTTTATGTCATTTTGAAAAAAAAAAAAACCAAAAACCAACCTCTTTCCTTGGCACTGTTTCCTTTTTATTCTTCTACCCTAATTAACATGTTTTGATATTATTCTATTCATCAAAACCACATTTCTTAGATGTCATCACCATATATATCATACATTCTTTAAAGATTCCAACCCCTACTCATACAGAACAAAAACCAGACTTGATATTTGGAAATGTGACTTACTAGAGAGTTTATGAGTTTTAAAGAATTTTATACCGTGTGATAAAGTTAAAATGTTATTTTATAAATAATTGGGAGGGGGTTTGGCAAATATCGCTTTCTCTTTTTATTTTGAAGAAAATAAAAGAAAATAATTCCACACTTTGTTAAGCAAAGAAAACAAAAAGTCATTACAGGATTTAATCAGGATCATGGTTTTTCCAAAAAACTTGTTTTCACATGGATACTGTTTTGTACCGTGTTTCATAGTATGGTGCTAATCTTTATCAAAGTAACTAAACTTCGTCATTACAACGGAACTACTTTTCATAGAGTGTGTATTTATTTCTTGCATATGTGTGAAAATGCATGTAAATACTTTTGAGACATAATCTGACTAGTTTATGGAAATGATGATGAGCGTGGCTTTACTACTTAGGCTTGTTCGGAGGTAAAAACTGTTAAAACTTGTTAGTGTGGGACTTCTGTTGTAAAATATTATGGACTCATTAGAAATTATTTAAGAAATTTAAACTGGAATGCAAGTGTTTCTTTGAACTATGTTATACTATGATAATATATCACCTTTTCTTTCAGTGATACTGCTTTTTTTATATCCTAGTTTCTGTATTCAAATCTTCCTTCAAGCTATATTTTATAAATATAGTTGAATTATATTAATAAAGACAGGTTCAGCACATGCTGGTGAAGGAAAAATGGTAGATTTTTTCAAAAAAAGAAAATTCTCCGCATCTGCAATCTTGTTAAACATGTTTTTTAAATTTTTCTATTTAAAAAATTCCTTTCAAAATAATTTAGAAAGAAGAATTATTATATACTTGTCAAAAGAAGCTCCTTTCAATTCTGTAAAAATTTGCAGCGCCTCAGTGTGACAAGGCAGTACATTTTTTAAATGGATTTTTAAAAAAATTATTTTATTTATCACAACATATAACACAGTTTTGTCTTTCTTGTATATTCCCTGCAAAAACTGTGTAACCATTAATTTTAGTCTTCAGTGCTCCTTGAATTTCTCCCTTTCAGAAAAATAAGTGCAGGCTTCTTGTGGCAAGGAACAGACTGGCAGCTTTTCCAGTAGCTGTTCCCTAAACTTACACATAAATGGCAAGAGAAGTTAAATAATCTTGAAAAACTGTCAGAAGGTATCATACAGTATGGACAGTGCTTGCCAGTTTTATTTTACAACTGATTTGCCAATTGCAAAGCAAAAGTTTTGTAGATGCTAAGCAAAATGTGTTTTGCATTACTAATTGACTCCAACCACTCTGTTTCCAAAACGAGACAGGGCCTAGAAGAGTTTAAATCTTTATGTGACCTTAGAATATTGACAGGTCCTAATTTTTAGGGGTTTTTTTTCCTGATGTGATTGGAAGGTTGTAGTTACTCTGTGTTCCAGTACTGATCCAAACTCTAGCAACTTCATCATTATAAATTATAAAAAAAAACCTTTTAGCCAGTATTAAATCAAAATACTTCTAATGGTCTTCTACATTTCATTACAAGCAATGACACTCATTTCAACTCTGGATACATTAAAACACTACAAAACAAGGCTTCTAATCTTTCTCTGTTTGCAGTAGCTCGGATGCAGTATGACAAACCGACATGGATCGCGAACTTGGTGTTCACAAGCTAGTGAGCACTCTTCTTTCTGACTTATGTCAATACTTGCTTATTTTTACATCAGCCTCATTTGTCATCTCCTTGGGTTTTACAACATTTTATGAAGAGGTTAATGACTATGACAAAACTAAAATATTTGTTTTTATTTATCAAAATGGATCAGGAGTATTCAAGTAATGACTTACTGCAATCCACTCAAGGGCAAACAGTAGTAAATGTGGAATCTTAGAATCTTACTACAATCAAATGATAGTGTAGACATTTATTTACCTATGTCTTGATGCTCTCTAGTCTAGGATAAATCAGCCGCTCTGCTTTGTAAGCTAGAAACAAAGATTGTCTGCTATTAACCATGCTTAAATATGTACATATATATATAAGACATGCATAAATTTAAACACATATGCTTCTAATTGTCTTAAGCAAATAGAAAACAGTTTTTCTTCCTACTGAGAAACACATAGAGTTTTCTGAAAGCGTAGGTATAAGCCAGTAGACATGTTCTTTTGACAATGCATCAAAAGAAAGATCTCTCTTTTGAGAGAGAACTAGCACCCAACGAGGGAGGGAGGGGGGAAGGAGGGAAGGAGGGAGGGAGGGAGGAAGTGGCGGAAGGAAGTGGCAGAATGAAGGAAGTGGCGGAAGGAAGTGGCGGATGAAAGGAAGGAAGGAAGCGGCAGAAGGAAGGAAGGGGCGGAAGGAAGTGGCGGAAGGAAGGAAGGAAGGAAGGAAGGAAGGAAGGAAATACAAGCAGTCTAGACAAATGTAGTTGCCTCATCAATCAAGTTCCAAGGTCAGTAGCTCATGACTACTCAGTGCAATCTGGCACGAAAAACAGACATAAATAAGGACAGTAAATATCTACCACACTGAATGTATAGTTTCATACTAATAGTATCTAATTTCATGTAAAATATTTCACAGATATGGTTTCAATTGTAAATAGATTTATGCAGGACTGTCCACTCACCCAAACGTGTATTCATGCAGTATGCATGTGTTGGGAATTTCTCATCATCTCTGATACCTTTTTCTGGAAGCAGAAGAGGCTAAATGCAAAGATTTCCTCCTAGAGAAATGGAAGAACAGCTATGGGTGTTTTTATCTGACTTATCTATCCTAGAATTCCTTCCTAAAATTAGCTTTTATCTGTAAACTGACCAAAAACAGGTGTAAGGATTTACATTGTTGCATCTGAAAGTGGTCAGGTAAATGACATCCACAGATATTCTTGTCAGAAACAAAACACATGTATCAACATATGCTTAAAAATATTATTTGTAAGAACATTCATAAATAGAAAAAAATAAAGTGAAAATATAAGAAGAAAGTAAATGACAGAAGGCTGTCATGAATGTAGAGACAAAGTGCACAGTTTGGGGAAAAAACTGAAAGTTGCAGGCAACAGTTCAAAGTAGTGGAACATTGCTTTAAAAAGGGAAAAGAGAAGATAAAAGTGGAAATATAAAGGGTAGGAACGAAAGGATGAAACAAAGACCTGAGGTGACAGGAGAAGGATAATAGGGTAGGAGAGCAGCAGTCAAACCATATTGCACAATGTTAGAAGAAAAGATGATAATACAGGAGGGAATAAGTTAAATATGAATAAAATAAAATTTAAAAAACCCAAACATGTTTATGATGATAACAGAAAGGAACATATTACATGCAGAAATAAAAATAAAAACCAGAAAATAGGGGAGAAAAAAGGACTAAAGGCAAGCATACTGCTTAGTATAGGAAATAAAAAAGATTATTCAGGAGAATCTTGTGTAGAAACTTATTAGCTAGGTGCTAAAATCAGCTCAAATGTGCTATTTCAGAAAAAGGAAAATGGTGACACTTCTTTTAATGATGAATATGTTTTATAAAATATTGTGTGTTTTTTAATTATGATGGCTTTTTTTTCTCTGCATAGAGTGAATCAATATTCATATTGTCATACAGGCATGAAAGTGTTTAAAATTTATGTTGTTCATACATTGTTATATACAATTATGGTGTCAAAAAGAGAAGAAAGAGAAGTAGTAAAAAAAGAGTAAACACTTTCAAGATTATGTGAAAAATATTTTCAAGGCCAAAAATCATGCAAAGCATGTACCTGTTAGTTTTGATTTGTGGAATAAAGTAATCCTGTCATATAAAGTTAAGCCTTCTATTTAAGAAAGATGAGATAGAATGAATTTTAAATAAAAATATAATTAAATTGTTGTTCATTTATTGTTCTTTTTCATGTTTGATTGCTTAATAAAATAGCTTACAATTTTTATTCATTTCTGCTCAGGTTTTTTTATTGATAGATGTTTAAAAAACATGACTATGCATTGTCTTCATGACACAGAAGAGCACTACTGTGCAATCGTGTCTGGTTTTGTACCTATGGCCTAGTGAATTCATTTTTGAAACAAATAAAGTTTGGAGTACTCAGACTGACCTTGTGGAATTACCTTAATGGCTTAAATAGTTTAAAAATTAAACATCAAGTGTTATTGATGTCACCTTTGCTGTGCTATCCTTTTTAATTTCACAGAGATTTGTTGCTAGAAGAAACAACGCATGCGTACAAAGAATGGACTAAACGTTCTTTTGTTGTTCAATTAATGTGATGTCCCAGTGCTTTACTAATTGTACTGTCTGTAGCAGTAAAATGAGGAATTTCCAAACATTTTAGATGTTTTATAGAAGAACACTGAACAAAATCACAATGAATAAAGTGTATTTAAAGGTAATCCAATAAGGAAGCAAAGAAACACATTAATTTCTCATATGTTGGGATTGTTTCTCTGTCAAATCTAAGCTTGAAGTCCATATGGGACACTCTGGCCACAGTTCTCTTCGCAGAGAGTAGTAGGCACCACTTCCCCAGGATTTTTCCTGAGGAAGCTCAGAGAGAAGGCTCAGAGAAGAAGAAAAACAATTCTCATCTCCACTTGCTGCATCTGTTGTTTGGCACATGTGGAATGTGTTATGGAGATTGTTTACCCAAAAGGGATTTCTTTATTGGATACTGGTGATGGGTTTTTGGGTTGATTGACCAGTTAGCTCAAAGCTGTGTTGTGGCTGTCTGTAAGGGACACAGGTTTTTCTTTAGTAGTGTATAGTGTAGTATAAGTATAATATAGTATAGCTTAATAAAGCATTTTTTCAGCCTTCTGAAAACATGGAGTCACTGCACATTATTCCCCACCTAGGGGTTCATCCTGCATTGATAAGAGACAGGGAGGGAACAATCAATGCAAGTGTGTATTTCCTGAGAAGTGACGAAATAAATGCACGGAATCAATTAGTTTACTGTTAGAGGAAGGAGAATCGAGTCAAACCTGGAAGACTGCCATCCCTCTGGCTCTTATCTAGGCAATACCTGGTTCCAGTGTTCCATTATATATTCAAGCCTAAATCTCTTCAGAGAGGAATCTAGGTTTACCTTAACTTCTTGTACACTCCAATCTGTATGTGTGGAAAGAAACATCAGACCTCATCAGAGCAATACATAATATAGAAAATAAGTAGATGTTCTGAAATAATAGTAAAATGTAACGAAACATCAGTGGAAATGAGGGCTGTATGTAAGATCCTACACTGTGTTCATGCCATAAGCATCTTCATGTCATCATTACATTGGCTCCTCTGATTGAAAATCCTTATCCTTTTCCCTGGAGCCTAAAGGAGATAGGAATGCCTTTGTGCTTTGCAAGAGTTCTGTTGAGGTTTTTTGTACTATGTGTTTGATATACTTTCTGCAATGTGGCAAAGCATATCTGACTTGCCCAAAATCACTAGTGAGAATCTCAAGTGGCAAGTCAGATTTCCAAAGCAAGAGGTTCAGATAAGTTGTGACGAAGCATCCAAACTTTGATTAAATATCTGAACTTGTTAGATTAGCAGGATAAACTCAAAATAATTCAGACAAAAGGCAGGATGAGGACTCAAGTGAAAAAATAAGTCTCTGTGTGTCTCATCCCTTCAAAGAAAGCTGGATGCTTTATAGTTAAGAAAACACATCTGCACATTGATCAGAATTATACTGAAGCTTATTTTCCTCCAGAGTGGTAGAGATATAAAGACTTGGGTTTTAGTTGTAGTACTACAATACACATTTGGCCAGCATTAGGTAGGAAAACTTAAACAATGAACATTTTGAAATAGACTATTTCTCATTGATTTCTGAATTAGAAATGAGATAAATATAACAACAAATAATTTTTGGCAATGATATAGCTGCAAGGAAGACCTAATCACCTATTCGCTGAAAAAAAGACGAAAACAACAAAACCAACCCAAAAAGCAAACCATTGCACAAAAACTGACTTGGGGACAAGAAATTATTACTTTTCCAGCTTTAAGTATGAAACTAGGAGGTTCCACAGGAACTGAATATTAAAGTGAATGTTGAAACCAAGGTACTGTAGGTGTTAAAACAGAGTGAGAACACACATTCCTTCAGGGGAAAAGTTTTCATATTAGCATGTTAAGGAGAATGCAGAAAGTAGTCGAGGAGAAGTAAATGGAAGAAAAGGCAATATGTTGATCAGAAAAAACCTTACACAGACATGATATTGTTAATAAGCATCTTTTTGAAAAAGGACAATTTTTCATAGATCCCACTGATTTTGAGATAATATTTTGCAATCTTTAATCTTAATTTTAACCAAAACACCATAATAAAACAAAACAAATACAAACAAACAAACAACCCCCAACTAACTAAACAAACAACACAAAAAAAACCACAAAAGAAAACCACCCCCTCACCTCAAAATCTACCCTTATAATCAGAAGAGCAAACCTTTTTTTTGTCTGCTGAATCCACTTTGAGCAAAAGATTCATTATGATGACTGTTAGGTTGGTAATCAAGTGTTCATTCACACTTATCATTGACATAAATTTCAATAAAAGGAAACATTCAAAGTAATGGTGGTATGCTGTGTACAGTACAGCTCATTTTATGTTTGAGATTTTTCTGTTTCATATAGTTTTTTTTTCCAGGTTAACTAACTCAAAGACAATTAAAGATATGAGTGAATATAAATAAGAAAGGGGAAGTCACACAGACTAGATATCCATATGGAAAAAATTGCCAGTATGTGTGTTAGTAGTTACATTTTTTAAACACAGATTTAATCTTTGATAGTCTAAAATAATAGGTTTGGATTAAGATATAATAAATGTTTAAATTACTTCAGCAGAAAAGACTGTATCTTATCGTTTAAAAATAATAATTAATATCTCAGAACATATGTCTTGAGCTTACCTGTGTGGAAGGTCTGACTGAGTAAATTGTCTTTTTTTCAAGGGCTACAAAATCCCTTATTACAATTTGGAAGTTTAAAACAATCTGTCAACAAAAGCAGGTTAATCACTGGTTCCAAAATTACACCCCGAGTCTGTAGTACCATGATACACCTGCCATTCTCATTTACCTAAAATGAGATTTGCTCACCTGGCCTTCCAGTAGTAATTGTAGCAATATTTGTCTCCCTTCTTGTCCAGCCTGTCATAGGCAGCTGTTACTCTGTGACAAATAGAAAAAGACTCTGTCAAAGAAAAGATTGCAGCAATCAAGAGACAAAGGGAAATCAGGGGACAGCAAGATCATCTTTACCTCCAGATTCATATCAAAGTAAGTCACGTCCTGACACCTTGTGCAGCATTACCACAAGGAAAGCAATGTTATACAAGCATTCAGCAGAGTGGCTACAGCAACACTGCCCCCAAAGTTGGGAAGAAAAGGTGCTGACAATAGAGGAATAGTGATTTACTCGGTAGGTCACTATTTAGATTGCAATTTACAGCTCAAAATGCCCTCTTTTTTACTTGTGAAACATACGTGAGCAGCATGCCTGGAATGCCGATGCCGAGCAGCTGAAAGCACTGAACAATAAAAGCCGCCCTGGCAAAATTTACCCAAATCACACACTGAATCAAAATTATCCTGTTAAGATGCCAAGTCAGCAATAGAATTCTGTATAGGAAGCATTGCAATTAATTAATTAATTAATTTCTTATAACTACTAACACATGCTTATATTGAAATAAGTAATTTATGCAGAGATGGACTTCATACATTATCAATCCCACTTTGAATATTTAAATTTATTTAACATTTAATTGTTTTTTTAGCTTTCAGTCAAAATTTGTTTACTTCTGGGAGCAAGTAATGCCATGGAATAGAAACTGGAATTCTGATTGCTTCATCAGATTGTATTCCTTAATACAAGGGTCAAGGGTTTCCTTATCTTTACACACTGGACTATGGTTCTATGGGTTTCTGTGCTCCATTTAGGTCATATGTATCACAGGCAATAATTTCTATAAGTAGAATTGAAAATGTAAGGGGTTTTTTTGATTTTTGGGCGATTTTTTTCAAAAATAATATTAAGAGGGAAAATAATTAGGAAATATGTATCATTTTAAGTTCCTGACTGCCATTGTTCATTATAAGGGCATAATTATTTCTCCTAAAAAGAAAGCAATACTGGGTGTCACACTAAGGGCTCTGTCAGAATTTTACATGAAGAAGCTACTACTCTGCTCAATGTTTTTGTAGGTATTTATAGCAAGTGATCTGTCCTCATTTTGATGCTCTGACCATTTCTAACAGTTGATAAGAAAGTAGTCAATTCTAGTTCATCTTTGATAAAAACCACTACACATTCTAAAAAATTAAAATATTTCGAAAATATATTTTCCTCATTTTCAGGCCTTCTCCCTGTGATTAAATGTTTCATTTCATCCCAAAATATTTTGCTGATACTTTTCCCCTGACTTTTAAACTTACATTAATTGTTAACAATTCCCAAGTAAATGCAGTCTCTCAACTAATGTGCCAGTTGTGAGACAGCATGTGATTCAGCTTTCTAAATAACACTGTGCAGGTAACATAGTGAAAGGGAGTCAAAGAACAAGCTATCTGCAGTCTAATATCCTGAAATAGTACAGGAAAGAAATAATTTTGTGTAGTTAATTTGGTGGTTTGTAGTAAATAAGTTGAGGTCTGATCTAATCTCTAAACTAGTTTGAGAAAGATTCTGTATTTTATATATATTGTTTACTTTTACAAAGTCAACATTTCTTTGCTCTGCTGTGAGCTCAGTTCTGGGTTCTCTTGCTATCTTCTTTAGTGAGCCATGACTATTATTACTTTTTATACTCGAATAGCTGACTGCTGCCCAGCAGCCCCTGACCTCTCCAATTCCCTCTGCTTCCCAAAGCATAAGATTGGAAGCTGACATTGCCTCAACTTTCACAAGCTCAATGAACCTGAAAGGCTAAGAAAACCTCGTTAAATGCCTCAGAAGCAGACAAAATATATATATATATATATAAAACCCCAGAAATGTAGCACAGAATTCTTGATCGACCAATGCCCTAAGACAGTAATCAAACCAGAACTATGAAAGAAAAACAACACTAACATAGTGCAAAAGTTATCACACTTTTTTTGTATATGGAAACATAAGGCTAACAATAGTCCAAAATCTGTGAAGGGAGAAAAAAAATGGATAACTTTAAATTTCCATATAATGTATCATCCCCAGATAGTTATATAATTTCTATGTTTGGGGAAGAAGGTCATAAAAATAATTATAGATGTGATTTTTTTGATCCAATTACATAAACTGTTGTTTCATTAATGGTTGAATTTCTTCCCATAGCTACATCGATTTTTTAGCAAAAAGGCAACAGACACTTTTAAAATCATTTTTTATCAGTTGCTGGAAGTGAAGTACAAAGCTGGGACATTTTGTGAATATATATATATATCTGTCTAGAGTCTGTCATGAAAGACTTATGCTAGTGGTTTTGGCTTCATCTGGGGATGCAGACTAAAACAAGTAGATCCAGGACTCTCTATGCCAGTCTCTACAATGCATTACAGATTGAAATTCCCTTTACAGACAATAAAGGACAATTGGCTGTTAAGATGGGCAGTTTTCTATACCCCATTGACTTGTTCATGATAATAAAATACAACATTCCTAAAGCTATTGAGACAAATATTTGAATACAAAACTTTCACAAGTTCCTATGAAATTATTTAATAATTTGTGGTTTTACAGTATTTTATGCCTATGTCTCTGTGCACAAAATAAAGCCCAGAGATTGAAATTACTGTCTTATTGGTGTCTGTCAGAGTACACTTGTATAAGTAGAGACTAGAAATAATTCAAATAGTTTCCTCTTGTTAATTTGTTAATTTTTAATGTTATTAAAAACAAGCATAAAATATTTCAAAATGCCCCTAAAAATTAATCATTAAAGCCTCACAAATCTTTGGATTTGTTCCACAGAGTGGAAATCATTATGTCCAACTTTCCAAGGACAGTTGTCATATTACTCTTTATATGATATATCACATCTTAGAATAAAATGCACACTGATTTGAACATTTTCGCCATGAATCAAGTTTCCTGATCTACAGACATTTCCATTAGTCTGATTAGAATAAAAACTTATAGTAGTCCTGTAATGTTCCACATCAGTTTTTGATATGAGAAATCACAAGCATGTCTTTTCATAGGAACTGTAAAATACAACCTTTGCATTCTTAGCAAACCCTGATGCTAATACACTAGTAAGTGTTTATGCTGTGTTCACAGTTTTTTACAGATCTACTTTAGCAAATTTCCCCAAATTTTGGAAGTCAGACAAAACTCGAGACTGTTGATCAAATACCATAGAAGTTGAAGAGACCTTCCTTGCTGGATCATTCTTTAGCAGACCACATTGCAACACCAGGAGGAGTTCTTTCAAAACCGTTCAGGAATATAAAACTTCAATCTATTGCAACTTATTTTCTTCAATATTAACAAGAAAAGCATATTAATTTTTGCCTTTTGAGATGTTTTTTAGTTTATTTAACATGAAAAACATTGCTTAAAAATATCAGAGCGGAATTCACTTTTTTAAAAAACCCAGGAAATTACATATAAACTCTTATTCTATGTTTATTAAACACCCAGAGCACTGGGAATATTTTATTTAAATTCCAAGATTCATTTCAAATTGTGAATTCCAAAGAGAATTATTTTGAAACATATTATTTTTTGTTCAAGTATTTTTTAAAGAAAATATGTAACATATTAGATAAACTTCTCCTGTCTTCAGCTTTTGCTAGACATTTTACATATATTGCAATTTATAATATTGATTTGTTATTTGTATGAATGCTTAAATTAAATTCATTAAAAGAAGAAAAGGGAATTTTCTCCCTAGGAAAAACATGGAAAAAAACCACTAGCACTGAACATGGATTTAAATTTTGTCACAAACTAGCATAAGACTTAGCAACAAGAAAACAAACAATCAACTGCCCCCCAAAGTCACAGAATTTATCACATACTTGTGAGGATCTTTGAAGTAATTTAAGGAATTTAGTCCTACCTCAGTTCATAGTCATTACGTGCAAGACTCCTATGTTGATTTTGTTTAATTAAAAAGATGAAACCGAAAAGTAATTGTGTGCTTCACTTTAATTTTTACAGCTATAATTTCCTCACTGAAATTTAAGCAGGTGCTTGTGCTTAGACCATTTCCATTTTAGCATGGTTTTCACACATACTTGATTGCTGATTTAAATATATTTATTAGTTACCTTTTTTACTTTTTATTCCTTTTACTAATGATGTCAACATATTTACTTATCATGTACTTTTGAACTTTTAAAAAAATTTTTATTTTTCAGTAAACAATATCACAGCAGGAAAAGTAGGCACACATCATCTTAGTGAAGTACACCAGGGTCAGTTGAAATATTAACAACCTTAAGCTATGGCATATTTCTGTGTATCTCTTTCAGAACTTTGTTTTATTCCTTAGGGAGTTGGTTTTTTTTCTTAACGAATTTTAATTAACAGCCCTGATTTCAGACACCAATAAAAAGAATGGGTGAGAATAAAATAATAAAGGCAGTATCTCAAAAAAAAGGGAAGAACTATTATATGACATCAGTGGAAACTGAAAATTTATTTTGAAAAGTAGTAAGAACTCAAACATATTATTAGAAAAATGTCTATGCAATCCAATATATTTGTATGAAGCATATATTATTGAACATAACAGATGATTTTTCCTTACAGTAGACTGAATATATTTATTCATTATGCAAATTTCTTTTTGCCTCATAGTCAAACTTTCTAGGAAGAAAACAAACAAACAAACAAATAAACAACTCATGCCTTGATATGCTGAGGATAGCCTGCTAAAGTTTATAATGTTCCTGGTACATTATTTTGAGTTGTCTTAGCGCTACTAGTCTTGCCCTAGCAACATACACAATTATCTAAATTGCTAATGGATTTGATAACTTCATTGTATATGAAATGAACATTTTAATTTAGGTATTATTTATTTTGTTAGCTATAAAGTTACTTGGTTACTGTCAAAAAAATAACAAAGGCTACAGTGTGCACATGGGACTAACAAAGGAATCACACATTTTGCAAATGTTACAAATATATTGAAGGTACATATTGATGCATTTAAGTATCTTCTCTTTTTGTAAATAATTTATAATATAAATTAAGCAGTATAAAAACCAACATAGCTTGTGACATGGTGGAATAACTATCTACCAATATTATTTTATTTTTTGGTGGGGGGATATAGTGGAGCCATTAAGGTCTCAACTCCATGACTGCTAATTTTGTATTTTATTCTCATGCTTCTTCTGAAAGCAAGATAGCTGTGTATCCTATAATTCCTACCTTTTTAAGCAGCAAATAGATCCTGAAACCTGAAGAAAGGACAACTTGCAATTTATATGAAGTCGTATTTTTGTGATAGAATGTTTCTTCTTACAATTTCTAATTCCAGCATACTCTTCATACTACCTTGCTACTGGCTACAAAATTCTTGAAACAGTTGACACAAAACCTGTATTTATATGTAGCAAACACTTCAGATTATGCAGAATTTACCATGAAGTACATAGTTTAACAGTTGTTAATTAATGTCAAATCTCCTTAGGAATGTAAGTGAATAGCAAATGTGGATTTAAAAGCCAGAAATAGTTGTATTGGCTGAATTAATTATTGCTCTGAAAGCTTTGCTTGTTGACACATATTGAATGAGCCCTTGTGTTAGAAGCCTGCAGACATATTTCAGCATATATTTCTTAACTACAGTAACCCAAACAGCTGGGAATCAAAAAATCTTTTTTCAAGAGATAGAAATTGGCTACAAAAAACCCTGAAAACTATTCAGGAAATAATTAACTGTGTTAAGATAGCACCTAGTATAGGAAGTCAGGTATTTGCTTCCCTGCATCCATAAGGTCCCCCTGCTCAACCTATATACTTTTTATTTAAGATACCGTGGTCTCAATGGTAAATACAGTACGAATAAGTCATATTATATAGCTGCTCCAGAGAGAAGGTAAGCAGAAGATTTTTTGGGAAAAGACGTACACGTCTGTCTATTAAGTATACTTTGCGCCTTTATACCAGACCCAGACATAGAGAGTTGAATAGACTTGCCTGTTATATCCCTGAATTTGATCACAGCTCATATGCCCAGTTTGATATTCATTGCCTGCCTACCAGTTATCTTTTCTCACCTTATCATTTTCCTTACAGTATCAAGTCCCCCCTTTTCCATTCTAGGTTGCAGTTTTCCAGCGGGTTGGGTAACTGCCCATCAATTACTACCAAAAAAACCAAAATAGCTAAGAGGAAACAATGCACTCGTGGAAGCTTCCTGCAGTCAGGAGTCATGTGCTGCGAGGCATATTCTTCACCAGTGCTCCAGAAACTGGGTCCTTACTGGGATGGAATCCCACACATTTGTCCTGACAGCCTTCAAGCACATGACAAGTGGTCAGATGATGGCCCAAACCATGAGCCTCATGAAATGAGACAAACCTAAAGACAGCTTTATGAATTTGCAGTTCCAGTTCAGGAAGAGGAGTCAGAAAAAACAAATGTCCAGGCCAGAAGGAACCAGGCAGATAATACAGGCAGGCATTATAGATGGATCTGGGCTCACAGTATGAGCTGGTTTGTGGTAGACATTTATTTATGCATGAGAGAGATAAAATCTTCAGAACATGAGGAAACTCCCCACATTATTTTCATGGCACCAAGCAGAAACAAAATATTACTATACCATTCTTGCCCTTAGAATAGTACTTCCAATCCTTTCCTCCTACTCATTCTGAGGTGAATTTTTCACAAAAGTTCTCAGAGAACAAAAGACGACAGCAAGAGTATAGTCCTCCATCAGACTTGCATGGATCTAAAAGGAAGATTTATAACTTTGTGATCACCTGAAGCATAGGATTTAAAAACAAAAGTGAAAATACAAAGAATATATTTTAAAGGAAGAGGTAAGCATAGATAAAAAACATGATGAGTAGAAGGGGAAACAGTGTTGCGGTTTGACCGCTTTTCTGTTCTTAATTATGTTCTGTGTAAGTTTATTATTCAAGTTGTATTTTAATATTCAGTTGGCATGTTTGGTTTCCCCCCGTTCTGTTATTATAATGGTTCTGCCTAGAGCTCCTTTCCCACCTCTCCCCTCACAGTTAACTGTCAATCCCTGGCCGCCTAGGCAACTCCCGCCACCCCTGTATCAATTTTTATGTCATTCAGTAAACCCCTCCTTTATTACTATGGCTTCCCCCCAAACCCCTCCTCTGTTTCCCCGGTAACTGCCCTGTCTGTCACTCTCCTCCCACACCCTCTTCCTAGAACCTTCAGCTCTGAGCAGGGAGTGATTGGACCAGAAGTTGTTGTCCCTCCCCAGTTTGTCCCCTATTCATTGTTGTGTTGTATCAATCATTACCTTCTGTATGTTCATTTGCCCAGGGGTGGGTGGCTCCTCCCCTTTGTGACCCTTTAAAATGTCATGTAATCCCCGCCCCCGGGGGCAGTTGGCTGAAGCCTTCATCGTTTCCTGGAGAAACCCTCTCCTGCTGCGGTCAACTGTCTCACCTCCTTGGATTCTTTTGTGGTCTGCGCTCGCTGGAGCTGTCTTCTAGTTCGCTTGACAAGGGCAAAGCATTCCCCACCGAAGCTGTGAGGGAGTTTGCCCTAGGCAGCCGTACACCCGGTCCGTCTCCGATCTGGAGCTGTTCCGAGGTGGCTACGCAGCTGTCACCGCCAGGCTGCTATTGAACTGTGGAGCTAGCCAGAGCTCAGATTTCTGCACACCAGCAAAACAGGAAGAAATAACTGGATGTTCAATCTCAGCAGAACACAAACTACCACCCCTAGGCAGGGTGCCACCAGTCATCTGCTCTAGATGACCTGGCAACCCCCTACTCTTGCAGGTTTTCTCCAAGCAATATGGAATTCCCATGCTTGTGCTGTAGCAAGCTATTCCTGATCACAATATTGGCAGATGGTTAGTGCAGCTGCAGTCATAAAGATTTCTGTCAATAACTCTCAAGCAAGTTCAAAAAACCCCATGTTGTTTAGAAAACCATTTTTAATGAAAATACTACACTATGATACTGTTCAAAATAATAAAGTGAGTCAGCAGACAGATCTTCAATGTGTTATTTTTATCAAAATATCAATTTAGAATTTTTGTCTCACTTTTTTTTTTCATATGGTTTCTTTACTAGGTACAAAGTCTGCTGCACTATTTTGATACGTAATTTCAACTGATTACACCAAATAAATTAAACAAAGGGAATGTAACTGTGTGCCTTATTGATTTTACTTTTTTTTTGAGTTTGCCATATGTTAATTCTGGGATTATAGGTAGGCAGTAGTGAAAAGAACTTGTGAAAAGCATTGAGGAAGTATCAAACTGCACTGCTTAAAAGATAATGATTATTCATATATAGCCAATCTTTTTAATGAAAAGACAGGTTAATTCAGTAATGACATTCCCCATGAGTTCTATACTTACTACATTGAACTAAACTGAGCACAAAGATTTATTTGCAATACAGTATCTAAATTTTGCTTTCCAAATTTTACTCTTGACAAGAGAATTCACACCATTAATCTATTCACCCCACTAATCTTTTCAATTACCTTATTAAGAATACCATAAGCTTTATGCCAAAAGATTCTGTTAGTTACAGTTCTTAAAAAAAGATCTGTAGGGACAAAAATATTCATTTGAAAATTATCATTCACGTCTTTCTTTAATAAATCTATCATTCAGCAGTGATTATGTATATTTACAGTCATGATGTTTACAGTCAGCTGAAACTTGCCAAAAGTAACGGCTCAAAATAAAAACCACTTCAGAACATGTCTGCATTTTCATTCAACTTTTGATGATTATTTTTTGTCCAAGTTAAAAGAAAAAGTAAAGATTTTTTTTTCTTACACAGTTCTGCTGACACCAGAACTATCAGAAAAACTAAAAGCATGAGATGTTTTTCTTTGTGTGATGTTTTTCTTTTCTTTGTTTCTTCTGTAATAGAAGGAAGATAAGACATAAAATAAAACACTGACTGGCATTTTAATCAACAAGTTTGAAAGTTTGACCTTTCGGAAATCAATAGAATGGTAAAAAAAAAAGAAATAAGACACCCTACTCTGACACTATTTTATGATTCAGATTCTACTCAGATTTTAAATATTATGTGTGATATTACACAATGTTGAAGAAATGTATTCAAAGCATCATTACAGTAAGTCCTAAGTGCCTCAGATAGGACTGATAAGTTACCTCAGATATGAATAAATGAAATCTGAGTCTCAATGTACCACTGTCAGATAGCCAAGTCCCTCTTCCCACGAGTCACAACCTCCCTCCTTCCCTCTCTGCGAGACAAGCATTCCCTCCTCAGGCCTGAAGGGCTGGGGTGGGCAGAGGCTTCTGTTACTGCCTTGTGCTTAAAGTATTGCAGGCAGACAAGTCCTCAGGAGAATGCATATTCTTTTTCCCCCTGCTTGAGGGAGCCACTTCATAATTTCATCCCATAATCTGCCAGAACAGAAGGGTCAGGAACTACTCAGAGACAGGCTGATAATAATTTTAGAAGGAAAGTATTCCTGATTTCCAGAGGAGATAAAGAAAAATGAAGTTGAGGAATTTATTTTCCACAATCTCTCCTGAAGAACCCAAGGTACAAGTTAGAGTGTGACTTTTCCTCTTAATTTTGAATTAACAGGTGACCACTTCATGAGTTTGTTTAGCATCCGTTTTCCTAGACCAAAGGGAATTATGTCTTCATTGCTCCTATGGGCCCTAAGGTCAGTGCTTTGGAAGGTCTACTGACAGTGGCTCCTTAAAAATGAATTCGCATTCTTTGGTATGCTTGCTCAATAAAATAAAGGAGCAGAAATGCTGTCGTATTTTACTCCTGGCTCTGTTTATGAAAAGTTTAGTTTTATTTTAGTCTTTGCTATATTCAACGGTAAAGTATCTGTAGCTTTAATGCAGAAAGAATTTGCCCTGGTCTTAATAAGGACTACAGAAAAATTTCTATCCTTCTGCAAGTGATACATTAATTTATAAGCTTACACTTTAAATATTGCTTCTCATTCTTTAGTAGAATTTGGTTATTTAGACTTGTAGCATTATTTTATTTAATAAATGCCCAAACTTGAATGGTAAAACAGTCATAAATTTAAATGAATATAGCAGGTGTATATGCAGCATTTCTATTGATTATTCCATTTTTAGTTTAAGATTATGAATTTTTAGCACTTGCCTTGTTTTATAATTAATGATCTTATTAAAACAAAACTGCAGGTAGCCAGCAGCTGGTACATTCAGTTTACAGGATAGCAGATTTTTTCCAAAACAAATGATTCAGTACTAATGAAAATCTCATTTTGCTAATACTGAAATTATAATATGCCTGGAACTAAATATTACTCTTGAAAAAAATTGCATTTGAAATTATTTAAAATTGTAAGCCTCTTGTTAAAACTCTCCTTCTTAGCTGCAGTTTAATTTCACAAGTAGCACTGCTTCCATGAGCCAAATAATTTGGGCATTGTTAAGAGGTGTTCTTTGCCCAAGGTAATTGCTATTTGGCTAATGATCTATTTTGAAGCTATTGTAAATTGAGCAAAAAGTAATTGGCACAATGAAGAAAATAATTTTCTTGTAAATCGGACATCACAAATGGTAGCCTAGGGCCGTAGACCTGAAAATTCTCATTTATGTATGTGCTTAATTTACACATGAGTAATCCAACTCCAAAGGCAAGGCTATCTACTTGGTTTGTTGTTTATTTTGCTTTTTCTGCTACTCAATTCTTGCTCCTCCTTTGAAATAAATACTGATGACTTCCAGCTCCTTAGTGGATTTTCAAGACAAGGGTGTACTCTGTTTTCGGAAAATGCACGTGTGTTAGTTAGAGTCATGGTCATACTGTGGGTTTGGATTCTCGTCTTTTTTTTTTTTTTTGAAAGCTTATAAATAGATTGATCTGCAGTTTTGAACATTTGGGGAAAATCAGTAGTCTGTAGTTTGTGACTGTCACTCTGATTAGAGTGAAACAACTTCTTCAAAGCAGGAAAGTTTCAGTGTTTCCCAGAGGTAACCAAAGCCTACTATACTTTAATCTCCTCTGGAAATTATTTCTGAAGCTTGACCTTCTGGCTGATATTTTTTAAAATTACTCTCATTGTCACTTTTATATTACATAATCCTAATATGTGCACTTTATACACACTGGCATGTACTCACAGGCACACAGGCACAAACACGTCCAAGATATCAGATATCCGATAATTAAATGTCTGTGTGAATAAAACATATTAACTGAAGGATTAATCAATACCAGGAATTAAATACTGCTGCCAAGATTAGCAGTGAAAGAGTATAATGAATTTAATTTTGAAGATGAACACTGATTACATGGAAAGAAAAAAAAGAGTTTAAGTGTTTCTCAAAAGTCAGGAAGGTTGATTAAAATCTATATGTCTTTCTGTTTCAAGTGCCCATGAGTGGGTACTTGCAACAACCTATAATCTATATATTTTAGGAATTAAAAAAAAAAATTTCCTGACTATGATCAAGGATTTTTTTAGTGTCTTTGGACAATACACCCTTTTCTTAAATCAGTTCTTTTTGTTAGAAGCTATATGAATAGAACTGCTTTAAGACTTGGCAATATTTCCTGTAACATACATTTTTGTGAAGAAACAAGTTAATTTGCTTCCTTAAAGTCATTAAAAGCAGAACAAAAAATAACTTTTTTGAAAACTGAAAAACATAAACACTTGCAGTTTAAAGAAATTGTTGAACTTAGAGTATTGAAGGAAATAAAAAGAGATAAAAGAGTCCAAATATTTTCAAAATTTTAAAGAATATAATGAGAAAATTAGAGAATTTCTACCATTCAATGCACAGCTTTGAAGACCCCTCTGTAGACAAGTAGCTGTCTTTATCTAAAACATCCCTACTGGGGATGTTTTAGATAGCATGGGGCCTGAGCTTGAAAGAGTCAGTATGGAATAAAGGGCAAATACCTCACCAGTTTTGGCTGCCATAGAGTTAAACTTCTACATAGCAGCTTTTTGGGTGTTGTGCTTTGAGTTTGTGCTGGAAACAGTTTTGTAAACAGATATTTTAAAGATTGCTGAGAAGTGCTTACACAGAGTCAAAGCCTTCTCTTCCCTCTCTGCTCTTCTTGTTCTCTCCTCCTCTCCAGCAAGGAGAGGAGGAGAGAACAAGAAGAGCAGAGAGCACAAGAAATTGGAAGGGGACACAGCTGCAACAACTGACCCAAACTGACAAAAGGAATATCCCAGACCATATTGTGTCATGACTAGCAACAAAATCTAAGGGGAAGAAGAAGGAAAGGGCTGGAGGGGGAAGACAGAATATTTTACAAGCGCACTTACTAGACCCACCTTGTAAAAGTAGCCAAAGCAGGACTAAAAAATTCTAGAAACAAAGTAATAACGTTTCCTCTCTGTCTGCAAAGATAGTCTGGCATTTAGAGCTAGTATATTCTTTTAGAATACAAAATATGAAGCTAAAAATTCAGTACTCTTTGTTCATAGATACTCTAAATAGTTACAAGTCTGTGCAATAAAACTCTTTCTTACTTACTTTCACACAAATGATTGTGTAGAAGGGGCTGTATGGTGCATTACTTGAACTATTAAAAGTGACTTATGGATTGGTAACAATACTTTCTTAAAAATTTTGTCTATATTTATAAGAATAATGAACATGGAGGATTTTAAAAAAGAAAAAAAAAATTGGTGCTACTGCTTGATATAATGTCACTGAAGTTGCACAACACTAAATATATATAGGTATATGTATATGTTGGTTATATACATAAATATTGACTATTTTCTCTGTTATCGTTTGTCTAGTAAGAGGTAAAATATTTGTTAAAGGGTGAAAACCTTAGCAAAAAATACTATCAGGAGATAGTATTTGGACATTAGAGATCTAGTGCATTGTGAATTCCAAAGTAGAGCAAGGAAAGTAGTGGTACATTATTCAATAAAGCATTTTAATATGATCACAGCATCTGATATTCACATGCAGTTTCATCTCCCCCTAGTGGAAGGAACTCTGTGGGGTGAAACACCTGAATTCCTCCATATTCCCTTATTCCTGCATAACGTTGTGCAACTGAATTAGGTTTCTATACAACAGAAGTTCAGGCTCATTGGATCAGGTATAATTTCTCACAGTAGTGTATACCATTATCTTTCCCTCGGTGAAAACTTTACTGAATAGTAATAGGATTTCACAGACTTTTTTTTTTCCCAGATAATTAGTAGTTTCAGTGACTGCAGTAAAAAAGGAAATTCTTACATCTAGAGGCAGTTTATTTGTATTATTTCAAACTACATTTTTAGTATTATTTCTAATTATCTGTATTTCAGAATAATGTGGCAATATGCTTTTTTTTAATGTTAGGTTTTTAAAATATTAAAAGGGACTTAATCCCTAATTCCATGCTCTACAAGATCACTCTTTCTCTTTTTTTCTTTTCTCTCCAAAAGGAAAAAATCTTTGAGAAGTCAACTTGAAATTCTCCCAGAAGTTAGTAAGCAGTCTGTATAAGGGATTAAGATGCAAAGTTTGACTTCAAACATCAGAGTAGTTCGGTTAGGTTGAAAAAGCTTTGAATTTTTGACTGCAAATTTTAGAAAACTTTTGAATTATTCATATATAGACTAAGTGGAGAACAACAGATCATTAGACTGAGCAAGCTAGATATACTAGAGTGACAATTCACTAAAAATAGGATCCAAGAATAAGTTTCTTCACAAAATTAACTGCCTGAAAATTTATTTACTTGCATAGTTGGCAAGAAAGAATTTTTGTGGGACTACATTTCAGGTGTTTTAAGCATAAATTGTTGAAAAAGTTATTGAGTGGAGAGTTTGTCATAGCTAATCATCCACATACGAATTTTCAGGCAATATCATGAGACAATTTTTACATATATTTTGAAAGGTTATAAAAATTTATTCCGTCTCCTGTCTCATAACCAGCTCTCCCCAGTTTATATACTGAGCATGACTTTCTGTAGCATGGAATATCCCTTTGGGTCAGCTGTCCAGGCTGTGCTCCTTCCATCTTCCTGTGCAACTCCTCACTGCCAGAGCTTGGGAAACAGAAAAGTTCTTGATTTAGGGTTGGTACTGCTCAGTAATAACTAAAACAATGTATTATCAACATTATTCTCATACTACATCCAAAACCACAGCACTGTATCAGCAACTAAGAAAATTATCCTATACAAAACCAGATGATCCCCAGTTCTCCCTTCTGAGACAGGAATCCCCAATTGAATTTCTCACTTATTTGTTTCTGTATTTGTAAAAGTTCAACTAGAGGATGAACTGAATAAATACAGAACAGAAAACATGGAGAGGTAGAGGTTAGTTTGTCCTGGAGGAGAGGAATTAAGGAGTGGGAAATCGGAGAAACCTACTATCTTCCTTCAGGGCTCCAATACATGGCAATACAGAAAATGGAGTTAGATTTTTGTAGTGGTAGAGAACAAAAGAACTGAAGGCAGTGGTGTCTGACTCGGTGTTGCTGTTTTGGCTGTCAAAAGAAAATTGTTGTGGACCTGCTGCCATTTTTGATGATCAGTTTGTATAGTTTGGCTGTCCATTTCCATTCAAGGTTCATTCTATCATTCATAGCTAGAGGATGGTCATCTACTGACTACTTATAGAAACAGTTGGTAAATTTCATGGGCTTATGGTAGCAGTTATGTTAACTAAGCTTAATTTATCCTACCACAGCAATTAATAAGCATTACTAAAAAAGGCGGCTGTGCACGAGTCTTCTGTAAATGTGCTCTAAACTCTCAGTGACCATATAAGACAAAAATGTTTATAAATTCCTCATGGATTAATAATTTCAACAGTTAATTGTTGAAGGTCTACAATGTCTCAGCTGAATTGCAAATTACTTGAATTATACTAATATATGGATAATTCTATTTGTACTTGTGTGACCTATTAGATATCTTAATTTCGGGAAATAATTATCTTTATTCGACCAAATCTCCTAGAAATGGTGGGGAAATACACCAAAAATAGCCCATTTATTTTCTGTGTTTTAAAAAATTAGAAAATTAAACTGGTATATATAGATTGTGAATTGCTCAAGAAGAGGCTCTGGCCAGGAGACAAGTCCTCCTGACTTGTATTTGCCTGGTTGTGCTCTGTCCCTTCTCTGTGTCCTTTCCACCTGTGCTGGATAGATGTATTGGTGGGCCTGAATGATAAGTTAAAAATCTGCCTCATAAACTGAAGTGTAAGAAATCTTCTTGCATTGGTTATTTTTCATCTATTTCTGAGCTCAGCCTCCTATATTATACTACATAAAAAATATGTAGTGGCTACACTTCTACTGCAAAGTAATACATAAACAGGGAAACTACCTTGGCACTGGAATTCAATCAACTATACTGTTAAATTGCTGCAATGATATTTTGAACAATTTAGCCTGTAATACCTGGTTTTCTCTCAGAAAATTCCAAACTATTATTTGAGCATTAATACTGGCCAGAGGTAAATAATTCTAGATATTTACATGCTTTGCAAAATAAGATAATTCTATTTTTGGAACACTTTTCTTCTCTCTTTTGGAGGTTTTGTGAGTTTTATCATTTTGTGTCTGTCTATCTCATGACTCAAACTCAATTTATTAGTAGTGTTGTAATCCATGTGGATGAGACATGAAAAAATATGTCAGGATGGTGACATGTAACTACCCATTATATATTATGGAGTAAAAGGCTATGCCTCTGAGCTGAGGATGCCCTGCACTGCATCTTTCATTTCTGGCACAAAGTGTATTTTGCTTCAGTCTCAGCTCCGTGTTATGGGGAACTGTGCTAGCTCACCACTCCACTGCACATGCAAATTTTCTTCCACAGGGGGAAAATAAAAAAATATGGTCTAGCAGGTCTCTTCATGGAGATAATTGAAGCATATTTTCCTTGCAAATGTAATGAGGCCAACAAGTCCAATCTGCCTAGAGCAGGATGTACTGAAATGCAGATCCAGCCGCAGGGTGTGCTGGAGATTTCTGGATGTTATACTGTGAAAAATAATTGAAGGATTTTTATGAGGTGCATAAAAGCCTTAAAGCAGCCATATTTCTTCACTAAGATTTATATAATGAAAAATTAAGGAGAAATATTCAAATTAGTTGGCAGAAAGGATGATAAGGAAAATACAGGAATGCATTTGTATAAATCATCCAGACACCAGAAAAATATAACAAACAGCATTCTACTAGCTCCATTTTTTTGCTGACAAAAAGAGAGACAGAAGCTCCAAGAACACTGTGATTACCTCAGAATTCCTGGGTCAAGACTTTAAATTATTTAAAGCTAGAGAATATTTTCTTAATACTTGAAGTAACTATTTGAATCTGTTCACAAACATGACACAGTTACCATTTATTAATTGGCTGAGACACAAGTGCTGAATAGAAGTGATCTTGTAGATCAAAAATTAAGTGTGGTGGCAAAGCTGTATGTGAAAAATATACCAATATATTCCACATAATGATTAATTTATGTCAGAGTTATTAATCTCATACTTCCAGAAACATTTACATTTGTTCTCAGCTATTATATTTTAATTATATTCCAGTTTAATAGCCTTAAAAAAAAAACAAACCATGAAATTTTCCATAATTAATAAAGTAGATAGTATATACTGAGGGCCTCATTATCCTTACCAAGTATAAAAACCTTGTTCAGGTTAGTTATTTTAGGAGTGGATTTTATTTTCCTTTGAGATCATAGGCTGTTCCAAAATTCTTTCAAGGCATTATAATTATCGTATTCAGCATTCCCTGTTTTTGAAAGTTAGTAATAATTTCAATAAAGTTGAACTACATTAACCAGTTTAACATTGAAATATTTTGATTAATGTATATAAATGTGTTTGGATTCTTTCTGATATTAGGAAAAACGTGAGAATATCAGCATTCATATGAATAATGTGGTATTAAATGGTGAAAGCTGATGAAATTTTAACACAACATTTATATGACCTCCAAAATACAGTTAAGTATAGCTTATGAGCTAGACACCCACGTGTGCATTTGCATTTCCCTGGGCCTGGAGACTAAGCAGAACAGAACTAATCCAGCTCTATTATGCAAAAGAACAGAATTTCAATGGCTTGTTTATGAGAAGCATTCTTTCTGTATTTGTGTAGCATGTGTTGAGGAAATATTTGCTACTGACAAGAGAATAAAAAATATCCATAAATTCATTTGTTTCTCACTTAATCCTTGAATTTATATGAAGATTTACTCAAAATATTTAGTGGGATTATACAATTTAACTGCTCAGTGTTTTTTAAAGAAAAGACTGCCTTCCTGTCCTTTAGTACCTTCCTCACTGCATTATTTTTAACATGAATCAATAGTAAAGAAAAGAATATTAGTATTATGCTGGTCTATTTTTGCTGTTATACTGCTTAAATTTTTCACTGCTCAGAAGAGTAAAAATCTAAAACTTCTCTACTGTCGATTGTAGTTATCGATTCAAAAATTATCCATGCTCTAGAATTCTTTCATGGTTTTAGTACGTTAATAAAACCAAAGCGGTGGTGGAGCAATGTTCAATATTATTGTGCTACAAAGTCACATAATAAATGGTCAGCAGTTTGAATTTAGGTCACCTCAAATTCTGGTTAATAAAACTAATGCATTGTGTGTTTGAGCTAAAAGTAAGGAATTTGCCAATAAATAAAAGAAGTGACCTAATATCAAGAGTCTTTTGAAAAAATGTATTCTGATAATATAAAATAATTCAATTTTTAAAATATATAACATAATGTATAATTTATAGTATAAGCATAATGAAGACTACAGGAGGAAATATGTTGCTAAAATATAATGTATATTAGTATAGAGTTTATGAGTGAAGATAATCATAATTTGATATCATAGTAAGGCAGGTTAGCATTAGGAGAACACATAAAATTAGCATTTTTAATGAGATATTGGGGATTTTTGTACAATTCATTCTAAAGAAAATAAAATGTTCTGTTGGGAAATTTTGTTTAGCTGTGTTTTGCTACATTTATATTACAGGTCTGATTTTTTTAAATGCCTTGTCAAAATTTTCTGTCCAAAATAAAGCATGGAAATTCTGAAAGGTTACTCAGGACACCTGAAATGTAGCTACATTAACATTCTATATGTTCTTACCATTACTGATATTATCACATTGCATTAAAGTCAACTTTTTGACAGTAGTTCATGTGACACCATACTAATTTAAAAAAGCAGAAATGTCATTATGCTAAGCAAGTAATCACACAGTAAGGGAGAACACTATCAAGGGTAGTTAATGCTTCAGGGCAAATCTGCTGCAAAAATTATGCTGGGAAAGAAAACCACAGACAGAAGCCAAATACATGATGTGCATTAAACTAAATACTAAAATGGGAGACATGAGAAGTGGATACATTCTCCCTGAAGAAAATTTTCTGCTAGCCGTTGGGTTGATGGAGGTTTTTTTCCTGTCTCTTGAATACACTGAAATGGCTCTTTGTGACTCAAATCCAACAAAATGGCTCCATAAAGTCTGCACATAAAATTTAGCACTTCATTTATACATCTGTACATCTCTCTGGTCTTATAGTCATTTGAGAATCTGCCTACTATTTACTTCTTTTAATAATTCTGCTTTTAGAAAGCTATATTTTAGGAAGAATATTTTTTTTTCTATTTAATGGAGACAGGTGTTGTTTTGGTTTTATCCCAGTAAGGATATTATACATAACATAACAGGATTATTTAGGGTATCAGGATCAGTTTGTATAAAAATTCTACATTCATCATTTGATGTTTTATATAAATGAAATTTAAGTTTACAGGATTGTATAGCTACTAAAATAAAATAAAATAAAATAAAATAAAATAAAATAAAATTCTAGTAGTCATTAAAAGGTTATTGCCATCATAAAAACTTTTGTCATAGCATTTTCTGTATAATATATAGGAAAACACACAATTGAAATACAGATTGTTCTATGTGAAAGGGATTTATTTCTTTGGGGATTATTTGATTTTTTTTTCTTTAATTTACCTAAAAATATTTGCTATCTGTATTCTCAGCCTTAATGCATTTTTTAAATATCTCCTTTTGTAATTAAACTTTGTTATGTTTCCATTTTTCTTGACCAGTAGAAAAATCAAAATTGCAGAATTTAATAGCAGATTCCACTCAAGTTAGCTGAACAGGGGAGGTTCATCTTTTAGTGTTGTGGGCTGTAATGCTGCTTCGGAGTTTCCAGCCACGTATCTGTGCAACTCAGTGGTGAAATAAGTGAGGATATGTGTATGCTGTGCAGTATGTTGGGCCTTATCAGGAGGATAAGTTATAAAAGTGTAAGTCACATTATTTATTGAACTTTGTACTCTGAATCTTTCACATAAGAAACTCAAAACATTTTCTCACCATTCACTAAGAGACACATAGAATCATAGAATGGTTTGAGTTGGAAAGGACTTTAAACATCACCAAGTACCAACTTCCTTGCAGTGGCCAGGGACACCTTCCACTTGGTCAGGTTACTAAGGACACCATCCAATCTGACCTTGAACACTTCCAGGGATGGGGCATTCACAGCTCCTCTAGGCAACCTGTTCCAGTACCTCATGTCCCTCACTGTAAAAAAAATTATTCCTTATGTGCAACCTAAGGTTACCCTCTTTCAATGTAAAACTTGCCCCTGGTCTTCTCACTAGAGACACCTGTAAAAAGTCTCTCTCCAGCTATCTTTTGAACCCTTAAGTATTGTTAGGACACAGCTCTTGAAGATGGAAGTAGCTTTTAAAGAAAATAAAAATATTGGCTTACCCAAACACTTTAATCCTAATAAACATCTCTGAAAACAGTCCTTAAGTTACCACTCTTGCTTTGATCTCATTTTTGTCTGTCAGCTCAGTGTAGTTAATGTTAAATGGACAAGCTTGAATATCTGCTCCAAATTTGGTTCTTTGCATCTTCTCTTTTGCATCTCTGGGGCCTGGCACTTTGCTCAAAGATGGGCTATTTTTTTTGACAACAGCCTATGTTCCTCATATTGTTTCAGGTAAGGAACTCTGGGCTTTACTGCCAGGCTTATCAGATAAACTGCAGAAAGCTACCTTTCTAGTCTTTGATCATTAATGACAAACTTGAGCTACAGGGCCAATGTTCTTATCAACAATTCCCTAAACATACTGCTATGGCAAAGAACTACAGATATTTTTCTATTCTGAGTTTATTTTACAAAAAAATTTCAGTGCCCAGTATAACGTCGTCAGTAACTATCTGGGTAATGCAGTGTTGGTCTAAGCAGGATGCGCATAGAGAATCAAAACTTAGGGAGTGCACTGCAGAAAATGCCTGCCCCAAAGCAAATGCAGTCCCTTTGAGATCCTATGCTCCAGCCTTACACAGAATGATCCTGAGATGATTAGCCTAATGTGCCTCACAGCATGAACATCTTAATTTAATCTGAATTCTGATTCTATATGAAATAGTAATATTTCTATGATATAAAGTTCCATTTACAAAAGTAATTGATCGTTTATGGGAAAACATATGCACATGTTCACCTTTAACTATTGTGATGATAAGAAATTCAGTTTAACCTTTTAAAACATTTTCAAAACAGCTTGTTGCCATTTTTTCCCTAATTCTCCTGAATTTACACTAGAAAATATATCTTTCTTCAGCAGGTGAGCATGAGAAAAGCATGGATTCTTTTATGCACATGTCTTTCCATGGCTGTTACTTGACAATATACAGACATTCATCTGACTTATCTGAACGGAAATCAATTGAATTGTTTTACATCAAGTTAGAACAATGGGTTTTCCATAAAATAGTTTCCCATTAAAACATTATCATAAAAAATGCAGAATCAGCTTATTAAGCTCACTCTTATTACACTTTAAAAAGAGTGAACGCTGGTAAGCAGCTGAGGGAGCTTAATTTTTCACTAAAAATTTTTGGAAGAAGTCAATGTACAAAAATTACTGAATCTAAAAAATGTGGAATATTTACATCTACAGCTGTGTCTGGTGGGTTTTTTTAGGAATCTAATGCACTAAGAAGCACATAATATAATTATTATCTGTATGCTTGAAGAAAATATAAGTTATTAAGTATACATATAAAACACAAATTAACAAAACTGAAAGCGACAAAATATAAATGAGTTGGAAATTGTACTTCATAGTGGAATGGGCTGCCCAGGGAGGGGGTGGAGTCATCGTCCCTGGAGGGGTTTAAGGAAAAAGTGAATGTGACTTTTAGTGCCATGACCTAGTTGACAAGGAGATGTTCAGTCATAGGTTGAACTCAGTGGTGTCAGAGGTCTTTTCCAAGTTAATTGATCCTGTGATTCTGTGATATAGGGAAGTAATACTGTAGAAGTTGTATCTAGGGAACTGAATGAGAATTGTCGTTCTCCTCTAAGATGTCACATCTCCTGTAGAATTTTATAGCGTTTCTATCCTCCATTAAATTTTACAGGAAGCTAAAAAAAGCCCTCTAGAAGAAGTAATAAGTTATAAAAGACTTTTCCCATAAAGGTTAGTAAGTCCCAGAGGCCTTCTTATAGGCGCTGAAGCAAAACGCATGCTGCTGGTCTGATGAAAATCACAAATTTTACACAGACAACTTCTGACTCAAGAATCAGTATGTGCTTGATTCCCTTGATGGTGTGGATTACATTAGTCAGTGTTTATCTCCAAGAAGGCATTTTCCTAATGATATTATGATGTTATCAGTTATTTATATTTGTTGGCTAAATGCTGTTCTTTACCAGCTGAACTCAAGATTTCTGGAGATCTAGCTGCAAGATCAAGAACTATTAGATCACTGTGTACATATATGCTAACAGAAAAATTATGACTTTAAATCTAGGGCCATAATTTATTTCTGATCTCATCTATGCATTATATATAGAGTGCAACTTGAAAAGAGAACAAAAGTAAACAACACTCTACAGAGTCATACTTGAGTATATTTAAACTACTGTGTATTTATAGAATTATAAAATCATAGAATGGTATGGTTTGAAGAAGATCTTAAAGATCATCTAGTTCTAACCCCCCTGCCATGGCCAGGGGAGCCTTCCACTAGACCAAGTTGATCAGGCCCCTGTCCAGCTTGGCCTGGAACACTTTAAGGAATTGGGCATCCACCGCTGCTCTGGGCAAACTATTCTAGTGCCCCACTTCCCTCGCTGTTCAATGTTTAGAGTCTCACCCACTGCACTAAACTGAGTTACATCCATCAGCTTGATGTGGGTCCACTGAAACCAAACAATATGTACTATAATTTGTAAAATTGTTAGTGCCTAACTTTTAGAAATTCTGTTCTTTTCTATGGAAAGAGTCTACAATAAATGAAAAAGAGTCAAGACTATAGCAGTTTTGATTTTGATAAATAAATTATATGGTAATTAATTAAAAATGATGGGATTCCACAGAATATGTCTATTATACGAAATATATGAAAGTCAAAGGCAATCAGGGACCCTGAGGTGTACAGATACAGTTTCTCCTGTCTCCAAGGCTTTCAGATATTTCCTTCTAAAGCAGATTTGTATGAGAAAGAACTAATTGACTTGGACATAGTTATGTGCTGGCTTCTGACAACGTTATAAGAAAACATTTTCTTCCTCTCAGGGTTTGCAATTGTGACGCTTGAGAAGAGGCAGATCAAAAACTCCCACTTGTGATGTACACTCTTGAGACAATCTAAATTTTTTAAGTCGTTCATAGTCTTTATCAATTTTTCTGAAGCAATATTTCCTTGGATACCCATGAAAATGGATCTTAAAAAAAAATTTCCTATGTCAATTCCGCTGAAAACCACCACAACACTTGTTACAGGCTGATCAGAACTCCTGACCAGTCTTTTTAGATAAGTTATCATGAATGTGACAGTCATTCTCTTTAAAATATTCCCTGCAGGGTAGAACAGTATAGTAACTGTCACTTACTTGTTGCTGAAAGGAAGCTTTTAAATAAGTCCTTTTGTCCTTGTCCCTAAAAAGAAATCATGAAGACCACAGGGCAGTACTCCAAGCATGGGATTAAATGCACCATCACACAGCAGGTCTACTAGGGACATAACTCTACCCATTAGAATTAAGTCATTAGCGGTGTTTATTAACACTGATGCAGGGACAGAGTGGGGGCACCTTGCTACCACACTAAGATTCACTACAAAATGCTACATATAACAAGTTACACACACCAAAATTTATATACATATGCGTGGATTTATATACCTATACCTGCACATACATGAAGGATACTTCTGTATAAAGAAAGGAGATTTAACTTGATAGTTAGGCACAAATGCAGCTAAAATTACACTCATCTGTTTGAAGTGTAATATTCACACTGGATACTTGCGATTCCAGTGATTGCAAAATAGTCTTAAAAATACTTCATTTCTTTATGTGTGTCTCATTGGTTTGTCATGGCCTGTTACAGTAGTACTATTCAGGACAGTTTGTGACATGACACAATGTGACATATTCTGACCAAAAAACAACATGACTTCATACAGAATGTCAGAAATTTGCATTAAACACACAATTTGTTTTGAAGTACCAATATGAATTTCAAATACTGAGTATGACTTCTGTTTGCATAAAACCTAAAAATTACAACACTGTGAGGTTATACTGGGGAATTCAGAATATCTTAATTGATCAAAAGACTACAGAGAAGTTTAGCAATGAGTTATAGATGAAGCTTCATTTCAGTCTTATCTATAGATCCACCCACAGTTTTAAAAAAAAAAATTACAAGGTTAAAAAAATAATCAAGCATAATTTCTCTTAATGGTAAATCAATACTTTCAACTTTCTTCATAGCCTGCAAAAACATGAAAAAAAAAATGCATTAGTTGTTAGTCCTTTTATATTCTGTTAATGGATTTTTTGCTGTCAGTGCTGTCTTCAGAGGACATCATCCTTAATTACTTTCACTACTCATTTCAAAAAAGACTTCAGAGAGTGGCTTATTAATCACCAAACAATTTTGCTATCATTTCTGTCATAATTAAAAAAAAAAAAATAGAAGAAAAGCATTATGAACAATGGTTTCGCTGGCTACATTTTGCCCACTCTTATAATGTGTATTTTTATAACATTGCTTGTTTATGGCTATTTTATTAAAATTTCATTTATAAGAAAAAGGATGAAAGTATACTTTCAGAGATATTTTCTTACAAATTTCTATAGAGAATGAAGAAAATTATTTTATACAAAGGCACACTTCAGATACAAGGTATTTCATAGTTCTTAATAAGAAGAAACATTCAGCCTAAGATGGAGACATTATCTTTCCCGCATTTTGTTTGTCTCATTAAGTACAGATCAATCTTGAATGAATTTTGACATTTTCCTTGAAATCAATGAGTCTAGGAGTAGAAAATTTGATACCACCCTCCCAAATCCTTGTCTCTAAAATAGAGATGGATTTGACAGACTGTGTTTTAAGACCAGCTGGAAATTAAACTCCATGCTGCCCCTCACTCAACCTCCCTGTCTGCTCCCCACCCCAGGGGAATGGGGAGGAGAACAAAAGTAAAACTTGCATGTTGAGATAAGAAGAGATAATTTATTGAAAATAAAGTCAAATACAGTAATAATGGTAAATGATAACGATACCAACAACGATGCTATTCATGATACTAAAAGGGGAAAAATAAGTGATTCACAAAACAACTTCTCATCCTCCACTGACCGATGCCAGACTCTCCCTCCCACCATATAATCCATTACTCTGGCTTTCATCCCTGGTAAGAGTCTTTCAAGCAGGAACAATGGTGAGGTATCAGATTGTTGCATGTTGCACATTTGAGTCAGTCCTGATTGCAATTCTGCTGCTTTCATTCAGTTTTATCCAAGTTCCTTCTTCGCTGGTGTGTGTGTGATAATCAGAGGGAAGACAGGTTCAGATCCCTAGAATGCCATAATTAATGCCTCAATGAGTGTCTAAATCTCAATTAATTGGGATGCTTTACATTTTTAAAATATTTTTTTTTTAATTCTACCTTTGTGATTAATAAAGGTTCTGTTAATGTACTAACTGTGTGGGTAGAATGACTGGATAAATATTTCCTCTCTCTGAATTTGAAGATTTTTCTTTCTTGTTTAAAAAAACAATACCTTTCTTTTATCTTGTTTCTGGCTTGAAGTGAGGATACTACATTTTAGTTATAAATCAGAGAAAAAGTTAAAGAGTACTTTCAGTTTGAACTAGGTAATGTAAGTTTTAAATTGTTTCATATCTTTTGAGATAGAAAATTAATTTAAGGAAGATTTTAAATACTTTTCATGCACAGATGAGTTGGGTTCATAGCTTCAGGTCTGTCAAAGTTTGCCCAAACAAAAAGTGCGTTATGAATTCTTTTTGTTTTTGTTCTGCTTTACCTCTCTCAAAGCTGCAATGGGAATATTCGCTTTTGATTGATCTACACATGAAACAACACTTTATTCAACCCAGATGCAATTCTCTCAAAAAGTAACTAGGAGAGCAACTCAGTAACTCCCCTCAGTAACTCATGGTACTTGTCTTATTAAAGTGCATTGTGGTGTAACAGAAAGAGCAGGATGGAATTTTGAGAAGGAAAACATTACTGATTTCATCTTCTTCATACTTTCCTCCACCCCCCCACCCCCCACCTTCCAGTCCTGAAATATTAATGTGCAAAACCCAAAACTTGACTAGTATTTCCAGAATATAAAAGATACCTTGAATCCTTGGTCAGATGAAGACTTGACAATTTAAAAAAGATTTTTAGAAGCTGCATAACTACCACCCAGGATGTAATTACATAGTTGTTGGCTTACTTTTCATAAGAGAGCATCATAATAGAAAGAAGTACCCTAGAAATAACATAAATTCTTACTTTGTTCTATATAATTATTAGTAGTAGCAACATTATTAGTAATATTGTCATTAGTTTCACATGCCACCTATCCAGTTATATTATGAATTGACATGAGCTGCATTTCGTGAAATTTTTTGTTTTTCCTTTGGTTTTATTCCTTACTAGGTTACCTCTGTCTTTATCCTTTCCAGTCAGAAGAGTACAGATATGGGACTTAGTCAATGCTTTGTTACCTTCTTTATAAAGGGGTTGTCCAAAGAGTAATAAGGAATTGACAATAGAAGGAAGTGGCAGAAGGAAGTGGCGGAAGGAAGTGGTGGAAGTGGCGGAAGTGGCGGAAGGGAGGAAGGAAGGAAGGAAGGAAGGAAGGAAGGAAGGAAGGAAGGAAGGAAGGAAGGTAGGTAAAGAAAGGGAGAGGAAAGAAAGGAAAAAGAAAGAAAAGAAAGAAAAGAAAGAAAAGAAATAAAAGAAGAAGAAAAAGAAAGAAGAAAGAAATAGAAAGAAAGAAAGAAAGAAAGAAAGAAAGAAAGAAAGAAAGAAAGAAAGAAAGAGAAAGAGAGAGAGAGAAAGAAAGAGATGAAGAGAGCAAGAGAGAAAGAAAGAAAGAAAGAAAGAAAGAAAGAAAGATAGATTATGGTTAGTCATTAGTATCAATCCTGAGGAGACAAAGGATTGCCATGTTAATATTTGATCCTAAATCATAGATCACCTTGAAGCCACTTTTATATGCTTTCTAATCTACTCTACACTTTGTTCTTAATTACTCTCTCATACCATCTTGCATTCTAATTTACAAAGTACCAGGTATTTACATATTTTGGAAAACTGGGGTTTAATCTCTTTATGTTTCTAACACTGGCGTTAAACACCTGGCAAGGTTACACTACTTCAATGAACACCAAATAACTACTCCTAACTTCTTATAGCCTTGAGACCTGTTGTGTTCTCTTTGTGTTTTCAAGGCCCTTGATGTCATATCAGGTGTATATTGTGCTACACTTAATTCTGATTCTGAAGTCATAGATGACTCATTTAATGAAAAAGAACTGAACAATAGTGAATTAATTCCTTATTTTGCTTTGTTTGAACAAACAATTTTTGCTTACCCTGTAAAACTGCCTTCACCTCAGCCTGTGGGTTTTTCACTTTTACTCTTTCAATTCTCTCCCACAAGCCACTCTGTGTTGCAGCCTGAATTGCTGCTAGTAAAGTCCAGGGTAAGGAAGCAACAAGGGCCTTTGCATAATATACGATGTTTAATTCAACTGCCCGGTAAAATGTTCAGGGTCCCAGGCACATTCATGTGGGGACTCCAAGGCTTCTCTGTCCTGTCCCGAGGGGCCAGGGTGGCCCTGGTCTTGGGGCAGTACAATGATGGGGGACAATCAGGGAATAGGGAGGGAGGGGCATATAAACAGGGGAAGGAGCCAATGGAGTCTTAACAGCTTTTTGAGGGGTGTTTCTTGTGTCTCCCTAACCTAGGGGATGCCACCCAGGGTCTCCACAACTCTGGGGAATGACTGAGTGAATAAGGAAAGCAAATAAAAATCTAGGAAGATTGTAAAATATCCTGAAATCTGTTGTATCTGTTTTGTTGTCTGTGGTCTTTCACAAAAACCAGTGACTCCATGTTTGCTAAGATAGAGTCCTATGCCCCCTAACACATTTTTCTTTTGTAATGCGAGGAACTTGAACTGGATGCTCATATATCTCATATATGAAAGTAAAAAGTTCATGTTCACAAGCTTAAATGGGGAGTTGTCTGCTTGCAATATGAGGGGGATCCTTGTATCTTGTTTAGTCACCCTTCTTTTTCTGTGATTCTTTTGTTCATCTTGTGCAGTCAACACTGATGTCTTTAGTCCATGATGGTCAGTAGCTGCTGAGGTTGAGGTGGTAAGACTTCAGAGCAGTTTGAGGAGGGAAGCTAGAATCAAGTGGTCCCCTTCTTTCACTCCAGATTGTCCCTAACCATCAGCAGTGATTTATGTTCCTCATCTCTCTCCTCAAAGTAAGGGGTGGTTATCTTGTACAGCCTGACATATTTGATGTTTTTATGGGGAGCAGGACTTATCCTGGTTTCACCACACAACTTGTCAGTTCTGGTTTCAACAGCCATCTCTCCTGGCTCTTCTACAACCTTCACTCTGATCTGATAGATCTTACTCCTTGCACATTTTTCTGTCTTCCTATTTGTACAGCAACACCACAAATCTCCATTTGCCCCTTTGTGACTGACTAAGCAATATATTTCTCTCTCTATGCCTAATTTTCTCATAAAATATTAATACATTCTTGAGTAATAATTATGTTATTAGAATTGTTAGCATGCTATAAAATGATTGTGAACTGCTTCCATTACATTATTTCAGTATGTCTGTACCTGGGTGCATACTTTATAGTTGCACCAGGGCTCTGCTTTGGCTACTTCACAAATTAATAAATAATAACTCTTCCACAGAAGCACTACATCCATAAAAATTAGTGAGAAAATACGATGTAGTTGAAAATTTGGCCTAACTTGAAGGGGAAAAGATTTCAGTGAATAGGAAATACTTATCAAGTGTAAGTAGTAAATATAGCAAAATAGTAAATGTAATACAGAGAGGATCAAAATTTCATTAAGAAGCAAAAGGTTCAACATCAACAAGATACAAAGACACTACTTTGTTTTCAGTAGACCTTTTTAAAGATATGTATTTTTGACCATCAGAATCAAATTAACATTCCAAATTATTGTGGTCTTGTTTTTTTTATGGTTTTTTTTCTGTTTTCATCCTTTCTGTGTGTCTTTTTATGTAATACAAGTAATACTTGTCTATATATGTATTGACTATACATTCACATAGTGCTAAATTTGAAATTGTGACAGTTAATAATTTTCAAATACAAAACTACATTAATGTATTATAATTTTTATAGTTTGTAGTTAAATTAAAAGAATATATTAATGCTTCAAATATGGATTACGCTGACTACCTACACATTGAATCTCTTAAATCCATTGAACAGTATAAATCACTAAATGATTTAACAAAGAAGTATATTTGAGTACATAGTTTTACTGTATCAGATCATTTCATCTCGCATAAATATTTTCATTACCATTAAATATGTTTTCCTGCTATTACACACATATGAACACTTTTCTGCTATGGTAAGATATGATGCAGTAAATTACACTTTTTTTTTTTTACTTTGCACATTAAAATCATTCTTCTGCCTAAAGAGAAAAAATTACGTTAAGTAATAAATCTTCTGTATAGTAATTTATGTGGATGATCATAAACTATGTTTTATAAGTTGCAATCTTTTAACATTCTGTTAGGAAGTAACACAGAAAAACTCCTCTATAATAGAAGAGGTGATCTTGAGAAGTCCTGTGGTAGAGGGAAAGAGGCTCTGTTATGATGCATTGGGGACACTAAAAGTCAGTCTGGTTGATCTTCTAAACAAGTCCCTTAATGAAAATGATTATTTAGTCAGAATATTATTGTTTCTAAAGGCATAACCCTGTGTTTTGTGTCATTTCTCATTTTCTGAGAAAATATGACCCTGCAGTTTGATGTTTGAGTTAGTATAAAGTCATTTGGTTGTTTTGATTGTTGTTAGTTTTTACACCTAAAAAAACCAGTTGAGCCAGAGTTATTTTTTGGGGTTTTTTTCTCAGTGCATTTACATATGAATTACGTTAAATTTGAAAGGACAGAAAAATGCCACCGATTCTCTAATCATTAGCAGAAGCAAAACCACTTCTAGTGTAAGAATTATCCAAGCCAAATATTTATTAATAATGGGACTGATTTGATTATATCTTTATATTTCTATATTATCTCTCATGTCTTCTTCAGCAGATATTTTAATGAATAATAAATTACTTACAGGAAGTAGAAAAAACTCCAAAACCAATCAGTTACACAGCTGTAACTAGCGATTAACCAGTTTTCAGGAAAGTAAAAGACTACTGTGAACTTTTTTTTTTTTATTATGAAAGCTCAGCTCATGTCATTTTAATAAGAATTACTCTATAAGGGAAAAAAAAAGAACAGATTTTTCATTTCTTATTATAGGCTAGGAGCTAAAGTGACCCATAAGTAGCCTAGAGAGAGATTATAGATAATTTGTCTGATTTGCTAAGCTTTTCATTCTGTCATGAATGGGCAGACTTAGTAGCAAAGATAGAGGTTTCTGAGAGACCACTCCCCAGGGAAATGGTCACAGCGCTAAGCCTGTCCTGAGATCAAGAAATGTTTGGGCAATGCTCTCAGGCACATGGTGTGACTCTTAGAGTGCCCTGCCCAGGGCCAGGAGTTGGACTTGATGATACTGATGGGCCCTTTCCAACTTGGGTAGTGACACTGAGTTGAAAGTATACATATCAGTCATTGCCCCTGTGTCTGCTAATCTGAAGTAGCTGCAAAAATATGCTTAGAATGGTTTTGTCCTTAATGATGCTAGAAATTGTTTTATTCTTCTATTTCAAAGAAAGGAGCTGTTTACAATTTTTTCATTCCTTTGTTAATGTTGTTTTGAGTTTATCTCTTGTATTGGTCACTAAATTAATTATTTCAATAGAAAATTATTTCTATATATCCCACAGTGAAGCAATCATGATTGTTTATTAGAAACCTGTATTAATGTCTTCATGATTCTTATATTTATCCTTACTGGCACTGCTGAATTTTTTTCATCCATATTTTCTCCCATGAATAATACAAGCCTCACAGAACACTCCTTATCTGCAATGTAATAAAATCAAGGAAGGAAGAGCCTGATACAGCTCTCTTTTAAATGTGCTTTGATTTTATTGTTTAAATTCTGGGATAAAACTATCTTAAGAACTAAGGATAAGATAGAGCAAAAGTTGGGAAAGATGTTTCCATCTTCTTGTGGAACTCAAGAAATTTGCAGATTAAAGAGACTAACAGAACCTATCTTGCACAATGACATATGTTCATGCAGAGAAAGGCGATTCCAAAACTACAAGCATTAGTTTCCTTCTTACATTTTTTTCTATTTTCTAGACCTTCATATAAAGGTGAAAAAAATATGTCTCTCTCTATATATATCTCACACATTTGTATGCAATCAACAGTACCAATACTAACATTGTTTCCTTTATCTCAGGTCCATTTTCACTTTTTAGAACTTGAAGCTAGAAACTACAGGACTATTTTAAAGTGTTCTTTTAAGGTGTTTTGTGGAAAAATAAAATGGAATGAAAAGCAGAATATATTTGTATTGCGTTCATGTGGTAAGGTATTGGTAGGGAGGAGACTGCCATAATTTATGGCCATGCAGGAATGATTATAAATTGTTTAAAGTTCTATCTGTCTTGTGAGCAAAATTTATCAATTTATCAATTGCTGCTGACTCTTAACTATCATTTTTAGTTTTAACTTTTATTGCTTGTATATAATGATACAAAAAAGAGATTTGAGGAGTAATTTTTTTCACATCAAGAGAGCTCTGATATTTATGGGCATTAAACAATACTGCAAGAAGAAAAGGCAGAACAATGTTAAAATTATTGTATAGCTTGTCAACAGCCAAGACATAATTAATAAGAACATCCTTTGACCCACTGCTGAAATTATTACTAGTGAAATATTTCAAAAGCTGTAGAGAGCTTAAGTGGTTATAGACCACATCTGATTTACTGCTCTCTGGATATTTCCTGTCTCTTTGCACAACCTGTGCAAAGAGGAGGTTTTTTTCTTTTATTTTATGGTGTTGTTGAAGACTATCTTACACCAGTATTTTGTAGAAAGTTAAGCTCACATGGATTTAGAGGTGGGCTTTAATTGTCTACAGCCAGGCAACTATTTTCATTTAAGATGGCAGGCATTGTCTGAGACAAACCTTGCAGGCACCAAGTAGGGACTGCCAGGAATTATGTGCTCATTTTTAACGGGGCTTGAAGCACAGGCAGGTTAACCAGAGGTATTTAAACACACAGTATATGTTTCTTTATGGGCAACTGAAATGAGTGCTAAACACCCCCTAAATGATAAAAAACAATTTATAAGAGTTGCAGTCCAATCCTTCACTCTTACTTTCTAACATATTATTTTTAATAGTAAGGATAAAAATATTAATATTAAAATAAATTTAAAATAATATGAGAATAGAAGGAAATACATAAAAATTGAAGCAAAGATAAATATGAAGAACAGCTCTTTAGATCTTTGAGTAGAAAGTAAGATAGGCCATAGCCATGGTCAAAATCATTGCTGAAGCAAATCATGTCATAGGCAGCTTACCTATATCTAACTTCTGCAATGTTTGGTCAGATTCAAATAGACACCATTCTTCATGACATGGTTCTTTTGAAAATTTAATAGAACTTTGAAGTCTTTAGCTGTTTTAATATGTTTTAATTACACCTAAAGAGTTAAAAGTGTTAAAAAGATTCCTTTTGATGCTTAAAATGAGAAGCAGATATTCAAAATGTTTATAATAAGACCTTGATAGGTCTGAGTATAGCTTCAGCATTTAGCTATTTTCATTGCTTTCCTTCACTGTTTTTTTTTAATCAATAAATTTCCAGGTATTAAGTATGATTATGTTACTGAAATCAGTAAAATAATTTAAAGTTTAATCAGTCTTTAAAGCTTTCTGATTTGTGTTACTGACTGTTTCATTAGCTGGAACCAAAAGCATAAAAAATAGGTCCAAAAATCCAGGACAGGATATAGTCACATGCAAAAGATCATTGAGAAAGCAGTTTTGAGTACTTATTTTCACATGTTGTCCTCAATATTCTGTTTGGTTTTTCAAAAACAAGTGAAAGAGAAAAGAAACAATCTTATTCCCCATTGAATTTTCTTCCTTATTCCTTGGGCAAACTTCAGCATGACAGTTTAATACATCTTTTCTCACTGTGATTTGTCAAGGTTGTCAAAATCACCAGATGTACAGATGCTTTATTTTCAAGGTTTTCTCTGTCTTTTTTGTTTTGTTTTGGTTTGGTTTTTTTTTGTTTTGTTTTGTTTTCAATTATTTTCAGTAGTAGCCAGAGAAAAAAAAAACATGAAGATCAACATCACAATAAATTAAAATATATCAAGCAGTCATGGCATTATTGTGTATAAGATAGCTTTTCTTCACAGCCATAAAATAAAGAATATAGCCAAGTTAAAACATATATTCTTTATTTGGAAATATATGACTGATTATGATTTGCTATTTATCATTGTGAGTGATAGGAACTTCAATTTCCAAGTGGAACTGTTATGAGGAAATTATTAGTCACTTCACTATGAATGACAACAGGCTAGACCTGTCATTGAATCAGCATGGGTAAAATTCAGTCTGCTACAGAGAGCCAAGAGACTTTCATGTATATCATTCAAGCTCCACTTCAGTCACATTCTAAGGGTTTTACTGGAGGTTAAATGGAGCATGAGTTTTGTTTTGCATTTCTGAATGGGATTGCACTCCACTTGAGAATATCCTAACTGCATTCTCTGCAAGGTTTTATATGGTGCTCATGGCTTCTGCATCTGAGCAGCAGTGCATTAAAGGCCGGAGTAACATCTGTGGAGTGCAAGTTCTCTCATTTTCTTCTTAGACATGTTTGAGATGCAGTTGTTTTTTGAGCTATTATTTTCAGAATTTTATAGGCAGACATGAACTGTCATCTGTTTACTCTTGTACTTAATGGAGATGCAATGTAAATTGTGGAGGCAAAGTCAAAGGTAGCAAATTCAAGCACATTGCAGAAAGTAGTGTTACTTGACACATTTCACCATTTCTCTGGGAAAATTCTCTCCAAACAAACTTCACACATAACAAACGTTTTTTTTCCTAGGAAGCCAGATATAGCACTGAGTTCTTAGCTTTTTATTTCCTAAATGCTCTTTTCACAGGACCTGGGACAACCCTTTTTCTCCACTATTTTGCTGGACTTGATGAAAATAGCATTTATTCCCACTATCAGTAACAGTTCCTCTGTTTATTCAGAATAACCTCTCTACCTCTACTTCTACCAACTGACAATGGTCCTTGACACCTCTGCAGTGCCCCATATGTACTGCCACATTCTGTTGACAGCTTTCAGTTTCTGATAATTCCTACTGCTTCACTGACCTACTTCCAACTCGGGATCTAAAAATCAGCTTGACCCTGATGAAATATAGACAACATTCAGAACTGGACTGTTGCTGATAAAAATTCACATATCAATGACAGATCTTAGCGAACTCTGGAGATAGAAAGTGCTGATGTGCTTGTATTCAGTTCCTGAAAGATAAAATCACTTTGACCGAGTAAGCCTCATGGAGGTCAGACTGAAACTTTACAGTCACAGAGAGGACTGTGAACCACCTGGTGATCCAGAAGATATGGTTGCAGAGAAAGAAATTAAATGTCCATGAAATACAGAAGCAGTTCAGAATTGCAGCAAGAAAAATACCTCCTGAAGATCAAGAAAGAATATTTACATAAACCAGCATTTTGCTACACCTAGGTATTAAATGGAACTCGAATTCAGCAGAAAGAGAAGCTGTGAGAGCTTCAACAAATGGAAGCCTCTCTCTCAGAATGTTTTTTCAGCTTGTGAGAATCATTGACACAAGCATAAGCGCATCTTTGGTTGAATTTTCTCAAACATTCTCTTTTTTTTGACTCTTTCCAATGTGGACAGTGCTTGTAAATGTGGGCTCTAACCTTCTTTCCTCTCTGGAAAAGAATGTAGTTGTTCTAGGTATTCGAAAGTGATTTAGGACTACTCAAGTTTGTTAATTTAAAAAAGCAATATTAGAGTAGAGATCCTGCTCCTGCAAGTGTGAGCACAGGAGGAGAGCCAGTTCTCGTTCTGTATCTAGGTAAAAGAAAACTTACACAAACTATGCTACTGTTAGAAATAGCAATGGTTTACACTACACCAGTGTTTCCTCTTTAGACCCTAGGTAAGAAGTTACAAAAGTTCAGGCCTCTATCACTTTACAGAACTCAGCAAAGGAATCTACAAATAATCTATGTAAATGAAATTAGCTTTATCTAAATTTGCACAGGATTAGTAACAGTATGCTATGCAGGATTAAGTATAAAGGACCCTTGGATCTGGCTTAGATGTCAAGAAATGTCTCTTTTAAAACTGAAAATCACAAATCTGTTTTCTTTTTATATCCCCTTTTTTGAACAAATGGGAATATGTGATGTGTATGGTTTGAAGGTATGCCTGTACCAGCCTGAGCAGGTGCTGCCATGCCATCTGGGCGCTACCTGTTTGGTAATAAGCTGATAGACAACTACATCTTTACTGCATGAATAGAAAATGTTGGTTTTCAGCTACAGTGGCATAAAATTTGTAGGAATTCCATCTCTAGCCCTCTCACGATATTTGCCTGCAAGTAGCTGTTGAATTCACATAGTCAGGGGGCATTTACCTTAGAAGAAACTGTGCCCTGAGAAATCTGTAGAAAGGCTTTGCTTATTCTAAATGTGCTGAAAGCTTCTGTGTGTGATAAAATGAGTGAAGTCTTCCTGCTGTACCCAAAGTATTTTTTCACTTGCACTATAAACACCAGTAAATGTCTTCTACCCCTGGGAATTTGTCCCAAAAATCACAGAAGAAGAAAAAAATCTGATAAAATTCTTGTTTTGACCTTGGGTAACTGAAGTATTAGGATTGATAGATCATCTTGTTCTGGCAAGCAGTAAAATTTCCTCTGCCTACCCCAGCAGCAACTGGGCACATTTTGCATGCTGCTACTAAATCATCACAAGATTACATTAGCATATTGTGTATTTATTTATTTTTCGAATGTGCTGTTCATAATGGCCATAATGGGAGCAGCACTGTTGTGAGCAATCTGACTAAAAAGTCCAGCTGCAAACTATAAAGCAATACTTGATTTATCTGGCCACAGCAGGCACTGACTTCATTACATTACACAGAAGCCAGCAGAACTTAGCCATTACAATTATTCTGATGCTTTTCTGTGTAGCTGTTATTCATCAGAGTAAGTTTCACTTGTCATTTTCCTTGCAGTGGAAACTTTCCAGTAAAGCTAAATTTTAAGAATTTGTGCAGTACTATTATTGCTGATTAAAGTCAATTTTCAAGGAGGGCTCACGGTGTAAAAAGCCCCACAATCATACACAATAAAATTGCCCTGAAAAGCTTGCAGTCTAAAAGGCACTTATCTTTAGAGGTGAGAGAAAGGTTTCATTAAAGGAATTTTAAATGCATTGAAATGCATTATTTGGCAAGTTGGAGTAGAATAAGCACAGTAATCAAAGTGATGGCAGACAAATGCTCTTTAGTTCTATTTTTAGGGTAATACAAAAGTTTTACTTGCTACTTGCAAACATTTGACTCTAAAATGGTGTACATCTTCCCACGTTGCCTAGCTCCTGCAAGGATGATGACTGCTTCTGATCATCACTTATATCTATTACATCCGTCTACCACCATATCTACCATATCCCACCACATCCCCATAAAATTTGTCTGGTTCAGTCTGCCTTGGCATGAACTGCAGCTGAGACTGTAGCTCCTCACAGCAGCCAGGAGGCACAATTACTTCTCAGACCACACAGTCCCTTTGGGGTTGCAGTACAGACTTGAGGATTACTTTTGTGAAGTATTTAAAAGCTTAAAATCATAAATATAAAAAACCCGCAACAGTCTGTATGTTCTCATAGAAAAACTCCCTTGAAACCAGTGTTTAACAGAATCCAGATTTCTTACTTGACACTTTCTATTATTATGGAGAACACATCTTAAAACATTCAAGACACTTCGTTTACCATAACTATCTCAAAACAAAAAGTGAAGCTATTTGGAAAGCTGTTTGTTATGGAGGTTCCAGATGAGTACAACACATTATTCAGTGACTTATTTGAGTTCTCTCACAAGTGTAATGAAATAAAAATAATAAAATGGCACATAATGTGTCCAAGTTTCTACCCTGAAACTTCCAGTCATATTTTTTCATTGTTACCTTTAAAATGAAGTCTGTCATACATTTAGACAATAAAAAACATGCTACTTTGTGCAGTTTCATTTGTCTCATCACATTTTAAATAGTATTCTTATTAATGGCAGTGTTTAAATGCTAGTACATTGGCCAGGACTCAACTAAGTAACACAGATGGGCATCCCAAAATAATAATGAAAAAGTACATTTTCACTTATACTAATGATGGCAAAAAAAAAAAAAAAGAAAACCAATACAAATTACTGTGGGTATGGTTTTTTGGGTGGTGTTTTTGTTGTTGCTGTTGTTTTGGTTTTTTTTCATAGAAGGAATAGTCCTCAAAATCTTTCATACTAAATGGTGGAATGATTCATCAACATCAGTCTTGTTTTGCATTTGAGACTGGATAATCCTAATGCAGGAAGTAAGACCTTGGATTCATCTGAGCAACTTGATCCAGATTTGATTAAGGTTTTCTAGCTGTCTGAGAAATAATTCTGACATTGCTAAGCTTGCTATATTTGTCTGCTTCTCTCTGTATTCTAGAGGGAAGTGTTTAGTCTTTTGAAAACTCAGTCTTGCACTGAACCTTGATCTTCTCAAGTGGACACTCCATTTTCACTTGCTATATCAAAAAAGAAATAAAAGATATTGTACAGAAAATACTATATTTTCCTTTCCCTTATATCCGTCAAACTTCTTGGTTGATCAGAAAAATAAGATAAACACTATGCAGAAGAGCTGCAGAGGAGTATAGTTCTAAACTAAAATGCATTCACAGCGCCAGAGCATGACTTGATGTAATGTGCTTGTTAAGATAACAATGAAGAAAAAAATAACATAGGTTGATTTTGGAGATCTTCGGCATGGTGTCTCACAGCAAGCATCAGATCAAGAGCATGTTTGCTACATTTAAAAAGGTAATAACAATGTCCATTTAAAATTGAAATATCTCTCAGAGTTCAGATTTCTATTTCAGTTAGGCTGTGGTAAAATAGCTCGTTTGGTTTTTAAAAATTAAAAAAATAGGCAAGACATTCAAGATATTTAAGAACTGAAATAAAATACCTTTTAAAAGCAAGATAACATATTTTTATCCAGTTTTCACTCAAGAAGAAACAAAATGCTTTTCATTAGGAATTAATGGATACAAGTGTAAGGCTTTGATTATCACAAAATCAAAATCTTTGCCAGTCAAACCTATTCATAAAAATCTATGGCTATGTTTTCTCAAGTTTGATTTGTAACTGGAAATATGTATAAAGCAGAGTTCTTTGGTTTACATTTTGAAATGTTAGGTTTAACTTAGCCAAAAATATACTCACTGCTAATTCATAGAATTTCTTATATAGATGTCACAACTGTGTAAGTATAAAGACTCTCCTGGAGATATCAATGACATTTAAGGTAGGTTTCATATGACAGTTGCCTAAAGACATGTATTTAGTGCTACCAGAGATTCCCTATCTGGCATGCAGTTTTGTTTCCAGAAAGGTTTGAGTATTTGTAGGTCTTGTCTGTGTGTCCTAGGCTGATATTGTGAATATTGTGGAAATTACCAGCTTCAGTCTATACCCACTTTTAATTCACTTGATAGTTACTTACTCTTGAGTGAGCACAAACAGGAGTTTGGGTAAGTAGGACTCAGTCTGGACAGCTCTGCATGCATTACTTTCAATCATCCCTTTACACAGGAGCCTTAAGTCACACAATCCTCACTGATGTCACTTTGTATCACTTCCTATATGGTGATATCAATGACTTCATTCCCCTCTTACTTCTATTGCATTTACATTTTAATAACTAGCAAATGTGTTAGGTAGCTACTATAAATTATCAAAATTTATCAAAATCTCTACTTACAAACAATGAATAGTCAAGAATAAAGAATTCTACATCAGTACTCTTCTTCATCTTTTGGACTTGTGCCTGACTCTGAATGATAAACTTAAGGCCTTCTTTCAAGCTAGTATTCCCACTTTTGAAGTCTGTTGACTTCAAAGAGAAGTGTGACTTTAAATGGCTTAATATATAAGTCAATAATTTAGGAAAGTGAGTTAGATGGAATAAACTCTTGAAATTCAGCAGGAGTTAAACTGATAAATGAAGAAGACAAATTGTAATTAGATGTTAATATTGGTATTAAAATTTTTGAAAGATAATGAATTTACCTCAGTATTTTGAAAGTTTTGCTTATTTAGATATAGTAGATCACTAATTATTTTAAATACTGTGAATTGAGAAGAATGATAACATCTGCAGTCAAGGTATGTTTCCGCAAGGACAACTGGTACTTTTAGAAATGTAACACTGTGTAAAATGTTCTGGGCTCAACCAATTATTTTATACTAGGAAAAGCTGGTATTAGCAGCCTGATACATGTAACCATTATGTTTCCACACATTAGCTTTCATTTTATCTTACTGAAACATTTGATCTACTAAAGGGATATCATAGCTATGATTACTTGCTCATTGCCACCTCTGAACACTATATATTGAAAGTGGAGATGAAAATACTGTAATAAAATTTTCTTAAAATTTAGGTATTGTTTTTAAAGAAACTTTCAGGAGATTTTCAAACAATACTTTTTTCTTCAAATAGTGAATGAAATTAATAGAAAAGAATCCAAAGGAATTGTGCTTGTTGCAGAAGGTTTAATAAACTCTAGCAACAGCCTGTAGCTGTTAAATAGCTATTAAATTTGTAAGGTATGTATACACGTGTTTATTTACTGCCTTCTTAATTGATTTATTTCTAGCAATTCCTACTCCTGCTCCAGAAGGACACAAGACATGACTACATTAAAATTTTCCTTGATTTCTTAAGCTGAGGTGAGATTGATCTCACCTAGCTTTAGACAGGTATAATGTAGATGTCTATATCTGACTAATCAAATGTTATTTGTAGTCATTGAAAAGAAAATAAGTGTTTCTGAACCACTTATTATGTAAGAAAGATTACTTTAAAACCAGATGATATAATAATAATTAAATAATGAATCTTCTCACTATTTGCAAAGGGAGCCTAAAGGGAACAATTTATGAAGAGAAGTATGTAGCTGAGCAGAGAAATCTAAACTCAAGTATCTGGTGTAAATATATATTTTTTAAAAGTAAAAATGCATTTGAAAAACTCTGCAAACTCGGAAGTACAACCTTGCAGATCAAACTATAATATTTAGTAACTTGAGACCCTTATTTTCCATGTAAAAATAATGAACCATTTCATACTTCCTGATTTACAGAAGGATTTCTTTAATTGTTCTACATTGGAAATCCAAGAACCGCTCAAAGATTTCGGAGCATTGTGTGGAACTGAAATCTATTTAGATATTTTTACAGGTCTCTGATGTAGCAGGATGTAGTTGATGTTGATGCCTCTGTTGCCTTCTGGCAACACAGTAAGAATATGCTGATTGACCGCATCACCAAAAATATGTTCAGATATTCAAAGAATAATTTACAGATGCTGAAGTGTCAGATTTAAATGAAGGAAATCTACCAAGTGTAGTGTATATTTTCCATCTGGGAAAAAAAAAAAAAAGTCTTTCAAAGATTTATTATGATTTAATGTTTTGCTACCAGTGCCAGTCCATGCAGTGAGACGTAATTACACAGCTGAAGACCTCACGCTGTCAAAGTTTCAGGAAACTAGAGGGCAGTAAGTAGGAGGAATAAAATTTCATTCTTGGATTAAACTGAAGAATTATTTTATTCATGTCTTGTTTTTTCCTTCTCTTCCTGGTTCCTCTTAAAAACAATTTTCCTTTCACCAGCATATTGCCATTCAAGCTGGGAAATTACAACAGCTGTGTAATATGTAAAGAATCCTTACAAATGACCCAAAATGCTTTTCCAGATTTTCATTTCAAAGACTTGAGCTTTAATGCTGACTTGTCTGAATCGTGCATCATTACATTCTGAACATCTCTTAGGAATGTTTAGCATGCTTTTCATAGTTTTCTTAGTTTGAATTAAGCTACTTATGTTTGCGTGCTCCAAATCAAAATGTTATGATTCATTAAATTATATTAGGGATTTTCCATTTAAACATGTGCATATTTATAAATTTCAGACATCACTGTGCATGAAAGTAGACTGCTTTACACAAAATAATTCCATCTATTTACAAAATATTTTAGAATACTAACACTTAGCTCTAGCAGTGTTTTGGGAAACATCAATCTATCTTGTTCAAAATCTTTGTCAAGTACCTGGTGAAGACAAAATTCACTTCTCATGAAGCTTTCTTTTGACTGTAAAGTGGAGTGACTAGGCAACATGAGGCTGGAACCCCTGTCAGCCACAGAAATTGTGACAGACTCTAGGAATAGGCCAACAGGGACATCAGGAAATTCAACAGTGATACAGACAACCTTTGGAAAAAAAGTCCCTGAAGATAGTGACTGGAGTCAGCAATGTGTCCTGGCAGCAGAAATAGCAACAACATACAGAATTGTGTTAACACCAGCACAGACAGCAGGTACAAGGAAGTGACTATCATCCCCTTTACTCCACACTTGTTAGGCCACACCAATATTACTGCATCCATTTTTGTGTTCTTCAGACTAGTATTGACATCAGTAAAGTAAAGTGAGTTCAGCAGAAGGCCATCAGAACAGAATGGAGCACTTGTCCTGTGAGGGACAACTGAGGGACCAGGGCTTGATGTCTTGAAGACCACTGTGCAGTGTAGGTTTCCCAGAGAGATTGTGCCTTGGGAGATTCAAGACTCAACTAGACAGGAATGTCTTTGAACCAGAGGTGCCCTGTATCAAGAAGGAAGTCAGACTAGAGTCTTCCTATATTCTCTTCCCACTTGAGTTAGCCTATGTAGTGACACACAGAGAAAAAGGAAACCAGATTCTATGGTATAAAGACACTCTCCTGGGATGGGAGAACATTTGAGATTAAGCCAAAAGAGGCATTAAAGATAGGTGACTTTCTGAGACATATTTAGCTATTAATTTATTATAAAAATGACAATGATATTACCAGCTTGGTTTTATGTCTGCACTGAACAAGTTGGGGATTACAGGCAGGTTTATTTAATTTGCATTCTGATAGGCACTGCTAAACCATGTCTTTATGTAGGGTTCAAGGCTAATGACACCTTTTTGACTCTGACAACAACTATTTAGTTTCACAGAAAGTGATCACTGTTGAGACACATGTAGGGGTCTGTTAACATCTGGATCCACTGTCTGCAAAATTCTCATACATATCAGACATGGATAAGGAGTCACATTTCTCTCAAATTAGTAAAATCATTTAACTTGAATGTAAATACATGAGGAAAATGTTCTGCCACACTAAGTTCTTGTTAGTTCAGTACTCAGGGCAGGTTTCAGCTCAAGACTCTAATTCCTACTTTTAAATGCCTACATAAAGATGTCTACTTCTGACCTACAGGCTTGACAAATGGTACAGTCAGATATATGTAAGATCATTTGTGATTGCTAGGGTCTCCCAGTATAGCTTCTAGTTTTTCATTCAGAAAAGTTAGGTTGTTCTACAGATGCCTACATCTTGTGCCTTAAGTCTTTTAATTCAAATATGTAGCTGAATTAAACTCTGGGTTTTTGTATCCCAGGTATAGTCAATGAGCATCCAGGATGAAATTCAGTTACTGAAACTTCAGGTACATTTTGATATCTCACCTAACCTCCAAGTGTATGTTGCTAAGTGTTAAATTAACCATCCAAAAATGCTGGCAGGAAAAGATCCTCATATGAATATAGCAGATTTAAACATTAATAAAATTCCACAGGATTTCTGTGTAGAAGTTGTGCCATGAAGCATTCTTTTTTCTTCTTTTTTCTTTGATGAAAATCAACATGGACTTGAAGTGTTGCTAAAGGATACCAGATGATTGCATACCTGCTTTCCAGCTGCTAATGGCTAAGACTTGAAGCATGCTACTTATTTTATACAGACCGATCCTTGTCAGCAAATCTAGCGAGCAAGAAACACTCACATATTCGTCTTCATGAAGTGGAGTGAACCACAGGATAGGATGTCAACTTTAGTTGAGTTTGAAGTTTAGCTGCATGGAATTGTTCACCTATTATAGATGTAGATATAATCTGATAATTTCTGGAGTATTTTTCAGCTGTATGCTATTTGAATCTTGAATATTACAGATCATATTTCTGGTAAAATGTTAGGAAATTAGGTGAATACTAGAGGCTCTTTCACCAATATTTTAACATAGTAAGAATTTTACAGGGCTCACTACATAAAACCATAGTATTCTATGCTTTTTTTGTCTATGACATCCTTTGTTTATAGATACACTTTGCTGAATAATCAGTTTTCCATTTAATTCTTTGAGAGGGTTACAGGAATTAGCATGCACGATTTTGTCTTTTCCTCTTTTCCCTTTTATACAGTGGTATATTAATAAAGATAGAATCCTACAGTTATATCTCAAGCTGTAAGACAATAGAAAAAAAAGGAAAAAAGATCAAGGCCCTGTGCAAATTTCAGCTGAATTAGAACAAAAGTAAATAAATAAGTAAATCTGCATTTCCATAGGATTGACTGTGTAACTACTCGTGGATCTCCAGAAAAGGGAGGAATATATTCTGCTGGACTTGAAATTGAGTTCCTTTGGAATACAAAAGAAATTTGAAAGAGAGATAAAAAAAGAGCAGTGAAACTCACTTTAATTTCAACCAATACTGTTCTATGATATCACCAATAATTTTCTTTCAGATTTTTCCCTGTTTAGTTTTGCATTTCACATTCCTTGTAATAATCTTTGAACAAAAATTCTTTGTAATGAAAAAGGAAACAATTTCCAATTCTCATTTACTGTGCATTTACTTAAGACTTTTCATCATGCTACAGTGAAACATATAAAAATGTTGGCCCCTCAGAGATGTAGGTTTCATCATATTAGTATTCATTAAAACTCCTTTTGTTTTCTAGGTACTTAGCTCTTTTATCTGTTGGGTACTACTGGAAAGAATAAGTAACTACTTAACTGAATACATACTTATACATCACATATTTTCTAATTATAGGAAAACCTTTCCTTCCTTATTTTTTATGAGATTAAACTTTCTATTTCTCACAGCAGGGTAGTGGTTGCTTGCATTTACCTAGAGCATCTTAAAAATTAAAGAACTTGCTGAAGAATTACTAGGGAACTTCTTTAGTAAACCCAAACATACACAGCTGATATGAAATGTCTAGTCTGGGTATTAAAAATTTTGCCCTTCACAGAATGGACAGCTCTGAAAATATAGAATTAGAAACTGCAGGCTATGGCTACTGCAAGTATAATGAACTATCAGTCTCAATTACAAACACAAACTGTAATCAGATTCCTGGCAGATTCAAAAAAAGATAAACAAAAACCAACTCATAAATGAAGCAGCTTAATGAGCAACACAGCGAGATGTAAAGAAAACTGTCTAAAACATTCTAACTAAGAATGCTTCTACAGGTGATTCTTTGTTATCTTCACTATTATATCAGACTTCAAGTGCACCCAAAGCTAACAGTTAGAAATATCTTTATGACTAAATGTGTGATAACTAAAAGGAGAGGCAACTTAATGTCTCATTCGTGGGCACAAAGCTGGGTGTAGCAGCAGAACTAAGAATGAAATCTGTCCATTACTTAAGTTGGAGAATGAAACAGTAGTGCTAGAAATAATGACAATCATTGAAATTATGCAAGTATTTTTCAAAATAAAATAGCTTAGGATGAAAACATAAATAAAAGATAAAGGTAAAAAAATCCCCAAACAGACAAACACTAACAGTGAAGAGATTAATAAATCTCTTCAAATCAAAGTTCAGTTAACTAATATAATGAGCATCTAACTCTCTCTCTTTTTATAGTATTCTACTGCAGGAGTAACCTATAAAAGTTTAGTCATAAGAAGTTGAACAGGAGGTCTGGAAAGAACCAGGAAGTAGCAGGATTGAAGAAAAGGACTCCAAGAACTCAGGGGTCCTTTGGACTTTAAGCAGATGATGATAGCAAGCCCTTCAAGAAGAACACAAAATGAATGGATTAGAATATTTTGGGGAAAAACTCCCTAAACAATGGTAACCTAGGTATTTTGTCAAAATATGGTGATGAAGAAAAGTTATTTATGTGCTTTTTATGTTATTTATGAAATTGGGATCATGTCCTTTACGTGAAATGCATTGAAAAGTAGATAATAATATTGATATAAGGACTAAATATAGAAGATGGGACTCTGTCCAGATGCTAGGAGTTGAACTATAAATTATTGTAGCAGGTTGGGTAGAGATCAATATAAAATATTACACAGTTGGCAGTATTGTGCACTGACTAATCTTTTAGAATTATGGACTATGTGAAAGAGACAAATAGGACTGGTATGCACCAGATAAAATAATAAAAAGGAAGACTATAAAGTATTGCTGGATTTTACTGTCTTTGTTTCCATTAATTATATGTGGGCTGAGCAGGAATGGTAGCTATAAAATAAAGAACTAATTGAGGGAGAGTGTTTCACCATGGACTTTCTTCTGTTTTGCAGAACTGGCAATGAAAATGACATAAAAATTGAAAAAATATTATAATCAGGCCTTGAATGGCATGAATGGAATAATAACATTAAAAATTTGTGTGTGGAGGCACAAAAGGAACATCATGTAATCTGGGAATTTCATCCATCCTAGTAAAATAGGTCCTTAGAAAGTAATTTTAAAGAGCATTGAACTTATTTTTTAATATGAATGGTGCTTTGGTATAAGACAGTAAGAAATAAATCCATTTTTTCTTAGAAACTCAAGTGAATAACAGCTGAACCAACCAACTCAATGAAAAATGTATTTTAGCAAGAAGTAAATCCATAGATTTTCTCCTGGTTTGTTTAGGCTTTTTTTGGCTTGAGTGTTTTTCTTCTTTCTTTTAGTAGACATGCATTTTCTTATGCTAGTTTTTGCAAACATAGAAAAGTTGTCTGTTTTATTAATATTATATATCTAAATCGTGCTTTTGGATTTGGTGTGGATCATGACATCTTCATAACTAATCATTGGCTTGTGACCATGTAAATCTGTTGATGCACAAGATTTCATGTCTGTGCTGATGCAGTTAATCTTTATCATAAAAACACCCACAAGTTTTCTCTGAAACCAATGTACCACAGGTTTCCTCAAGACTTGTAGCATTCTTCTTCATAAACTTTTGATGTTCTAGTCAAATGGATTAATTTCACTTAGCAAAAGAAGCCAAAACCTAAAAAAGCCCGAAAATCCAAAACCCCTCCAATAACAAAAATAAAAATAAATCCACAAAAACAAACAAAAAAAAAATTGAGATGGTTTTGTTGCTGTTGAAATGGAAGTAAATGCAAATGCAAGGGAGCCATCACATCCCACCTCAAATCCACACCAAAAATTAATTCAAATGTACTTTTCTTATCATCATTAAGCAGATCTTGGATTTGTTTATAAGATGATCTTCTTTAAAAAAAAATAATCATACTCTGTTTTCCAGCAATTACCATCTTATAACACAAAAAAAAATCATACTGACAGGTAAGATTCAGTGACCTTTAGCCAAAATAAATGATTTTTTAGCAAAAAAAATGAAAAAAAAAGAGTCACTTTTCCAGCAAAGCTTTATGCCTATGTTCTCATGCAGTTATGTGCAAATACTGTACAAATGCCAGGGAGATAAACTAGCCAAACAGATGCACTACACCTGTAAAGAGCTAGTACTAGACAGTACTGTGAGACAGATATTAATTTACTGAGAAGTCCCATTGTGCTAGGATGAATAATAATTTTAACCAAACATTTTGAGTTTTGCCTTGTAAGAATAACTTACAGTGCAATAAAAATATTTTTAAATCCTGCTAATATTCTTCATTCGCACCTATATGATGATTTGTGATCTTTTAATTTAGTATTCTAAGGATGGAGAACACTATCAGATGCATAAGTAACAAGGAAATTTAAGAATAAAAAGCTAGTTAAAAGTAAGAGAAACAGGGTCTTTTAAAGATAAAAAAGATTTTTATAATGAAAACAGTAAGTCAGTAATCACTTGCCTTAATTTCATAAAAGAGCATGAATAAGGTTTTCACAGTTATAATACTAGCAAAGTTGTACATATAGTCCTGCCCCTATCTCACCTGCATACCAACCTTTCCTCCTATTCATACCTGCACTGATCCATATGGCTTTAAGGCTGTCAGTTCCTAAATACTCCTTTTATTCGTATGAATAATGGTGCTCAAGCAAGCAACCCTAGCTGAAAAAAAGAAACCCCAACTTCTGTCACATAACTGTGAGCTCATCTAAATAGTCTATAAATGGAGTGGAGGGAAAAAAAAACTGTGAAAGCTTCTGGTTCTGAGCTTTGGAAACTAGAACTAGTTACATAGTCAGAAACAGCTGAAAACTATTTTCAGAATTTGCTCATCACCACCTGTTAGTCATCAGCTTTGAGCCATGTCAACTAGAACTGACATGCTTTTGACAAGCTTACTGTGCTTGAATTCTGTACATTTTAAGAAAGTTTATCTTATTAATACACATGTTGAAATTAATTTAGAATCAAAACTCATGTGTTTTACCTTAGCATAGCATATTTATTCTGGTTAGATTAATTCCATCTGTGTAGTAATCTATTTTAGCAGCATGATCTTCTGATAATCAGTGATTTCTAATATGTACAGCTTTTACCTTTTTGTTTGTGTCAGTCTCAGGACACACTCTATCTGCCTTATATTGACTTTCAGTTAAATTCATTTTTTATTTAGTGGTCTTGGCAGGGCTAGGTTTATGGTTGAACTCAGTGATCTTAAAGGTCTGTTCCAACTCAAATGATTCTGCAATATCAATGATAGGCATGCATTAGCATAACTATGGAAGGCTAGCTTACACAGGAAAACCCCTCTATTTTGACATCAGAGGACAGTAGGCATTTGTTTCATCAGGGTGAGATAATTCTAAATTTATAAAGAATATCTTTGTTTAGTCATTCAAGAAACTATTAACTACATACATACACACACAGTAACTAAACAGCCAGTATTCCACAGAATAATATCCCAGACTTGATATACACCACTGCTTCTAGTAATCACCCTAGCAATATGCATATCAGTTTAACTCTACCAATGATAATTAAAATTGACGCTGCATCATGTCTAGAACAAACCCATTTGCAGATAGAATGAGGAAGTGTTTGTTGACTGTTCAGCTACTCTGTAGTTTCTCTGGCAGCCATAAACAGCACCATGGTCTCCTCACTGAGCTGAATCCAAATGGCATAGTGTTCCCTGCATATCTGAGTTTGGTATTCTGTCATTTGTACTTTGCTATGAATTTCATGTGTTCCTTTCAGTTACCACCCCTGTTTCTGTAATTTAATTTCTCCACCTTATGATTAAATTTATAAGCAACAGGGATCCATTCTCACTGTGGAATAATTATCACAAAACCACGTTTAAAGGATGTGCCTGCCTGCAGCTAATTGTGCTCACACACTATCAGTCTGTTTCATATCACTGGGTGCTAAGGAGGTAAAGATAACAATAATAAATCTGTTAATTTAGGAGCAATTTCAGGAGATATATATTCTTATTATTACTGTTTTCTTTTAGGTTTCTTTTTGAGTTTTTTGTGTTTCTTTTCCCCAGAACTCCACACATTTCAGCATTACTGCACGTGTTTGGACTTGAAGAGAATCTGGGCAATAAGGTTTCCTATAGATGAAAGAAAACAAGCAACTCTGTTGGGAAAAGCAGTATATATTTCCGATACAACAACAAAAAAAAAACCATCAGTGGAGGGAAGTAATTAGTAAAAGCTTTCTTTCTGTTATTTTTGGGGGGAAATGTACATTAGCAAATATGCGTATTTGAATCTATTCTAATTGCTTGGTGATAAATGCTGTTATATTAATTTTGCTGTTCTGAACTTACATTTGCAAACCCATTTTCCTTAGAAAATAAAGTGGAGAATATTGTCCTCAGAAGTGCATTTGAAAAATGCTTCGTGTCAGTTATTGAAATTAGCACAAGCCTTCCAAAAGCACAGCATATGCTCAATGTGCAGAAAATGCTAAAATAACTTTTGCCTGCTCAACAAAGAAGCATGAGATATTTATTGACTTGCAAGCTTAATCATTACTGACAGATCATTGTTATCTTCTTCTTTTATACCTGCTTTGATTTTTTTACTGTTCATCTTGGGGTTTGGCCCCCACTGGAGCAACATGTTTCATTGAACAGTGTGTAAAACATTTGAATAATTGAAACCTAGACTAAATTTCTTGGAAAATACATCAGTCAGTGTTTTGCTGAAGTAATCTGGATCACAGCTGCTATTTCAAAACTTGCTTTAGTGTGTGGTTCAGTTACCATAGAATCATAGAATATCTTGGATTGGAAGTAAGCAGACAAACTCATAAGAACCTTCAGAAGACTTGTTCTTATGAATCATTATAACTACTTTCCCATAATAAAAAATTCAAATGTTAAAATATAGCAGTGTAAGAATATGGAAATAACAGAAAAATACTTTTGAAACATGGTGAAACTGATCTAAAACCAAGTCCTATATTGTTGAGGTGGGTGAATATCATGGTGTATCTTGCTGGCATCTGGATTTGGTTATCAAAATACTTTGCAGTCCCTTCTAGCCCATATATAGAATTTTTCTTCTGGCAAGAACCCATTACACTTGGATAACAATACCATATAGATATCTCCTTCACAGCTGCTGTGACATGCATAGTTAATAATTTCACCCCGATATGGGAGCTAAATAACATTTCTCTGTCTCACTCTTGATGGAGTTATAGCACACTTTGTACTTAGTATCTCAATGGACCAGAGGAAGGTTTTCTGTTGTGGTGGTTTTGGTATTGTTATTTTTTGGTATTGTTATTTTCCAAAATCTGTTCCTCCATAGGTTCATTCACCAACTTCCCAGTTAAAAGAGAAAACCAATACTAGCCTGTCACAGATTCAGACTATCCATATACATTCAGGGCAAAACTATTTTTGCACAAAATCATAAATTCTGTGTGCATGAATGCCTGATTTTACAATAGTGCTTGGCACTGTTCCTTTTGCACTCTTATGGATGGACTATGTCTTTGCTTTGAAGGGGTTATACTACATTAACATAATGGACTCTTTCAGGCAGAAAACATGGAATTTGCTATCTCAAATATCTAGAGGAAGTTTGCCAAGGCTTCGATATGCCACAGAAAAATGAAACAGGACCATGGATAAAATTGGCCCATAAATAATTATTTTTAAATTACCAATTCCTATTGTTATGTTTTACCCATACCTTTGTGGATGCTGTGTCCTAAGAAATGGTAGGTGAGAGGAGAAAAAAAATTCAACGTTTTGTCATAGAGGAGACTCTAGTTAGGAGATTCACATTTCTGTCTGTGTTGCTCCAGAAGAGCATCACAGCCATAAAGAATTTAAAGTATTGAATGTTTTGTTGGCTAAAGAACGTGTATGCAACAGAGGTGAAATTTCTTTCAGACACAAACTAAATCTCTGCCTTCTTCCTTTAAACTCAACAATCTAATGCTTATATAGCCCACAGGTAAATGATTAAACAAAATTATCAGCCAATATGAAATTAAAAGAAAAAAATGAAGACACATTGTTTCAATGAATTTTTGTACTAAATATTTACATGGAGCATCTTTTGTATTTTTGCTGGACAATTAGCTTTGTTATTATGAAATGTTGCTTGAAGTGCATAGTCAGCTGGCACCTGAGGTTATTTTAACACAGACTAAGCTTTCGCCATCTGTCCTGGCCTCTAATTAAGATGCAATACCTCCATAATTCACACATGCATAGTAAAAAGTCAATAATAACTAATTAAAATGCATGTGTATGTTTGTCATTTATTGCTGCATTATCCTGTTACATTTTGGACAAATAAAGAGAAGGAAGACTTGTATTGCTTTTTTCTTCTCACAGATCTTTTCTACTAGTTCAATACAACATTTTTCTTGGTGAGGTCGATGGACTTATAAAACCTTTTATCAACTGTCCACCTGACCTACAGCATGGATTCTGGTCTAGTTATTTTTTAATTATAACAATACAGTAAAAGAAAAAAAAAGTTAGGTCTTCCATTTTAGAAATACAGCATCAAGGAATGTTTTCTTTTACTTTTATAAAAATGATTAGTAAATGATTAGTAAATGATTTATAAAAATTATTTACCCAGTCCTGTTGCTGTGAAGACATTTTGATAATATTCTGAAGAACAGCTCCCTTCAAACATAATGTATACACTGCAGTGCAGAAATTTCTTCAATTATTTCAGTTTAAATAACCAGCTGTTTGATATAACAATAGTTATGTGCTGCATTCTAGTATTATTTACTCAACACTACAAACTAAAATAATTGTCTGCTTTGCTGTCGTATTTGTCTTTCTTTTTATCAGGTGCATAATGAATAATTTGAGTTTCAAGGCTAAGAGAATAGATAATTAAATTAAATTATTTCCCCAGAAGACATGAAAATGAATCCTACATCTTGGTTTTCAAAGCATATGTATTTGTTAGAAAAACATTTATTCTTCAATTTTATGGCCTTTTCTCTGTCTGCTTTATTGTGTAATTTCTTGTTTCCTAATAATTCACTATAGTAATTTCTTGCTAGAGACAGGTCATTGTATTATAATACTGTAGATGTGTAGACAGTGAAAATTATGGAAATAACATACACCTCCAGTATGTCAAAGATATCAAGACCAATATGGTTAAATCACATTAGCTCCATTCATTTAAATTTGAGAAAAAAAATTACAATTTGGTGGCTTATATTCTACTCTCAGAAAGCAGAAGATGCAGAATTCTTGTACTAATCTCCACAGTCTAAAGAAAATTAAATATAAAACCTATTTTATTATTTAAAATAATAATTAATTTTAATAATACATATATAATATAAAATGAACTTTCTTATTTTAGCTGTTAGTTATTAATAATTTTCAAAATAAATTTTCTAATACCATCAGCAGGAAATTCCACCACAAGCTATGTCTAAGGACTAGACATGAAAATAAAACTTTGCTACTATTTTAACTGAAGTGATAATTTCAAGAGACCTTGCTTACATTTGTACTGTGATTTTAATATGCCCTGCATGTTCATGGAAATTTCTCTACTGACAGTCTGCATAGCTATTTCAGAACAGAGAATTGGCCAGTAGGTAAAGATAGAAAAAGGAGTAGTTCTCTTCTCCATTTATCCTAAGTTGTGGAGATCCATCCCCTCAGATTTATCTGAAAACAATAATTTTAAAAAATTAAGTTAATGTGTATGTTCCTAAAGACTAAGAAGAAAGTAAATCTGCCTTTATGAACAGAACAAAAGCCCCATGGTCTGTCCTAACAGACCTGTAACTGTCCCAGTGCCTAACTACAGAATCCAGCATCAGTGGGGCAAATGAAAAGTAACATATGGAATAAGTCTGCCAGTCTACAGAGCTATCTACAGACAGTGCTGGATCTCAGTAGTCAAACTATCATCTCTGAACATACCTTCAGGCAGATGACGTCCTTAACTCTTTTTTCATTCCTTAAGAGTGGTAAAACTTCTCTGCCTGCAGATACGTTTAAATCCATCACTTTCATTTCTCCTGTAATGAGTAAATTAGAAGTTGAAAGTACCTAAGGTGACATTTTTAACTATTTCTGCAGTAGGCCTTACAGAAATCCTAGTTCTGCCAATTCAAAGAGTGGCAATTGTCCAATTTCTAACTAGAAATAGTAATAAAAACAGCTACTTTGTTTTTCACAGCGTGAATTCCCAAACTGCATTTCAATTATCATGCTTGTAAGAGCATTGATCAAAAAACTTTAAAAAGTAGAAGACCTTATGGTATTATTTATTTCTGAGCTACAGTTTATCCTTTTTCAAGTACCTCGGAAAAAATATGTGACACCTTTCATTAGTCTTAACTACTACTTGTTTTTTCTCATCTTCCATGAAGGTCTACAAAACGAAGTATGGAAATATCTGTCTTAAAAAGCTTGCATGATTCTTATTCTCAGTGTAAAGAGTTTTTCCAGATCTTTTGCAGTACTGGAAAACTTTGACAAAGAATTAGAACACACACCAGAAAAATTTCTAATTATGGCAAGCACACCATAAACCCTCCAGAATGGAACCAGGAACAGACGCTAAGAAAATAATTGTAACTCAAGTAGACATAAAAGATAAGCAGATGTTAGTCTAAAGAATGACTGATATTCAAAATGACTCAATAATGGAATTTATTAAAAACTTCAAATGTATTTATTGGCTTCCAAAAGGAACTCCTAGAGTACCAAAAGCAATGAAGAATTTAATTGGTAGCATGATCTTATAGAGCTAGAACTACATCATGGATACAACAAATTCAATATTTTTTGTGGAAAACTGTTGTCTGAAGAGAATTTTAGAGAGATATCTTGTTGTCATGACATTGCAAAAGTTCCACATTGTTGTCTCTGTACTTCAAGAGCTTCATTTTGTACCTCCTTGATGTTTCTCATAGGCAGCTCCTCTGAGCACTAACTCTTTCTTCTTGCAGTAACCGACTGACACCAATTTCCCTCTCACCCAACCAATCCACTCTTTTATAACACCCTTCTTATTGGCTACAGCTGTGGCCTGTTAAAGTCAGGCCTGCTCCTAATCTTTAATAATTGGCCTGACTGCAACTCCTAGGGGTAAGATTACTTTCTATATTACTTTTATTTTCTTATATTCCATCCGCCTACATTGTCTTAATATGAGGAGCTTCCAGAGCACACTGAGTAATTGTGTAGGACAGAAGAAGCTGGTGCAGTCATGTTCAGATTGCATTTTGAGAGCAATTCTTGGAGAGTTCTCAACCCAAACCTTCAACCAGGAATTATTTTAAAGAAAAATAAGTGTAAGTAGATAAATATACAGAATAAAATTTCAAAAATCAAATATTCTAAAGGTGATAAATAATGATGCATTAATAATAGCCATTGACAATAAATTAGAAATCAGATGGACTGATTTTGTTTCAATGTAATGAGAAACATATTTTGGTGGTATATTTAGAGTAAAATATTAAGCAACAGAACAAGTGAGCAATACATTTTTTATACATGCCTGACTATACCTTTGTCAAAGCTATAGTCAGAAATGTGATCTTAATTTTTGTGTTAACATAAAAAATGAACAAGTTATATAAAATTACTGATACATCATCTCCACAACAAATTACACTTGTTCCTGGTGGCATATTTGTCTAGTGGTTCATTTTTCAGAGAAAAATGAAATTGTAGATAAGAAATTAATATTACAATTTCATTAATGTTGTAAAATATATATGGAATTTCAGAATTTTTTCATTAAAATATTGATTCCTCTGTTTTTTTCAGTGGAGTAGCAGAATGTTAAACTACTTCAGTGATAAAAAGTTTTTAACAAGTCTAAGATTTATTTATGTCTCTCTAAGGAACTGCTTGCATCAGTAGACATTTGGATTTGGCCACATTCTTGAAAGTGTTTGGTATCTGAATTTAGCACACTATCTTTGCATCATAATGCTATACCACCATATATATACACTTTCTTCTAGATTATTTTAGTCAAGCAGGAATGAAAAAACTTGGACTTTTGAAGATGTGAACCAATAAAACAATACAATTTTGGATTCTTCTGTTCAAGTAAATTTTTTGTGCATATAATTTTTTCTGCATGTCTCTGTTGTGTTTTATGCCTTTCTGATGTCCAGTCATGCTGGACATCAGTAAAAACCTTTCATTAAGAGAATTGCCTATAAACTGCAAATGAACCACTAAATTAATTTTGAAGTTCAGCTTTGCCAACTGCAATTCTTCCCTGGCCTTCCATGAAGACATTTAACAGATACACTGGACTCTGTTCAAATGCCTCAACAGAATTTTCCAGAAGATGAGTGATACCATAGCAAATACTGGCTGTCCTCCAGCTGCCATTCAAAAGTAATGTTGGGTCTCCTGAGTGTCATATCTGCCATCTCTGTGTGGATGTCTAATAAATCCTGGTGCCTTTCAAAAGGTATTATGAGTTATGTCTGGACAGCTGACTGACTTGGCCCTCACATGGTGTTTGTTCTGTGGGCTCCATTGATCTCCGCTGATGATAATGGAAGCAGACACCTAAATTTAAATGTCACCATCTTGAAATTAATTTCAGTCCTGTCATCCAAAGAACTCCTGAATATACTAATGACTCCTGAGTCTGTGTTTAAATTAATGAGATTTTGATCTTTCAAAGACATTTTGTATTGTCACTGCAATATAGAAGTACTATTTCGTTCCATGTGTTTCGTAATATCGAAGAGATATGCCGGTGAAGATGAAAAATCAGGAATACCATTCTATGATTCCATTAATGGTAAAAAAAATCTCTCTCTGTCTTTCTCACAAGACCTCTGTAAGTATTGAAAGACCACAATAAAGTCGCTCCTGAGAGCTTTATCTTGTGAACAGACCCTGCTCTCAAAACCTTCTTCATAGGAGAAGTGTTCTAGACACTTGATCTTCCTCATGACCCACCTCTGGACCCTCTCTAACATATCAATTCTTTGCTGTATTGGAGGCCCCAGAATTGGATGCAGTACTGAAGGTGAAGTCAAATAACAGAGGACTAGAGGGTGAGAATCACATCCTTTGATCTACTGGCCACACTTCTTTTGAAATCTGGGATACAGCTGGTGTGCACTGATGGATCATATCCAGCTTTTCATCCACCAGCACCCCCAAGTCCTTCTTGGCAGGGCTATTCTCAATCCACTCATCTCCCAGTCTTTATTGATACTTAATAATGCTCTGGCTCAGGCAGAGGACCCTGTACTTGGCCTTGTTGAGCATCATGAGGTTTACATGGTCCCACTCCTCAAGTCTGTCAAGATTCTACTGGATGACATCCTGTTCCCCTAGAGGATCAACCATACCGCTCAGTTTGGGGTTATCTGCAAACGTTTTGAGGTTGTTCTCCATGTCATTGATGGAGATTTTAAATAGTGTTGGTCCCAGTATAGGGTATTGAGGTACACCCCTCATTACTGTTTACTCTCTAGTTCTCATTAAAAAAAAGGGGGGACAAAAAAGGGGAACTGTTTACTTTCTAGAATATTAAAATAGCATGATGGAATCATAGAATCATAGGATAGTTTTTGTTGGAAGGGTTCTCAGAGATGATTTCATTCCAGCCGCCCTTTCACGGGCACCTTCCACTAGACCAGGTTGCTGAAACCCCATCCAGCCTGGCCTCATATTAGGGTATTTTTCTGTGTCCTTTGGTAGTATAACACTAATTTGCTTCTGTCTTGATTGTACATTAAGAGCCAGCCAAAGCTAGCAAAAGCTGTCATTATTTTAATTAGGATTGAAATTAGATTGAAATTTAGTACAGAAAAGTATGATGGTTTTGATGAAGCCTTTGTCAGAAGACAGATCAAAATACAAGTTTGGTTGTAAATATCAGGCTTATATCACTAAATTATTGCAATTATGGCACTTCATTTAGCAGGTGCTTTAAGTGTTGTTTTGCTTGATTGGGAAGTTGAACTTGAACACAGCTGTCTTTGTCCCAGCTCCAGAGTGCTAACAGCTCTGTGATGGGCTAGGTTTTGCTAAATTAACAAGCCAATATATTAAGCAAAAATAAAATCCTGTAAAGTAAATATTATGGATTTATGGGTATTATTTATTATCAACTTAATAATTTTACTTAATAATTAATTTATAAATGCATGTGTTTTATTTTTGAAAACTGTCAGGGCTTTAGAGAAATTTCATGGAAAAAGGAGGGATTATTTTCCCCATCTCCTTGTCAATCCTTCTGATGAAAATCAATAAAGCCACAAAGAAAGTTGCCGCGAATTTGAAGCCAGAGGCTGAAGCAACAGACCTTGAAAGAAAAGAAAAGGAGATAAAGAAATTGCTATTCATCTCTGTTGCCATAAAAAATAACTCTTCCAATAACACCAGTAGAATTGTAGAACAGTGATCCTGACATTCCTGAGTTCTTAAAAAAGATATTCTATTTCTCACACCTTAGTGCTTAAGATGTATTCTTAGCTTTACTGTACATGAAATGGATTTACATGCTATAGTAACTAGTCTAGAGTTTGGGCAATACTCTAATACCTTCCCATAAAAACATTACTCCTGTAAATGGAATAGGACATTTTAAAACAAAAACATATTTTGAAGGTGGAAATAAACTTTTCCTGATTGTTGTCAGATTTTGAATTTCTATATGTTACTGGCATTGTTTGAAGAACTTGAATAACCCTTGTCTATAATTTCATTGTTAGCTTGAAATCTGGAAATTCATTTAATTTTAAATAAAACCAATGTAACCATAACATGTCTATATTTATCCAGTTAAAAATTATTAAGCCTTGAATACTCAGCAAGTGCATCATAATTGTTTTTTTAAATTCCTGGGAAGATTGCTTTCAAGTCTGAAATATTGTGTCATGAATTAGACAGTAATAATAATTTTAAACAATATTGACTGCTGTCTCAAAACCCATTCTTTCTAAAATCAGGTTTGGAGTCTTTAAACAACTCAAACATCAAATCTTTATAAAAATTGTGCTTATCAGCTAATGATGAAACTATTTCTTAACTCAGCATTAGGAGAGGACAAGCTTCTGTGCAGTTTTGAAAATTAGATATAGTTCCTATTGGCATATTTATACTAACAATGTGGTTTTGCCTCCCATCTCATTCCAGCTCACGATTCTTGGGAGTTGGCAGTATGAGTACAATGAGTTGGGTTGGGAAAAAACTGTGTAAAAAATTTTAAGAACTACTTCTGCCTTCCTAAATAAAATTCCCAAGGACAGTTTCCTGCTTCAGTTTTTTTGCTTCCATTTTGTTTATTCATTCCCTATATGCTGCCATTTCTCATTGTGTTTTCTATCTCATTTAGACTTTAAGCTTCTCTGAGTAGGGACATCCAGTTTTATTCTTAAAGCTCCACTTGTTCTTATTGAGTTATACAAAGAAAAGACATTTTTAGTAAAAATTATATGATGTAATCGATAGTAGATATAATGTAAACTCAACAATTAGTTAAAGTTGATTAAAACAAGGAATTTTCTATTTTAAACAGCAATTGTGAAAAGGGAGACAAAAAAAAACCAAATAGGGAGATTTTTAATAAAATGTCTAGGTTATAATAGTGCAAATTTTAATTTAAGTAAAGAAGGATTTTTCAAAACCCTTCTTTACAGTATGAATATAAATTGAGGTCACCATTGATTAAATTATATTGTCAACTCACAATCCAGCTATGAATAAGAAGTTCCGTATAATTGGGTAATCTTATTCTCCTTCATTTCTAATCCCTTCCAAATCTGTGATAATTACATTACTAAATCTTACCTGCCTCTAGTCTTTTGATTGCTCCAGATTTCTGGTTATACAAAAGAACACCTCTTGCTTACACTACTGCCTCATCAATCTGGTTATTAAGCATGACCTTGGCTATGTTCTACCATATTAGTGAATGTAATAGTCCAGAGCATCAGACCATTAATGACTGTTCATTTTGTGGGGAAGATAATTTCCTAGTTTACATTGACGACCCAAATCAATCTATATTTTGTAGTGACGGTGGCCACAAAACTAAACCTTTCAACTCATCACTATATGTTTTAAGGTCTGATAACATACCTCATTGTAGAATGTGAAGCAATACTTCCAGAATGTAACCTAGAATTTACCACACGTCCAGGTTTTGCAGTTGTTGGTTTACTCTTGTGACAGGAGTATTATCTCTGTGTCATAGAATAATAGGGCTTTCCACTTTATGTTGACAGAAAAGGAAGTGGAGACAAAAGTGATAAAATTCACGGAGATATTCATATGTTTCTGTAGAGACATAATGAAAAACATAAATAAACAGATGTATAAATAGATGTAAAGCAAACACCTACAAAAAATAAATATTAATCTTATAAATATTTGGCTCTGAGCTTGTTGGAAGTAAGCTTGTTGTAGGGCTGTGACAGATAACTTTGTGAATTATTTACCCAATTCAAAAAAGAAATAACAAAAATATATGATTATTAGTAAAAGAATAGAAAGCAAACTGTTGTGTACCTCTGTGATGACCCATGAGTATTTCTCAAAATAAGGTAGAGATGGAAGAGGTATAAAGAAGTCATAAAGAATGATCTATGAGCTATAATGGCTTCATATAAGTAAAACATCATTAGACTAGGGTAGTTCAGCACAGAAGACAGATGACTGAAGTGGGACATAAAAGGTACTCTAAATCCTGTGTCCCTGTCACAGTTTTTGACTAAATTGGTAATGTGAATAGTACAATGATCAGATACCCAACACTTAGTCACAGGTAAGTTCGGTGTTCAGGAGAGAGCTGACTCCCCAGTCCTTTAGGGCTGACAACATAGTCAGGCAGGACAGCACCAGGGTACCAGACGTGGGCCTAGGGCCTGGTGTGGAGTCCCCTCTGTTCTCTCTACAGGTTCTCTGAGGGTCTCTTCTAGATCTCTCCCTAATCATTTACTCTTAACTGCCATCCTGTTGCTGAAATCACATCCAAACCATGGGAGCTGCACAGTGCCACACGGAAAATTCTCTAGAACTTGTTCAATTCTCTAGCACCAGGAACAGAGTGAACCAGATGATACAGACTCATTCATATAGACAGGAATTTTTCATTCAATGTGGAGTTAGGCTTACTGTGGTAGCTGTGGATGCTGAAAACTAAAACCACTTGAAAAAAGGTTTGAACAACCTTACAGAGAAAACTATATGGTGGCACTGGATATGAAGACACCACTAAATCTCTGTTAAACTCATACACCTAGTAAATATCAGATGATGTGGGTTATTTTGACAATACTCACATACTTTTTCTCTTCCCTAGTATATCCATAGCAAGCCAGGGACCTCACTATTTAATTATTAAACCTCCCTCACAACGTGATTTTGACTGCCACATTACTTTCCTAAACCACCTCAAAATGTGGTTCAGGCAACAGCATGGACTGGCATCTGCCAAGGGTAGGGAATTTTGACAAGACCATTCTATTTTCACAGTAAGGATGTAAATCACACTACTGCACTGGGACACTCACCTTTGTAGGTGTTTAGTCCTGTTGTCACTGTCTCCTCTGAGGGACTATTTTTACAAACTTGTGTGCAATGTTTTAGTCCTTTTGGGAATGTAGAGACATATGGAGAAGTTTGTCACAAATCATTCTGGGAGTACCCAGAGTCCTCAAGTGATCTAGAGTGCTAGCAAATTTATTTTCAGACCTATGTATTATTATATAATAGCAGTTCTGATGGATTTCTTCTCGTTAATGGTGAATTAAGTATGCATTGTAAGTCTTCTCAAATGACTTCAGTGTTATGGACTACTCACTTCAGTCTCAGAGCAGTAACATCAGATGTGGAAGGCACTTAAGACATGCTGATCTTTTTTTATTTTTGTTTTATTTTTATAAAAGGTTCCCAGTGTGTAATAGAGGCCACAGGTGCTCTCCTAAATTTTTGTGTCAGGTTTTGTTCCATCATTCCTTCTGGTCAATATCCTGGAAACTTATAAGAGAGTTAGAAAAGAGTTCTGGATTGGTATTGAATAAAAGTGTGAATAATATTCATATTTATAGCAAGTATTTTTGACACATGTTGTAGCAATTCACATCAACTTCCACTGAGATAAAATTTTGCTATCAACTGGTTCTTATTTTGCCAGACTTGGAAAGCTTTGACAATTGACAGCCTAAAATTTTGGTGAGGACCAGGGATAGTCAAGTAGGGAAATAAACTGATTTCAAAGCAAATGGACTACAAAATCTCAACAGTGAAATCATAAGAGGAGTCTCTCAGTGGAAGTCTTGATAGATAACCAGTGTTATAGATCCCTGCTGGAGACCAATTGTCAGCTTTGTTTTGGACTGCTGTTGTACTGCTGCCCAATAAAAATGAGAGTGTGATTTAAAACACACCATACCAATTCCCAGAAAATTTTTTTCAAGAACATTTTCCCTGGTTTTTTTTTCTTACCAATAGTCTCTTACTAAGATCCTTTAACTAGGAAATTAATGTTATAGTTAAATCCTCTTTGAAGTGCATATGCACCTGCACTCCAGAAAATAAAATGTCAACTCAAACTTTGATGTCTTACTATAGTCATGATTTTAAGGATTGAAAAAAAAATTAATAGAAAGATAGTGCTTGTAACAAGGGGATTATGACAATGAAGAATACAAATTTTAGAATACAGTAATTTTTTTCTTCCTTTTTTTTAAATTAATACTTACAGATAGATTTCACTATCACTCTGTTTTGGCACTCTCTTATTTTGCGTGCTAGCACTGTAAGAAAAGTACTATTATAAGGTGCTTAAACAACAAAAAATATCCCAGAAAACTGTAACATACAGAGCAGCACAGTTTCGTTTTCTGAAAAAGATTTAAAAGGGTTATTTAATCAAAAGATAGAGACTCAATTCTTCTTTGAGTCTTATTAGAATTTTTTTTTAAATTTAGTATAGGCTATAAATTGCAAAAAAAAAAAATTTTTACTTGTACAACACTGTAGGGTTTTTTGAAGCACATTAAGACAGTGTGTGCACCAATTTACCATGCCTTGATGCATTACTTATCCAACACCCTGTTCACTGTAGAGAGGCCTACTAACAGCCCCTCTAGGTATTAGTCAGTTTTTTTGCATTTCACAGTCATTCTTCTCAAGTTTTTTCATCATATATTTGTGTCAGGAAAGAAATGGAGTTAGGAAAAAAACTTAAACCCCCTAAAATTCCAGTCTGTTCACAGATGTCTCACGTGCATTTTAGTATGTACCAAGTTCAATATGTCCAATGAGCAACTGTAAAGAAATATGTTGTCAAATTTCAAGTTTAGTATCTTCTACCTAAAAATTACATTTAAACCCCACCATTCACTTTCCTGGCCTTTATAAAATGGTCTCTGCAGCTTATCACGGGTTTCAAAAATATGTATCAAGGAGCCAGGTAAGCTGAAATGATAAACAGAAATATTTATGAAGTTATGTAGTGTTTAAGAAGCTAATACAGTCTTACATGAGCACCAGTGTCATATGAAGAGACATTTGGAGAGATACTGTCAGAGTTTCGGGCAGTTATGTAACTGTGACAGCATTTTAAACTGATAGATATTGAAAATTAGTCATTTATGTTGCAGTTCTATTCACAGCAACTCGTTTCACTGCGGTATTAAATCCTCTAAAGTCCAGATACTCTCTGTGTACAGGAAAACCTGACCTACAACTATTGTTTGTACATTTTATATAATATATACCTATATATATTGGCCAATTTTTTTTCAGTTGTAAAGAAAATCTGCAGCTGCTACTCAAGATGTTTTGTAATATGATGGCATATGTCTCCTGTCTTCTATTATTTCCTTCCACTTCTTTGCTTCTTATCAAACTGTAATTTTAAGTGTTTTTCTTCTCCCTCCCTCCATAATTTTGCTATTACTGTGGACTGTTAAGTAATGTGAAAGGATGAAAAAGAGCTTAAAACAAGTACATATATTCACAATTTTAGAACAACAAGTTTAAATTGTCACTTTAAGTGTATATTTGCTGGAAAATATGTCACTGAAAAATTCTCCATTCTTTCAGCATTAGAATGAAATTCATAATCTTTGATGCATTCATGTTCATTAAAATTAGTGCTAATTTCAGAAATGCTTATTGCTGGTATTTTTTTACAATTTAAATAAATGTATTATAATAAAAGATTACTACATGAAATAAAATTTGAAGTTCCGGTTTGTTACTTACACTGAATTCAGAGCACATCTGAACATTCCTACATTGGCTCTTAGACAAGGAACAGGGATTTTTCTTATAAAATCTAAATTCCAGAGGACCAGTGAAACAATGAACCATAAACGATCATGCCTTCCCATATAGTATAGTATAACAAAGGACATCTTCTAAACATTCTTGTCTCACTGACTGGAGAGGATACTGACATTGTTTAATAAAACAGTTCCAAAATGCAGTAAATTTAATTTTGAATGTCAGTTTATTTTCTCCCTAATATTCATCTGCAATTTTACTTCTCATAGACACAGTTATTTTCTCCAAGCTGGAAAATCACAAAACATTCTTTACTAGTTTCACTCTCTCATCTCATTTGCAACAGATCTTCTCAATAGACAAAGGCTGGTGATTATAGCCTTGTAGCCAGGTAAGTTCAGACCTCTGGGTTCACTTCGCTCTGTTGTGGGAATTTGGGAAGAATAAGAGTGACAGCTTTTAAAAAAGACAGATAACTTCCTGATGTGAAGCACAACACAATATCTTCTTACTGTGCTTTTGGGATCTTTCACACCTAGCTTGTCTAGTAGAATCACGCTGGAATATATGAGTTACAATCCTGCAGGTGTGATCAGTAAAGGCCAATTTCCAGTTGGTGAAGCAATATTTGGATTGTATCAGGAATAAATTGAACAGTGTAGCTCATGCCCTTAGTGGAAGCACAGACACTGAAATAGTCCTGGCAGAAACACAGGAAACTTCAAGGTTGACTGGTGGTCTCAGTTGCTATAAAGAAACAGTTTGAACCTAAATTCGTTCTCAGATTTTAGCCTTAAATTAAGACTTACTGTCAGCTTTCCTCTCTTGCATTCTTTCCCTCAGATCACTCTTTTCTCTGGCTCATTATCTTTCCACCTTCCCTCAGGCAGCAATCTATCAAAGTAAAGCTTTAGTCTGAAAATGCTGCAGAGCCTCCAAATATCAGTAGTTTTCTGGGAGGGCCCCAGAAGAGAAATTTAGTTTGTTAAAATACATATGGAGAGATTGAAATCTGTGAGATTTTATACCTCTGTTAATTTGTTCTGTGCCTGAAAGATGCAGCTATTGCAGGCATAAAATCTTGGTTTATAAAACCTCTGTTCCTTACAAAACTCCCAGCTACTGAATAAAAACATCCACAGTCCTTGAAGAAAAACAACAGGCACTATGGCATACAGGAACTTTCAGGGATTGTAAACCCTTCTCCAATACATAAAATACTAAATGTTTTTGGCCCTACATGTTTCACAATTCTGCTCTCTGCCTCCACATCACTTACATTAGGCATCCTTTCTGGTCATCAGCTGCAAAATAATTGTGGTCAGAATTTCTAAATGTATGCTCCTTCTTTTTAGAGTTTTGCTAACCTGACTATCTCAGAGAAGCCAGAAGCCATCTCCAGAGAAAGAATATAGAACTGTAGGCTATCAGATGGAGGCAATACAAACCAGGATCAGAACAAATAAACTTTTATTCACCTGCTGAGCAGGTAGTATATCTTCAGAAGCCAGTTGAGGTGAAATTAGATTAAATCTGGAATATTCCTAGGAGATGTATTCCTGGAAGAGGTATTTACCCTGCTCTTCCCCATTCATGGCATCCATTGCTAATCAGTGTGAGAAATAGGATACTAATTTCTGGAGGGAATAGAATGTAAGAAAATAAAGATAGTGCAGAAGGTAGTCTCACCCCTGAGGAGTTGCAGCTGTGCTAACCACCAAAGATTAGGAACATGCCTGCCCTTAATAGGCCACAGCTGTGTCCAATAAGGATGAGTGCTATAAAAGAGTGGGTTAGCTGGCTGAAAAGGGAAATGGAGTTTGTTGGGTGTGCTGTGAAGATGAAGGAGTCAGTGCTGTGAGGGACTGCATATGAGAAATCACTGAGAAGGTATGGGACTTGTAATAAGCTAACAACACTAATTCGGGCTATTCATGTATCTGAAAGAGTATTCTGTTCTGATGTTCTACCTTGCTCTATTTTATATTTCTGTGTTTTCATATTTCAATAAAAATTCTTATTGTTTTTATTGTTGTTAAAATTGCTATGGTTGCAAATTTATAGTAATGTTTATAAGGAAAATTAAAATTTTTTGTAATATTAACTTTTTCAGTAATGTTAGGGGATTTTTTATAACATTGTAGTTTTATAAGTATCAGTTAATCACTTTTTAAAATAAAATAATTTGTAATACTCTGATTCCAACTGGATTCTTTGTTTACTGCAGTTAAGTTCAATCTTCTTTATAAAATCAACAAAGAATATTTTAATGGCTTTTTTCATCCTTAATAATTTGTTCATTTGAAATTTTCTAAATTAGGCTGATTTTAGAGTAGCACATGTTCATAGTAAAAGTTGGGTTCTAAACGTAGCCTCTGAAAAAGGCATACAGATGGGGGCAGGAAGTGAAAAATGCTATAATCTCTTACTACAGCTGAAGAAGATAATATTTGTTTCTTCACTGCAGAAATCATGGAAAAGATTTGGGAATTGGTTAGTAGTTGAGAGTACCAGGATTCGTCTCTAATGGCTTCAGCCATCTGCAATGTAAGTTTCCACTTCTCAGTGGTCACATTACATACTCTTTGTAGTTTAAAGATGAATTAAATCTGTCTTGTGGGCTAAGATTCAATTCACTTATTTTAAACATTAGAATAAGAAGATGCTTAAAAGCACCTATTTCTTTCCATTGTCTCCAAAGACCACCTAGAATGACTAATTCAACCATAGATGTCTGCACTCTAAAAGTCAATGGGCAAGATTTTTCTCTCTGATTTTTAATTTGCTCTTCCCTGGCACCTCACCAGTCTGTACACTGGGGTGTTTGGTTTATAAAGACTAAATCTACTCAAGAAAGGAACTCCTGTGAGAATCCAAGAATCCAGTTAATGTATGTATGCACCATAAAACTTAATACTTAGAGGCTATCTAATGTATACATTTAGGCTAGAAAAATAAAGTTGAAACCTCTCTCTACAGTTACAAACTTCCAAGCCTTCAACTTAAAACACTACATGTAAACTGCCACTGGCTGTCTGTAGTGATAGAATATTTATGACCATTATTGCTTGTTCATGTTCACAGTGCACAAACACTGGTTAAGTCATGTCTCATCACTGTAATTGTCTGCAATACCAAAATACTTGGGAGTTCTGCTTGGTTTTATTTTTTATGAAATTTTTGTTAATAAAAATTAGACATTTTCCTGGTGCAATATAATTGATCAATTTAAGATATGAGACAGATCACAGATTAGATATTTCTCCTTCTTCCTATTGATTAAAAAAAATTGCTTAGGTTAAAAACTTGGAAGTAAGTAGGTACACTGAGGGTACAGGGAGAGATAAAATTCCAAGGGTTTTTTTAAAAGTTCTTTGTGGTTATTCTGACGGTATAGTGTATAAGCAAAAGGTGAACAAGAGAATGCATCAAGTTGGGAGGTACCACAGTGGATCATCTGGTCCACTCCCCTTGCTGAGGCAGGGTAATCCTGCTTGAGTACATTGCACAAGATTGGGACCAGATGGGTCTTGAATTATCTCCAGTGAGGGAAAATCCACAACTTCAGTGAGCCATCTGGTCAGTGTACTTTCACATTTAGAGCGAAGTTCTTTCTCATATTCAGATGGAACTTCCTGTTTATCAGTTTCTGCACATTACCCCTTGTCCTATTGCTTGGTTGCACCAGGAAGAACCTGGCTCCACCCTTTTGAAGGGCAGTCTCTCTTCAGATACCTACAGACATTGTCAATTCAGTCTTCTCAGGCCTGAGTTCTCATAAGATATGTGCTTCCCCACGGCCTCCCCTAAACATCTTTTCACACAAACATTTAGACATCTGGTGGCCTCATTCCAGGAGTATTGCAAATACTTTTGTTTAATGTTTTTAAGAGCTTTGGAAAACTATTTATTTTTTCTAAGTGTTGTTTCAGCTAAACCACAATGTTCTGTTGAAAAGGAACTGCCAGTTTTGTAGTGAATGGAGTTCTTGATCAGGATGGGGAAAATTATATTAATCCTCGTATCTATTTTTATTCTCTTCTTTTAAGTACCCCTCTATTTTCAGCGCATCTAAGATTGATGATTGTACTCTTTCTCAGCAAGAAGGAACGTTAGAGTGAGTCATCAGCTTTTGCAGCTCTTCACCAAGAGAATGATGATAGTGATGGTGATGCTTTCTTCCTCATCCTATGGTCTTTTTAGAATCATCTTTCATGCTTTGCAGCATCCACAACACATTTTTATTCACTGGCCTACAGTTCCATGTTATACCAGAATTTCTGTGTTGCGTTTTATGCTGTGTCTTTATTTGTCCTTTGTCCTTTGTAAAACGGCTAAATTTACCTAGGTCCTGACGTTGCATTCCTTTTAAAAAATAGTTGACTGTTGACAATTAGTTAATAGACCTGGAATCTCTGTTTTCACCCTGCTGCCATTCTTGTGAAGTCTCTGCAGTTATTCTGTGATTGCACTCGTGTGCATTACATCATTATCCTGGGGTCACTCTGCACTACACAGATGAGTCATGTTTCACTATCAATTAATTACATAACTATATCAAGAATCTGTAACACAGTAATTCAAAGCCAAACAAAACTAAAACCATTTAAACAAAAATCCTTAGTCTTCTGTTGGTAAGAAACTGGCCTTAAAGATAAGAAGGAAAAAATAAAAAGGACTCCAGGCTCTTTCACAAATTTGGTAAATTATAGCTGTTAATTTTTTTCAGAACCTGCTGCTATATTCAAACCTCTTCTCTGCTACAACTAATAGCAACATATATTTACCAGTCTGCAGAAATGAAACAGCTTCCCATAGTTTTATTCAAAGTTGCTTTTCTTAGAAGATTGAAATACAAAACAAATCTCTCTATTTTTATCTCCAACATTCTCCCCCCTGGCCACATCAGCACCAAAGTAATGTGACATATATTTTTCTGCTCTAGACATGGAAGAGAGGACCTAAAAAATTCCTTGTACCTTTTCTCTCTTTCTTTGTGGTTTGCTTTCTTTTTTGCCTTTTGATAGTCTCTGTTTTACTGCTACAAACTGAGTCTTCATCTATACCTATTGTGCTACTACACACTCTCTGAGTACACAAAGATGGCTTGTGAAAGAGGTTTTGGAAGACAGATACCTTGCTTACTTCGTCCCTCCGTAGAGGATCAATGATGTCAGGATTCTTTGTTATTGTATTATATTTAATACTGCAACCAGAAGGAGTTATGAAAATGCTACAGGTTTTAAGCCTTTCTCACTCCTGAAAAGAAAGTATCAAAATAAATTTTGTATCTATACATCTGTGAAATAAAACAGAAAAAGAAGAAAAATTGTGGCACTTTGAAAGTGTTTCCTGGGATTAGGAATTGTTTTGGCAGCTAATGAAAACTTACAAAGTAAGCTGTTCTCCTTTGTTTTTCTGACAGATTTAATCTTCTGAAACAGCTGTTGTAATCATTTAAAATTGTCTCCTCTAGTTTAGTATTCCAAACCAGACTGTGTACCACAGGATTAAACGTAACACCGTTCTTTAACTTTTAGGCCCAGAAACCAGCTAATGCTGGTAATACATAATGCTGGGCTTAGTCCAAATTGTGTCAGCAGTTTCTGCATTCTGATATATGTCAGTGGAGTTCAGTCAACAGAATTCAAGACACCTCTGTGCAAATAGATTCTGTTTCACCACTTATGCTTTCCTGGGTAAGAGGGGGGCTACTGAAGAGGCTGCTGCTTTTGGCTTTCTTCATTTCAGATCACCTCTGGGCAACCTGGACCATAACAAGAAAAGATAGCTTGCAAAATTGCCACATCATCTGAATTTGCAGTAGCCTTTCAGTACATATCCTCACACATCACTGAACTGATGCAGTGATGACAGTAACGAAAACAAGGCATGAATTTCCTTTGCATTTCAGATGTTTCTCTAGTAGACTCAAAAGGCTAGATTTCCACATCCACATGAAATGGATTTACATCTTGACACTCAGGATAGCTGAATAAAATATAAAAGGAAGTAAAATAAAAGTTTAACCTTTGAGTTCTATTCATCCTTATAATACCATGGAATTGAACAGTGGTGTTTGTAAGAACAGTACAAGGAAACAGCTCTGCATACATTACAGTTTTCTTCATGATTATCGAAATTTGAGAATATTTTGCCCACAATGAATTTTGAGAATTAAAAATATTTGAAATGATTAGAGGTTTGTATATAAATTTCTCATCACTTTAAGAGAAAGTTTCATAAAGAAATAAATTCATGGTCTCAGTTTCAAGGAAAGAATATCAGTTCAATTATATCAACAATGTTCATTTATATGTGTCTTTGGGCAGAAAGTCTAATTTTTTTGGCAGTAATTCCTAAAATAACATTTGCCAAACCACAGATATTTTGCAATTTGATTTCATTTCTGGTCCAAGGTTATTCCCAGGGAATCTTGTTCATTCAAATGTGCTGCATATTTTCTATATATTTGAAATGGGCAAGTGTGTGCTTCCATTAAGAGTGAAAACCAATATTCTACCCTTAATGAAAATACAGCTGAAAAATATTAATTTTACCAAGAGTTAGTCAATCTATTTTTTATGAATTCTCTTTACTTCAGTCAAGAACAACATTATTAATTTTGATTTTATTACTTGCATCAAGACAAGCATAAAACATTATTTTCTGAATGGCTATTTCTGAGTTGTAGCAGTTGCCAAAATATTAAAGAGCACAACTAAAATTATAATTTTGTATGTATATATTTTTACATTTTAGATTTCATGTAAGCTAAAAGATGTCTTTTCTACTACAACTTTTTCAAGATTGCTGCTTAGCACAAGTAAATGGAATATAAGCTTTTAATTAGTCAGTACGTGACATATATCTCTTTTTATACTTAAGCAAACATCCAGAAGACAAGAAAATATTTGAGTGTTCAAAGAACAGAGTTTAATGATCTTGAAAGTATACTGAAACCAAAGAAAAACCAAAAAAAAAAGGTTTTTGAAACCTCAGCTATTTTGACGTTTCTGTGTTGAAAATCCTGAACAACCCAGCAAGACCCTCTTGGTATTTCCAGATTCACTTGTGATAGCCTGGAATGCACTATTCAATTAATGCTTCAACTGCACATATGAGAGGTTTCAATGAAACTCCTGTTCCCTGGAAAGACAAATTATAAGATATAATAAGTGAACCCAAAATATATGTATTTCACATATACTTTGTAAAGTTTCCTCCTATACTGAATACTGTCTAAATAACTGCTAGCAGCATATGATTCATGTATTACTCTAAGATTAACACGGTTTTATCTCACAGTTTTGTCTTCTTTTGTGTCTCTTCAGCAATATTCTGCAATTCATTGGTAAATTTTGATACTTGTGAATTTCACTGTATCTGAGTTTTGCAGGTTTTGGTTTTTTATAATTTGTGCTAAAATAAGTGGTCCATGACAGTGTACCTTGGCAAATAACAGACATAAATTCCTACTTCTACTTCAGTTTTCACTCAGAATGGACTGTAGGCATTACGATTTGTTGATTGTCTTTGTGTTTGGAGTTGGGGGTTTATTTGGTTTGTTTTTGTTGGGTTGTCTGGGGATTTCCAATTTTTTTTTTTTGCATGACATGTAGATTAAAATGTGAATTACTGCACAGCATTGTTACATTTTATATTAACTATGTACATTGAATGGCAGATCTTATTGGAAAAATGACAGAAAATTATACAGTTAAAGAGATTACCATAATGAATACGTACAACAAGTCTCCATTTCAGCTTTTCCAATATTTTGAGCCTTTGCTTTTGGAAACTAGATTACACTCTTCTTAATAGGAGAAAGTAAATAGTGTGGTAAAAGGAAGACAAGAGAAAGACCAAGTTTATACACTGAGTCCTTTGCTCAGTGGTTTGATTTTTATGCTTTTTTCAAAGCTTTTTCACAGACATAGTTTTTACAGATTTTTTTTTTATTTAAAATCTGAATTGTTCCCTAGATATAATTAACTCTCTTTTGTGACCGAAAGTGTAAAAGAACTTGGCTCATTACTGAAATATATCAACCGGTGTTCAATTAATGGAGGATGAATGTAGACTAGGTTTATTTCTTTTCTGCTTTATTCCTTTTGGCCTGATTTATTTCTTTTTGCTTTTTTCACTGAACATTCTGATTTTCACAAAGGACATTTTCTCTTTGATTCACTGAGGAATGTCATGATCTACTTACACTGTTCTTTCCAGCTTGTGCAGTTCTCACGTTACATTAGCTGCCCATTGTTGAGCAAGAGTTTGAGAAAAAAGTCAGAAAGTGAAACTCTAAATGGGTCTACTGATGGGTCTACTTCTTAAGGATCCAAAAATGCAACATTGCATATTGTTCTCTGTTTCATGTTGTTTTATAGATTTCAGATGACTTTGTGAATTATATTCTTTTTCTGTTCCAAGTTATCTTTCTATATACACTCTATTGAAAAGTGATGTTCAAAATATTTCTTGTAGAACTAAATGAATGCTAAGTAGTTCTGATGCAATAATAACTTCGGAAATAGTCTACAACCCCAAAATTCTTTGACTAAGGGGAGCAGCCAGCATATCATTTTATGTTCAAAACTACTTATTATACACCTATAGTAAGATTATGCACTGGGTTTACTATATAAATGCTTCAGTTTATAACAAAAATTCACTCAAACCATAATACTTCAATTTTTTTATAACATACAGAATGATAAACAGATATGTAAAAAAAACAGATAAGTAGATTAATGAATTAAGGAACACTTACCTACTTCTTATACAATAATTTCTCTGTGAACATATTTTTCAGACTGAGCACTTTTTATTATAAAATCCGTAATGGATTGACTTTGGCTGTCTGCCACACTCGTACACACACATGCGTGCACACAGATTCTCGCTTGCTTTCCCTGCTCAAAAGGTGAGAAAATGTCAATGATAATATTTGAGTAAAGACAGACAGGGAGTTCATTTACCAAATACTAACATGGGCAAAATAGACAGAATTTGAGAAGAATAAATTTAATTTATCATCAGTCAAAATAGACTAGGATGGTGAGAAACACTGACCCTCTTCTTCTTGCCCTAAAAGACCTTCTTCCCTACCCCATTCCTCTTTTTCCCAGATTGAATTCCGTATTGCCATTCCTGACTCCTCTACCTTCCTCACCCAAGAAGTGGAAGGGAGGATTGGAGAATGAGGGCTGTGTCCATAACAGCTCCACTCTGCTTCTCCTCCCTTCTCATGGTTTTCCTTGCTCAAGCATCAATTCTCTCTGCAGCCTGCAGTCCTCCAGGATAAGCCTGTGCATAGATGGTTTTCCATAGGCTGCAGTTTATTCAGGCATATCCCCCTACTTTTGTGTCAGACCCTTGAATAAATTGCCCAACTTCTATAGGAAAATATAATCAATAAGGGTTAATTCAACCTAGATACATGTTACAGATGTTCTCTCTCATCAGAAAAAACAGGAGGAATTGTAATGTAATAATTTCATCCTAGGATGAGGCAATCTTCCCTTTAAAGCAGTCTTTACTACCTTAATTCTAAGCTAAGATTCCTTCAAATTGAGAACACCACAATTGCTATAATGCATCAAGATAGTGTGTATGTATATACATATATATGTATGAATATATATATACATGTATATTATATATATACATACATATATATACCCACACACAACTTTTAAGTAAACCCTTCTACATTTAAAAAATCTCTAAAAAACAGTGTCAAGAATTACCAGGTAGTATATTATATTGGTTTTATGTTATTAATAAAGATAAATAGGCAAATAAGTGTCTGTGAGACTGAAATACAATTTACCATATTGGTCAAATGCAGAATTTCTTCTGAACTAATTTTAATTTTGGTTTACTGTCAGCAATGAAACTTATTCAAACTTGTCTTTTCAATTAATGTAAATTTTGAGACAGCTTCACAGGTCATTAGACATTGTGCTAATTTATGTAAAGTAAAATGCAAACTATGTTTCATAATTTTCTGTTTTCATATTCTTAATAAGGATCACAAATATTATTGTGGACAGACTGAATAGATTTCATATTGGCATCCCTATTAAGTACTTCTTCCAAAAGGAGGATTAATCTGAAGCATGGCTTTGTTATTTAGTTAGTTTTATTCAAAGCAGATTCCACAGGGCATTTTAATGGGAACAAAATGTGCAGGCAGTCACATACACAAGTTGATGCACAAACATTTTGGATTTACGTGCAGTTACTATTAGAGGCTTAAGGTTTTTTTATATCAAGCAAAAGAGAAGTCAGGAAACACCCTATTTAAGAATTCATATCCATAGAAAATCTTCATCAGATGACTGTAACTAACTACTCGTCAAATAACTACTAGTTAAATAACTGGAAAAAAGCATTAAGTCTTGATGATATCATCTTTGCAAAGTAATTTAAAAAATAAAGTTAAATGCTTCTGATCAGAATAAATCTTTCTTCAGCTGTGTTTTTAACTTCATCAGGCAAAGGAGGTTTAACTGAACTATATTCCTGATTGCCAAGACCCTTTTCTAGCAACTTAACTGTTTTCCCTAACTAGTGTTAAATAGCTCAAGCCAAGAGGTCAATAAGAATTTTCATACTGTTGGCATCCATAAGCTGTAACTCACTCAAATCTGGTCGGAGTTTGTTATATGTAAAAAAAAGATTATTTATTTAATTTATGACCAATCCGTTGAAATCATTGAATGAAACTACACAACTGAAGAATGTGAAAGTGTAATTGCAGTCTTAGAATCACACAATTGTAGGCGGTTTTGCGTTTGAGAAGACCTTAAAGATCATCTATTTCAATCCCCTTTGCAGTAACACCTTCCAGAAGGTCAGGTTACCTAAAGCCACATCCAACCTGACTAGATCACTAACAGTGGTGGGGCATCGACAACTTTTCTGGACAATCTGTCTCAGTGTCTCACCCTGTTCATAAAAAAAATTGTTTGTCCAATCTAAATCTAAGTTTTTTCAGCTTAAAACCATTGCCTCTTGTCCTGTCACTGCAGACTCTGATTAAAAGTCTTTCTCCATGTTTCTTTAACCCTCTTTTAAGTACTTAAAGGACACCACAAGTTCTCCCTGGAGTCTTTTCTTCTCCAGGCTAAACAAATGAAATGTACCGTACATACTGCATACACATATGGTTTCTAGTAATCATAGAAGTTTTCAAGAGGAAATAATCTGCTTGAATTAAATAAACAAACATCAATTCTAATACAAAGTAATTAACAGAATTTCAAAAGCATAAAAAATGTTAGTTACTGTCCATTGGGAAAAGTACTAAGAAAATCTTAAGGAGAAGATTTCGTTAAAAGCTCTTTTCTGTCCAATTTTTATAATAGTTTGAAAATAAAATTACACTGTAACAGAATATGATACACATAGTTTAAAAAATTCCTATGCTTTTGACATAGACAAATTTTGTATCTATTTCAACATAATTTTTCAGTTGTCATTAAAAAAGAAATTTAATCTGTTCTCATGATAATGTGAGTAAAACAATAGAAACAGGTCAGTCATTTTAGAATTGGTAATGGGAAAAATCAGTTATGTTTATGTGATCATGAAAATGTCAAATTGTATTCTATAATATTGGAAAAAATTCTGAATGCACTCTAACATATAGAGGTGGATGACATACTCAAGGGTAGATAACCCAGTGGTCCTAGTGGATTTTTTTATTTAATTCAGTGAAGCTGTAATCAATTATGTCATCTGAACCCTACAATTTCTTTTTACAGATTACAATCTGTCTTTGAGTGGGTTAATTTTGAATGCAAACCACTCCACTTTTAAAACAAATCTGCACTTCCAGTTTCAGTTCATATGTTTTAATATGAAACCATCAGGTTTTTCTTCACCCCATTAAAAAAAATTGTCATTTTATGTTAGTATATTTTCTTAAGAGCACTTTGTATATACATAAAATCACTGAAATCAAATGTGCTTATTTTTCAGTTTCTACAATAGAAAAAGAGAGAAAAAGGAAAATTGAAAGAGAAAAAGTTAATTTACCTCAAGAAGCTAAATTGGCTGAAATGATGCATAATTTAAAAAAGTATTTAAAAATCTGAATTATTGTAAGGAGTGTGAATTTCATTTTGTTGTGTTTTGTTCTGCTGTCACTATCACCTTGTTTGATTTCAGCACAGCTTACTTCAAGGCATACCTACCAATATACTTGTGAACTCGAAAGTCACCCTTTCTAAAGACAGGACAAATTTCAAACAATTTATAAGAGAATAATGGACCATTACTTCCTCATAAACTTGCTAATTACAAAAGGACTGAGATCTATAGCTACCATACATGATGTACTGTCAAAACGATGGATTTGACTTTGAAAACACCTCATAGAAGTCAGAAACTTTATGTTCATATATTTAAATTATCACCCAGGTGGCATATTTCTTTTTCTAAAATGTAGCTATTTCTAGCCTTGGGGAAGGCAATGAGCTGTCCAGCACTTAATTTTTTTTATTTTGCTTCTATCAGCACAAATGCACAGCATGAACAGGCACATCTGAAGCAACATGAGCTCATTATCTCTGTTTATTCATATCAAGCAATTTTTCCATCTATGTTTCTCAGTCTGTTGCTGTATTTGCTTATCATCTGAAATCTAGATACATGAAATCTGAAATTTATGGAAAGTATCAGTTTCAAGGTTTGGTTTGAATATGAAAATATCTTTGATTCCTTCTCATATTTTCTTTCCCAGGAAAGCCTTTTGCTGCCTTAAATGATAAACTATGTTCTTTATACACGTCTTAAAACAGATGTAGTTAGATAACAAGTATTAACTTTTTGTTAAAAGCCACACTCTTTCATATAGCTACAATAAACTTCCTTTTGAGTTCTGTGGAATCCAGTTATTTTCACACTTGTATGAGGAATGCACAATGTAATTCTTTATAAAAAAGAAGTCAGTTAAGGAAAAATGCATATAAAGGAAATAGGAATTTTGAATATGTCACTGCAGAGATTTTACGACTCATGGTTGTTATTATGCACTGCAATATCTTTGTAGTCTGCAACCAGAAAGTTGATATCCTCTCTCCTCTCACTATAGATGGTATGAATGGTATTGACTGTTGCCCTGGTAAATCTGTCACCAAGAGAGAACCTGGGCACTCTTCTGGCTCTATTCTTTGGCAGTCAATTTTGACAGTAGCGTAGTACTCCATTCTGACATGTAGAAACTGTTCTAGGAAATAAGGGATTCAAACTTCTCAATGAAACTTAAACTTTCTCTATGTTTTCAAGTATCATGGACTTCTGGGTTATGGATATGTTATGGAAAATCTGAGGCAATCTGTACTCCACATTAGTCTTTTTAAAACAGATATAATATGGAATGAGAGAAAAGAGATGTCCACACATCCTCATCCTGGAGGAAGAAAGAATACAGACATTGTACACAGCATCTGTATAGAGACAGCTTGTGAAGTTAAGGAAAAACACCTCCTCCCCCACAGTCATTGAGTAGACTGTATGTTTAGTTCCTGCCCTCTATCCCTCCCTGCAGCATAAAAACATCTTTGTAATATTAACACTGTCCTCAGCACAGAACTAAAACGGTGCTATGCACAACCTGCTCTAAAGAAAATTAACTCTGTTCCAGCCAGACCTACTACCACTGAAGGATATTTTCAGGGAAAGAGGTCATTTAGAGTATGATTCAGTGGTGAGCTTTATACAGTTATGGCAGTAGAAAAAATGATCAATCTCTTTTTTCAGTGTCTGCAACAAAATAAAAATAGTGTTGCAGGGGAAAACAGAGGATTTTTTTAAGTTTATTTTCCTTTAATTTCAGAAAACATTGTTGACTTCATCAGAAGGGCTTTAAGCTTGGATTGTTGGGGAGAACATTATTACCAGCAGTGCTGCAAGAAAGTGATGGACAGATCTGCTGAGGAAAAAGTATGGGGTGGCATCAAGGAAAGTGATCAAAAAGGCAACACAATTGAGACTGGGGTCGCATCCAGCACCTGCATGTGGGCAAGGAAGTCCCTACAGGGCACTATGGAGGACAAATCCCCCGAATCATATCTAGGAACATGTTGAATGGCAAGGTGCTCTGCTGAGGCCAGGTTTGCCAAGGGGGATGAGGAGAGGTTTATGGTGCCAACCACTCTGGTCTGTACAAGAACAGTGCAGGGCAGGGGGAATAGCACTGCTGGAGGATGACCAGGATAAATTGACACCTGTTTAGTAACAAGTTGGTTTTTGAACCATACGGGGCAGAAGGCTGGTAAGAAACAGATCCTGCAGTAAATCAGATAAATGTACAATCATACATAATGATAAAATTATCTAAGGTTCCAATAAAAGTACTGAAGTGTAGCACTTTTTCACAGTTATTCTGGAAAAAAATGGCATAAAAATCACTTATGTTTTAAATGCATCCTGCAGAAGATGTGTCCTACCTCTATTCCAAAAATCAATGAGGTCATGTTGGATTTTTACAGTCCTCCACATTCAGTCATGAGTAAAACATTTCTTTTTTATTTTAATAGGATCCATAAAAATGTTCATCCAATAATATTTATGTTGCTTGTAGCTTCTAAAAAAAACTCAAGAGGTAAGAGATTTGGGGGGGCTTTATTTTGCAAATATTTATTTTAAATTTTATAGATCTACATATGTGTGTATATATACAAATATATATGAAAATTTTATATACTTATATATTATTCATATATATAATGGTGGGATGCTTCTATGCACTATAAAGATAAACATGTTGTTTTTTATTCAAAACCAGCTATGCTAGAATATTTTTAAATCATACTACATAAGTATGATATAGTAGACACAATAGAGGTTATGTTATAGTTGCACTCATTACAAGGTTTTGTTTTGCTGAAGTGAGCCATTGATTTGTTTGATGGGCTTGTGCAGTTCTAAAGAGTCTCTCTACTCTTTATTTAGCAGTACAAATAGCTCAGCTTTAAGGCATGGATTAGCTTTCCTTCCTTTCATAACTAGCTGTGTGTCTTCGCGGAACAGAAAATGTCCTTCTTTTAGAAGAATGCTGACTGAGAAACAGATTTTCAGAAAATATTCTGTAAAGTTACAATGTTTGAAATATATTGCTACTTTTCTTCTTTTTCTTTCTTCCTGGAGATGCATGAAAGCCATTTGGCAGTATTCTGCTGAACTCCAGCTTTCTGTCCAGAAAGGTGAGACACTCCAGTAGGAAGTACGTTTTACCAACCCTGGGTTGCAGTTTGTTCAGCCTGAAATATGGACTTTCATGTCTTTTTACAGTAGGCATTCGCAGAAAATATCAAAATCCAAGAGCTTGTAATAATAAAGTTTAAGGATTCAATTAATTTGTTACATTTTAGTGTCTGCCTAGGCCATTTGAGACAACCTGAGTACCTAAGAGGGCCATGTGAGCCAGACAAACCAGGACCTACAGGAGATGCTTGATCTTGTAGATGGGCTACTGGAAGCCAGGCAGGATATGATAAGACATCAAGGTGAGAGTCCATATTTTTTTCTTATAATAAAAAATTAGCATTAGTCACACAGTCAGGAGCCCCAAGAGGCAATACACCTGATCAAAACTCAGTTCTCCATATATAGATTTCTAAAGGCTAAGTGTAGCTTCCTAGCCAGGCTTTTTTTTTTTTTAATTGTAGTCAAGAGTTTGGTAGATTTTTACAGTTCTGTTCTTTGTTTGTTTGGGGTTTTTTGGTTTGTTTTTTTTTTTTTGCAGTTTGTTCTTTTTTTCTTTAAAAGACTTTTATTTCTCCTCTTTGCAGGGAAAGTATATTTCAAGTGAAGTTTGCTCACTCTGACTTCCCTTTCAGACATTGCTGAGAGGCAGATAACCTATAGAAATTATATTGTCAACTGTATTCCCAGATTTAGGATGTACTAGCTACCTAAAAAACCCAAGAAATTAGTCTTTGCCTCAACTTGGGCATTTTGAAGAATTTTCTTAAATTTTATGCTTCCTTTCCCTCTAACTTATGTAAATATCTTATGGAATTTTGATATTCTTATTATTAGGGGAGTACTCAAGATAAAACCAGAGCTAAATATTTAGGAAAGGAAATTATGAGTTGTAATAGATCATCATTAATGGTTAAATGAAATAGAAATGAAGATTTATATCTTTCTGTTACGAAATTTTGGAAGGGTGGGCTGAACTTTGCTTAGCATGTATAATCTACAAACAGAATCTATTAAGGGCTGTGGGTTTTTGTTATTAACTTTGTTTATTGGAATCTTTTAAAATATGTTACTTAATGCAATATGTCTTCTGCTCCTAGAGAGCACTACTTGTAGAAAATAAAGAAAGCTAAGCAAATGCAGATTCTTCTTCCTTGTTCCCAAATGCAAAAAGAAAATTTTGTTTTTCTCAGGTGGCATCTATCTATTCAAAGAAGTAAAACCTATTTTGGAAGGATGAAAGGATTTTTACATTCCTCACTACAGTGAAAAGTAGTTCCAGAAGCACTGTTCTGTCCCATTCACATCTTACAAGTTTATTTCACTGTAATTCAATGACTTCACACCATTTACTTATTACTTTATCTTAAGAGGAATATCCAGACTATTAATCATTGCCTTGAGCATGATACTCTATCAAAGTAACAATGCAAGCCAAAAATTTTTCTCAAAGACCTATTGCAAAGAAAACTGAAGTGTACTTCTTCAAATCTTGAGTCGCTAATAAATGGGTGAAGCTTTTCTGAGTGAGTACTGAACAATTACTAACTCACTTGAAATTACTTCCACTTTCTGGTAAGCTAACTCTGACTGCTGTCAGCAGAGGTCCAATAGTTCTGCTTTCTTTGTAACAGGAAAGTCTCTAATATACAGGAAAGTCTCTAATATAAAAATATTCATGATTTGAACAGTCTCTGAGATATATTTGACTTTAAATTTTTTCTTATTTTGAGCAACTGGGACATTTAAAATTAAAATTTTCATGAAAAATGTAATGAACTCTAAGTAGTACTCAGAGCTAAAGAGTACCCATCTATCTCACTTTGATCAGATGTGAAAGAGCAGGTTTCTGGCCCATAATTGAAATCATTTAATTGTGCAAAGCCACACAGGAAAAGACAAACAACTTTATTAGACATCTGAACACCAGAAGAGAAAATTGCAGAATGACATATTAAATAATGAGAGATATAATTGGCTGTATGTCTGCTTTTGTTTCTTATAAGATGGAGTGGGCAGATTTTAGATTACTTTCTTTTAAATTTAGTAGAACCAAAACCATTGATGGAGAAAGTCTATAAAGGGCTAGGATAGCTAAAGATAATTTTAAAAGTGTTCCTTATTACTTATTGCAGCCGTTCACAAAACTCTAAGTACTTTTATGTAAAAAATATATTTTTTTCTCAAACTATGCACATATAACCCCTCATACACACACAAACACACACACACACACACTTGCAAATATGATTTTTCCACCTGCTGTAATGGACTGCTAACCTCTTTTTATTTTCAATGTTCCATTTATAGTTTAGCAACCAATAGAAATTCTTTTTTAACCTGTAGTTCTTCTTCAGTGTGCTTAGAAGAATGACGGTAAGGCTGAAATATTTGACTAAGTATCTGTTATAAGCTAAAGGCTTTTTTCTGTTAATAATTAGATTATTAAAACACAAAATATTACCTTATGTAGAGTAACAAACCTTGGAGCAGATTGAAAAATTCAGAAATCACCCTTCTTGTTGATCAGAGCCAAGAAACTGTAGGCTTCTTCCTTCCTACTAGGGTAGCTTTCATATACCCTCCCACAAAATGCAGGCTCCATTCGGAGGTTACTGCCTCTTTTAGCACACGAGGAGGTAATTGGGTCTTGTAGTGAGAGGAGAAATCAAAACATTTGTCTGAGCACGAGAAAATTATTTTGGAGGGAAAAAGCCCAAAGCTAAATTTCATTACATTCCTTCCCCTATAGGATCTCACACAAATCACAAATGGCTCACATTTCTTCACAGGAACTCATGGTACAGCTGGAGGAAGGATTCGAGACTTCAGTCAATACTCAGTGTTCCTTTTTTCAATGTCTGCAGTGCACTATTTGACTTAGAGACCACTCAAAGATATCCAGCTCTTTGCCTGTTTTATGAAGACTGTAAGCCTGACTGAGGGCTCCAGGTTTAAGGGTACACTATCCAAAGTTCAGTTACACCTCTCTGTATCCCATAAAGAAACAAGATTTCTTGTAAGCTATGTCAAATTATTACTTCAAAGTGAGTTGTCACAGAAGTGGAATCCAGAACCACGTGTGGTCCCCAAGTCTTTCCTACAGTATGTGTAGGAGTGCAGTTGAGAGGGAAGATTCAAAAAAAATTCTGAGTTTCTGAGGAAGAAACTAGCCTTGAGTCATCAGAAAACACTAAGCACTAAGATCTTTAAAATTATATGCCCAAGGCTGTAGTTTCCATCCACTTGGGATGCAGACAAAATTCTTAAGGATAATCAGCAGACTCAACAGTGTGATCAAGAAAAACTTAACTTGTAAATAAAAGCTAGGAACATGCTCAGAGGTCATACCTGCCCTATTTGGATGTCCTAGAAGCTAAAACACTGTTAAAAAGTACGGATAGGTTCCTAAGACTGTCGACATTGAATCTGTTCAAATTCCCATTGACCCCCAGTACTTTTTCATCTTCTCTAGCTAACCTACTGTGCAGGAACAAGGAAAGTCCATAAGCAATGTCTGCATTGTGTGAGCAAATGGAGTGTTACCTTGGAGAGTGTATCTCCTTAAGATACTCAGTTTCTGGCTGTACACTGATTTTATGCTGACTGTGAAGCTTCTTTGAGCTCAGGGAGTGACAGAATTGCAATGGCTCAATGACTGTTCAAGTTAAGCAAAAATTTTACATGATATGAAGTTTCTGAGAAAAACCTTTTTTTCTTTAAGACAGAATTGAAGAACTTCAGGACATCATCTCCAGTTAGTATTTCCTCAAAGTGAACTAGTCTTTATCAGCTCTAACCCCATTTTGAATATATTTTTTCCCCTTTCCTGACAATGGAAATTATTACATATTTAATATTTTGAAAGAGAAGGTCACTAAAAAAGGTACACACGCAAATGTTTTTTAGGAGGTCAAATGTAGGCATTCTGATTCTCTCAAAATCCAGAGTACAATATCAGTCACTTTTGAAACTTTTGGTGTAGGAACTCTATTTTCCAGCATTATTTTACAGAAGCTTAGTACCTCATATTTCTTTTTAGACTATGGCTTCATTTATTTAAAAGTAAAAAAAAAAAATCATTAGCAATTAATTACTCCAAAGACTTGATTATTAATATTAAATAATTAAAACGTCCACAGACCTATAACAAAATCACGTAATTCCTTTACAACTGTGAAAAAACCCACTCAAATTTATAGTTTGTTATTTAGATAGCATCTGACCCTGATCTTCAGTACACCTTTACTAGTTTTAAATGTGCTACCAGACCTACCTCTGATTTACATCATTTATCAGGGACAATAGAACCAGTTCAAATAAGTTCAATTACTAGAAACTGCATTATCTTCATCACTCTTTCTGTAACCTGAAACAACCATTCATGTCATAGAGTAGCTATTAACTACATAGGAAGGCACTTCTTCCTCTATATTCCCCTTCAGCTCTGCTAAATCTAGATAAATTGCCGTAATAAAAGCCACTAGTGAGTGAGAAAATATAGCAGTGGAAGGAAAAGGGAGCGAAAGAGAAAGAAAGGAGAGCTCATCTGCTCCTCTATTAGATTAATCAGGTCCTCTAAACAGATTTTAAATGCCTGTGACACGTTTTTTATTCGCAGCACAATAAAATTCTATCATGCAACTGGAAGAAAACATCACTCATGCAGCTGACAAAAAGGCAGCTACCACAAAAATCATACAAAAGATATTTACAGTTAACTCATATGCTTTTTCCTATAATCTAGTCCAATGAATAAGTAAAATGAACCTTAATAGAAGAAACAAAAATTTCCATATGAAGCTCATGTAGGAAAAATCAATAAAACGACCATAACTTAACATCTAAAGTGGGTAGCTATAAAAGAAAACTATCTCCCTTTCAAATACAGAAGAGAGGAAAGAAGAGGAAAAGATAAACAAAGGAAACTAAAAGAAGCAATCTCTCTGGTAGCTCTTTTTACATTTTTGTTGTGAGCAGATTTAGTTTAATGAATGCATTTGTTGTGGATTCATTGTAGTTGCAGTGTGCCCAGAGAGCAGACATCCCATAACTTAAAATGTTACAACATTTGTGATGATGAACAGGCTACACATTATTCTAGTAAATTTGCTTTGTGCTGTTTTACTGCAGCTGAATTTGTTCTGGTGTTGTTTCAGGGATTTTGCAGGATTTCCATTAAAAATCCTATTTTTAGTCATTTATAGTGGGAATGCTGAAGGGTAAAACATACAAACTACAATTGACTGACACTTCGGTTCCTTCAGTGCTAAATGAGATTCTTGAAATTACTTTATAAGAGCCAGTATGTACTGACAAATTAATTTATGGTGAGAAATACTCTACATTTGCAGATCAATTTAATTTTGTGGGCTGTTTGCTTCCTCAAACTTCACCTCTCTGTTTCATGGTGAGATTTGATCTATGAAATTTGGAGCCAGGGTCTTAGCTGCTGTAAATAGACTTAGTTCTGTTGAAGGCAATAAGAGTCTATTGATTGACATCAGCTGGGTTTTTTGTTGTTGTTGTTAGTTCTTCTAACTATGTATGTATAAAAGATACTTAACAGTATCACACCATTTCTAATATTCTCAGTGCTATGGACTACTGTTTTATTTCAGGCAAACTACTATACCCCCACACCAATTAATCTGCTAAAGACTGTGATGAATAATTATTTTATTTTTGTAGAATACACTTCAGTAGAAGCCTTTAAAAATATGTAAGGCAAAATAATCAGGATTATTCTCACTATATTTTATCCTGCTTTGTACATATTTGGGGTAAGTAGTCTCATTAGAATTCTTCCTGCCCTGCCTTTCCATGACTCTTGGTGCTGAGGTAATAGCAAAGTCATTGTCTCTTAAACCTGATGACATCAGTTGTAGCCTTCACTTCCACTTGCATTTAAGCAACCTCACAGTACCTGATTCTCCATATTACAGACCCATCAGTTCTCACTTCTAACTGTCCCCTCAGTCAAATGTAGGGTCAAACCTTCTGTGATGATATGGCAATATTATCCTTACTTCAGTGAAGTTCTCTGCTTCAGTGACCAAGAAGTCCTCAGTTGACCACGAAATTTTTAAAAAGAAAATTTCCGTATGTTCCATTCTTGAGGTTTAGGGGGAGGGGGATGTTGGGGTTTTTTTTGGTGTGTGTTTCTTTGTTTTCCTTATCCATTTAACACAAACACTTTCCTCATAGCAAGAAGGATCAAGAGAATTTTCCAATGCTGAGGTGTTCAAAGGGACAAGGAGAGAGTAAGTTGGGATTAGTTTGTTGCTTGGATCAAATCTAAGTTTGTTTCTTCTATATTTCTTCCTTTAATATTAGTGAGAAAGCAGCAGCTGTATCTCAAGATCTGAAATTTGAGACTGTCCAAGGAATTATAGACTGATCAGCCCCACTTGAATTCCTGCGAAAATGGTGAAGTAAATAATCCTGAGAAAATTTCCAAGTGCATTAAAAACAAGACAATAATTGGGAGTAGCCAACATGGACTAGCAAAGGGGAAATCTTACCTGACCTGACTTGTTTCTCCCTACAGCAGAATAACTTGCTCAGTGACTGAGTTGGTGTGGTGGGTTAACCCCTGCAGGCAATCAAACTCCACACAGCCCCTCTTTTACAGAGACACCCCTGCCCTACAGTCTGAGAGCTGAGAGAACTGAAAGGACAAAAAGAAAACTCACCAGGGAAAGAAAAACATAACAAAACAAAACCTTGGTGACTGATGTAAATGCTACTGCTCACAGATGGCAGACCCATGTCCATCCCGTCACTGAGCAATGGCAATTATAAAAAAAACTCTCTTTCTGCCTGTGTTTTTCCATTTTTATTGCTGAACACAACATCTTAGAGTATGAAATATCTCTTTGGTCAATTTGGGTCAGCTGTCTCAATTTCTTGTGCACCCCTAGTTTACTTGTTGAGGGAGCAGAATGACAAGCAGAGAAGTCCTTGACACTGTGAAAGAACTGCACAGCAATAGCTAAAGAATCATTTAAGCTTTAGTTAAAAAAATATAGCATCATGAGGACTGTTGTGAAGAAAATTTACTCAGCTGCAGGCAAAACCAGTATGTGGGGAGCCCTGCTTGTTTTTCTCAATTGAGCTTTTGACATTGTCTCCCATAAAATTCCACTAAGTAGACAGTGAGGTGCACTGGAAACTGCCTGAACTTCTGGGCTCAGACCATTGTGATCAGTGGCATGAACTCCATCTGGAGGCCAGTAACTGCAGGTGTTTCCCAGGGACCAATACTGTGCTCAACAATGTTGAACACCTTTGTTAATGACCTAGATGGCAGGGTGCCAAAGTACACTTTCAGCAAGGTTCCAGGCACCATAAAACTCAGAGTAGTGACTGATATACTAAACAGTAAGGGTGCCTTGCAGAGTGACTTAGGCAGAGTGAAGAAATGGACCAATAGGAATCTCATGGAGTTCAGCAGTGGGAAATGCACAGTCCTGCCATTAGAAATTTGCCTGGTGCACCAATACAGTCTAGAAACAAGCCGTATGAGAAAGCAGCTTTGCAAGCTTTGCAAAGAAGGCCCTGATCTACAGGTGGACACCAAGATGCTCATGAGGCACCAATGTGTCCCTGAAAAAAAGAGTTCCAAGAACCTTCTGGGCTGGATAGTAAGAAAACATTGCCAACAGGCTGAGGGAGGGGATCCTTCCCCTCTTCTCTGGTGGGACACAGATGGAATATGGGGTCTAATTCTGTTCTTGCCAGCAGGAGCAAAACTTGCACATACTATGGTTCATCCAGGAAAGAACCATAAAGATGAACAAGAGCTTGAAAGATTTTTTTATATGAGGAAAGGAGAAAAGAGTTTGATTTATTCAATCTGGAGAAGGCTCTGAGAACTGAGGGAGTGATGGATGTTATTTGTTAAAATACTGATGAGGAAGGGTGCTGGAAAGATGTCATGTACATTCAAAACCAAACTGCATTATGTGTTGACCCTGCTCTGAGCAGTGAGGTTATGTCAGACATTTTATAGAGATTACCTCTGACCACAGTTACTTCATTAAATAGGGTAGATATTATTGTTCCATTGTTATGTAATTTTTTTTCTTATGGTTTTATCTATTGAAAAGTCTTAAAACTGTTTCCTTTTCCCTATAACTCTGGAAATTAATTATTTTTTTCTTCACAAAATAAACAAAAATTGTTTCAATAAGTTTATAGTAATCTGTCTACAAGAATCTGATAGAATATATGACATTCTACATAGTAAGTTTAAATTTAGGTACAATATAGATTAAGAAAAAATAGTCTCCATTATTGTCCTTCCCTAAAAGGAATCCCTTTCATTCTAAAACCATTAGCTACTGTATTTTTAATTTAAAAGACATAATATTAACTTATGTGCTCCATTTCCCCACAACAACTGGAAACATGAGATGACTATCTTATGTTGCAATAGAACTAATTATTTTGCTTCTTGGTTTGGGGTTTCTTAATTTAAAATATGTGTTCTAGTAGTTCAAAGGTATTGCAGGAATGTACAAACTAGTTATAAATTTCAAATAAATTTCCTTTAATGACCACAATTATTAGGAACTGATTGAAAAAAAAATACAAAAATTCAATGGTATTGCCAAAAAAAAAGTAAAATTTCCAACTGCTACAGTATCAAGGATATTAAGGCAATGTAAGAAAGCCTGTAGATAGGTATTTTAATCTGCCCTTTGGTGCAGTGCAGCCCTGTCCAACAGGAAAAAAATGTTTGCTTTTCCAAGGTAATTGTATTAAAACTCTAGAAATAATTTATTTCTGAAAGAGATGGTTTCACATTCTGCATGAACCTGCAATATGCATCAGAAGATGGAAAATCACTCCAAGCTTCCACTTAATTTGGTGATGGAATTTTAACAAGAGTTTCCCAGGTTTCCCCTCGGGCACATCATTGCTATGTTTTTTTATATTTTGAAGGACATTGGGAAGATTCCTGCTGCTGAGGTATGGTGCAGTATACTACAAGAGGACATTTCATTTGTAGCACAGCAAGACGGAATTTCCCAGAGGCCCTTCAGGGGATGTGTCATACAGAAGGAATACATGCCCACATGCAAGCACTGCAGCAAACTGTTCTCTTTTTGTACCTAGGTGATTAAAACCGTCAGTTTAATGTTTAATTTCTGCATTTAATTTATTATGCCTAATAGCTAAATATTTAAAGCAAAAATAAATGAGTTTTGCAATTTCTTCTGAGCTTGAAATATTAGAGGTGCACGAGAGTCTCCTTGATATACATGTTAAAAATATTGGCAAGATTTGAAAAGGAAAATAATAAAAAAAAGTCTTTTTCACTGGAGATCATTAATATTTATTTTAAATATTAATGTTGAAACTAGTATTTTCTAAATAGATCTACATCACTTGCTTCCTGTAAAGACTGGTGTTGTAATTGCCCTGTTTACTGAACAGTGTAAAGAATACTCTGTAAAGAAACAAAGATAGCAAATTAGTCTACTTCCTCATTCCCAAGGAAGTTCAAGAGAGCACCAACAGTTTGGAAATTATAGCCATGAAAAATTATAGCCGTGAAAAGACAGATTTGCTGTCTTTTTATGCTCTTCAAATCCTGCTGTGTTTGATTTGCGAAGGCCCTATTTTCCTGAGGAATAGGTTAATTAAAGAAAAAAAATCTATTTCTGCTTGAACTTCCTTTAATTTAATATTTAATTTCAATTTTCCTTATTGCAATGTCAAACACAGGCAATCACTATTGAACAAACACACACAGAAATTGTAGAGACATGAAAAATTATCAGTATGGTGGTGTAAAGACCTGGTTTAGTTTCCCCCTCCACCCAATCCTCTTCTTGTGAAAATCATTTGCAATTTTTTAATTATAGCCTCTCAAAGGGGTTTTCAAAACTCCTGCATATGCACAAGCCTAGTCATTCATGTTAATGAAAAGCTGAAGTCAGTCTTGAAGCAGTGCAGATAATTTCTACTGGATGAGCCCGGAGAAATCAAAGCATGTTGAATGCAAGGAGATGGATAAGTATATCCTTGAACCCTGTGCATGCTGCTCAGGGCAGAGCTGCCCATCAGTCAGGAAGAAACATCCCTTGCTAGCTGCACTAGTAAGTTTCACATATACAAGCAGTTCAGAGAGCTCAGAATGAAGTTGTGGACAGGTGGTCTTGATTCTGCCTACATCTATTAATGTAGATACATGTTCTAAGACAGACAGGTTCATTTAGGACCAAGAAATTAAGACAAAGCTGGGAGAGGATGTTCATGTCCTGTTGGCCTTGCTTATTTCCCCATGCTTTCTTTTCAAAGTCAAAAGAACCCCAATAGAATCTTCTAAGTCTTACGGTAAGGGGAAGGAGAGGGGGAAGGAGAGGGGGAAGGAGAAGAAGAAGGAGGAGGACGAGGATGAGGACGAGGAGGACGAGGAGGAGGAGGAGGAGAAGAAGGAGAAGGAGGAGGAGAAGGAGGAGAAGGAGGAGAAGGAGGTGGAGAAGGAGAAGGAGGAGAAGGAGGAGAAGAAGAAGAAGAAGAAGAAGAAGAAGAAGAAGAAGAAGAAGAAGAAGACGATGAAGACATAAAATAATACAAGATACATTTCTTTAGGACAAGATCTTTGGGGAAGAAAAATAGAGGAATGCCTAGTTTTCCTTTTTTATATTTCACTGAGTTTCTGGATTCGGGGCATTATTTGTCTTTGCAAGAGGCAAAGAAAATGCCTTGAAAATTCCTGGAAAACTCAGACAAGGAACAGGAAAAGATATTTTTGAAAATCGGACAATATCTCAACTGAGACCAACGCAATTCCAGCTGATCCTGTAAGGAAAGACTAAAACCCTCTTCCTTTTTTAACATACTTAATTTTAATCACGAAAGGCTATACTAAAAAACCAAAATTTGTGTAACTGTCAACTAACCGTGGGAAGAAAAGTCAACAATTTTCTATGCTTACAGGTAGAACTTCGTTCAGAAAGACATACAGTCTAATTTCTCATTGTATGGCGTCATTTTTAAAAGTCAAACATGATGCTTACATGGGATCAGAGAAGCTCTTGCCATACGCAGTTTTGTGATGACTAAAAAACATTTGTTTTGGTAAATTTTTTTCACAGCTTTGTGGCTGGAGACTCAATCTGCAGTACATTTACTTTGAGTTCTGAAAACTTTTCATAATGCATTGACTGAAACAGAAGGTGCAGAAAGGCAATTCCTCATGTACGGCTTTAAAAAATATTACTGTTTGTTATAGATAAGCACAGTGTGAATTTCTGCCATTTTTTGTGAAAGTGAAAAGATATTCTTTTATCTGAAGTTCTTAGGGAGCGAGAAGAAAAATACCAATGGATAAAAAACTGCAATACTATTTGTCTGATGGTTCAGCTGTCAAGAACAAACAGTTGAGACATCAAATTACCCATTTGCAAATATTACAATAAGCATGAGCATGGTAACAGCCTCTTCAGTCTTGCAGGAGTAAAAAGAGAATGAGATCCCTGTGTCTTGTTTAAGATTCTAGCTTTCATCTTCATTTCAGCCATTTATTTCCATTCACACACACAAGACATAGAATAACTGGAAAAAATATAAAAGATAGGATCAAATTCAGACACCTGTATTTTGGTGGCCTCAGATACATGCCCTCACCCATATAAATGTTTTGTTGTTTAATGCAACCTATCCTACAGACTAGAAAGGCATTCTAAAAGCAGAGGACTCAAATAATTTGGCTGTGTCTCGCAATCCTTCTTGCTACTTGGGAATCAAAGAGAGTCTCAAAATATCTACAAGGCTGTCACTTTTTCCCTCAAAAAAGGAGGAAAAATCCAACAGAACAAAATTAAAACCCAACAGTCTAATTTTAAAAAAATACGTTAATCAATAATGAAGATGTTTACAGCCCATTCACACAGTTATGTCATAGAAAAATGCTGTTACTATTAACAACATTGTTTTGGTTTTATATACAAGGTTTAAGTAGTGGGGGACTAAAAGGGTGACTCCTGTCAGAATCTCCTAGAAAGCCTTCCCTGTGTCCCACAGAGCCAATGCCAATCAGCATCAAGACAGACTCAATGCTAGCAAAGGACAAGCCCAACAGCAATGCTGGTAGTGGCCCCAGCATTAGAGATTTAAAAATGAGAAAGAAGTCACTGTGCAGGGGCAATTTCAGTCAGAGGAAAGAGGAGAGAATATGAGAGAGAAACAACCCTGCAATCACCCAAGTCAGTTCATAAAGAGAAGAAGGAGGTGCTCCAGGAGCTGTAGCTGAGATTCCCCTGCAGCCTGTGGCAATGACCATGATGACGAAAGCCGTGCCATGCAGCCCATGGAGGTCATGAGGAAGCAGATATCCACCTGCAGCGCATGCAGGACCACAGACCAGAGCAGATGGATGCCCCAAGTGGGTTGTGATCCATGCGAAGACTCTGCTGGAGCAACCTCCTGGCAGAGCCTTGGCCTGCTGAGGAGAGGAGTCCTCAGAGGAGTGTAGGAATGTGCTGTAGAAGATTTTCTGGCAGGACTTGTGAGAATGTGGGGACCATGCTGAAGGAATACATTCTTGAAGGACTGCATCCCATGCAAGGGATCCATGCTGGACTAATTCATGAGGAACTGTAGCCTGTGGGAAGAACTCATAGATTTCATGGAGGATTATCTCCTGTGGGAGGGATCTCTCAGGGGATGCAGGGGAAGAGTGTGAGGAGCCCTCTTCTTGTGGAAGAAGGAGCAGCAGAGACAATGTGGAATGAACTTGCTGCAACCCCTACTCCCCATCCCCCTGTGCCACTAAGGGCAGGAAAGAGAGAAAATTGAGAGTCAAGCTGAATCCAAGGAGAAGGGAGGGTTGGAGAAAAGGGGTTATTTATTATTTGTTTTCTATTCTTTGTAATCCTACTTTGATTTGATTATAAGAAATTGAATTAATTAGAAATTGAACTAATTTCTCTGAGTTAACTCTTCAAGTTTATTGATGATGATAATTGGTGAGTGATCTCTCTCTACCCTTGTCTCAAACCATGAGTCTTTACTTATATTTTCTCTCCCCTGTCCAGCTGAGGAGGGGATGTTAGAGTGGCTTTGGTGGGCAGCTGGCATGCAAACATGGTCAAATCACCACAGACTTAAAGTGTTTTCAGTGGACATTGTGTGAAATCCAAATCACAATCTACTCTAAACTACTATCAAAGATCTTAAGTTAGTTAACAAATAACTTTCTTGTTTACAAGTTCTCTATCCTCTAAAGTGAACTGTCTCCACTTTTCAGTTCCTGTGTTGCCAGGATCCTCGTTTGCTGCAGGATTATATTACTATTTTTAATTGTACAGCTAGCATATATTTATTATGTTCTAGTTAAAGTGGTTCAGTTCCGATATAGATTAATAAAGATAAAATTTCTCTTACACTCAATATTTGCAATTTCCTGGGACAAGGTGAGTGTAAAAGAAAGGAGTTAAAGACCTTTCCTTGTTTGGAAATAGTTTTGCACGCTTACTGTTGCTCTCTTTCAGGCCCTCAGATTACATTCAGAAGACTTCATAAGTAAGTTGGGGTAACAGTATCCCATGATTATTACTCTGAAGTTTAGAGATATAGCTACCTCTAGACATTTCTAAAAAGTTTTAAAGCTAATAGAAGACAAATGAAACTCCAGGATTCATATTCTCAAATATGGCTTTGAAATATTGTTCAATATTTTTAGAAAACTGAAGAAATATGTATTGAATAGTTGTCAGTTTGATCAGTTGATACCTACATCTAGGATCAAAGTAGTCAACTCAATCAGGTTTCCTACCCCTAGTGCCAAAGTCACTTCAGATATGCATTAGAAACTTCAAAAGTAATTAGATGTGAAAAATGTGAAGATAGTAATGTATAAATCTGTCTGCCGTAGGTTAAATCCAGTCAGTTGGGTTTCTATTATCCCACTCATATGAATCCCTCTCCCCCTGCCCCCAGCCCATAGCTGAATAGTCAGTTTTCAAAGTCAATGCCATTAATGCAGAAAATACAGTGTGGATTTAATTGGAAACCCCTCATACAGACAGTGTAATTAATGACTTGGCTTTATTGACACAAGCAGTTGACAGACTGTAGACTTACTTAAGCCTCAACAGTCCTGGCTGAGCTTCAAAGATTTTGGTAGTTGAATTACTATAAGGTTCTAAAACTTCAGTGCTTATATAAACATTTTATGAATTTTCCAGATTTCCTGGTTACACACGAAAACAGCCATAGTGTAAAGAAAGCAGGATCTGTGATAGTTATGACATTTTTTCATATTTTGAATACCAGGAGAAAATTTGGGCACTGTCATTTCTGGACATAACCAGGGTTAGGAAATGCAGAAGAAGTTAAAACTGTATGTCAGGCCTTTGTGACCTGAACAGATACTATATATTCCTTCTATCATAGTGACTTAAAGCAGAAATTGGAATCCTGGCTATAGTGCTTGAAGCAATGCACTTGAAGCACTTAGAGAGTTTCTTGCTAAGTGAAAATGTTAATCTCTAATGATTCTTATGAAGCTATAGTGACAATTAATAGAGATCTTGAATGAGATTATAGATTTCTTTGTGGTAGGTGCTGTGGCAAAGGCCTCAAACAAAACCCTAAAAAAAAAGAGAGATACAAATGCCCGCATACTGAAAACATTTATTTTTAACAGTCTCAATTAATTTTAATCACAATGAAGCAGAAATTCCTGGATGCAATCTGCTTCTGCTTAATGCTACAAAACCAAAATTAAGTTTTGCTCGATGAGAGAAATGGATTTGTAAAGAAACATTTCATCTGTTTAGACAAATGAAAAGAGATGAAGTCAGAATCTTCAAAATAAATTTTACCCCCACCCCACCTCCAGGGTGTTATTGAATCTGTAAGCAGTCTGCAGTTGGGAATGACATTAGCTGCCCTTTGGCACAGCTGCATCCAGTTTGGGGAAATATATTCATATGATTTGCACTAGACCACATTTCGTCATCTAAGTGGATATAAAGAAAAATGCATACAGTAAAATCCCACATAGTTAATGAAAAGAGGAAGATTTTTGCAAGGGTCTCAGTTTCAGTCATGTAAATAACTTTTCTACTTTCAGCTGTAAGGCAAATAACAAAGCCAAGGAAATTAGGCTTATTTGGTCCAATTACTGGACAATCATCAATAAAGCAATTCTCAGTATTTTTTGGATACAACACTCATGCAGCACAATAATGAAACAGGTTTGAAATTTTAATGATCAGTCTATTAAAAATACATAGACTTTGCATGTACAGCACTTTTCTCAGAATCTCAGATTTAGATGTAGCCTTAATTAAATAGTTTCATTCTGAGGTATCTTTTTCCAGAAGACATCATTCACAAACATTGGAGGCAGTCATCCTTTGGTCTCTAAATATGATTGTTTCTCTAATGCGATTGTTTTGGGAGAAGAGGAGTTGTGTGAGTGGAAGCGTTTAAAAATGCTGAAGGTGAATTAAACACAGCATTGATTTAGCAATATCAAAGGTTTATTTTTTTTAACTGCCTTTTACAACACTTTTCAAATTCTCAGTAGTCACACAATATTTCAAAATCTAAAACTGTCCTCTTTGCATATATATAAATGGCTATTTATATAAAAAAAATTAAAAGGGAAACTAGAAAATTGTATTGCTGGTATGGAAAATGGAACAAGACCTTAGCCTTGCACTACAGAATTCCATAAGAGGTTAAGAGATAACGAGCCCTGTGTGGGTCATGAGTGAATCTAATGTCATCTACTCTTTGTATCTCATTACGGGTAGGCAAGCTTTTATCTATCTAACCACAAAAACCAGTATTCTGAGAATTTGTTAGTCTTGCTCCTCATTTGTTTCTTTCATCTTACCCTCTTTCAAATTCAGCCTTCTGAACTGAGGATGTTTCATAATGGAATGTAGGATCCTGCACAACTAAGGGATGGTTCCATGAGATGGTATTAGGTCATGATGTGATTGTGATGTGGAAAGCTGGTATCTTTTCATTGTAGAAACAACTGATTTACTCCCTGATTAAGTCAGAATTGAAAATAAGATTAAGGGAGAACATTCTCTGCAGAGATAAACTTTTATTTATCTGTTGCTATAAAAGGTCAGTTTCTTCTTCTCATGTGCTTTAACCCATTTTCATGTGCTTTAACCCATTTTCTGTCTCTTAAAGTAATGAAAAATATGCAGTTAGACCTGTAAGATTATTTCCTTATTCGGTTAGGAGTTTTTTTTTTTCTTTTTCCTTCCCTTCTAAATTGCATTTTTATGAGTAAAAAAGCCTTAAAAATTATTTCATTGTTGAGGGCTATTTTTTTAAATGGAATAATGTGATTTAAAATAATAGTTCTATATTTTAACTAGACTTTATAAGAACAGAGAAATCATCTTCTGTAATTTGGTGAAAATACTGACTATGATATCTTATGCAGATTAAACCAGTATATCTGTGAAGACTTTACAAGTGGAGAAAACCTGACAATATCAAGATTGTAGTCTAATCTGTGAGGAAGAAAGTGCCCAGATATTACATCTATTTTTTCAAAATAGGATCACAAGGTGACCAACTTTTCTAGAAATATACATGTTGTATAGAAATATGGTATTTGAAGAAAAACAGCAGTTAATTTTCATGGGTTGGCCTCATGCCTGACACCTAAAGAGATACCAAGGAAAGCTGATGTCTCATCTCTTACTGGAGAGAATTCTGTGCTACTTTGTCTTCGAAATAAAATATGAGTAAGTCATGCATATAGTGTGTTAGAGTACAATATGTCTCTAATATGAAGATTATGTCTATGATTTTAGTAATATTTAATAAATTGTTTTTTACCTTTTCTTCACAGATGGACAGGATGTGCTAGTAAGGCAAGCAAAAGATTTTGACTGGAAGAAAGACAGAAATGAAATTCACTCTGAATTGTTTTTGATTCTAAAAGTCAATCCACAGTTATAATTTTACCAATTTCAGTAGCAATTTAAAGAAGAAAAAACAAAAAAAAACCCCAAGACTTTTTCAGATAACCATGAAAACTTAGGTAAATATGAACAACATTTTTCAGCATTTGTGTTTCTTAAATTATTGTTCAGCTTGGTAATGTCAGCAAAATACTATTGAGATTCACAGAAAACTTTAAAAAGTTGCAAATGAAAAAAAGAGGAAAATGAAAAACCTTCCATGCTTTAGAAACCAGAAATAAAGTTAATTCTATTTTTATTTTAAACTAAGTGGATATTTTCTTCTTTTTGCAGATATTTACCACTTAACATATAAGGAAGTACCTTAAGAACTGGAATTATTGAATTATTTCATAATAGATGCAAATACTTGTTATTAATATATTGTTGTATGTATTACTAGTTGTTTTACAGTTTTTCCAACAGAAAAAATCAAAATATGTCATTATTTATCTTTGTCACAATTTAAGAAAGTCTAAAAGCAAACATATAGTAACTACCTAGTTGAAAGATGTCTAATTTTTGTGCTTTAAAATAGGAAATTGCTCAGAACTTCTTTGTGAATAATATTATTATTTAACTGGGTGCAGTGAAGCAAGAAGTTTGAATGCCTGCATATCCAGGGCTGGTTTGGCTATTTGCATTATTAATGTCACTCACAAACTGCATTCCTAACAAGGAGTTACATGAGTTAAGAGGAGTATTACTTGCAATAAGTTTTAAAAAGCTGTTACTGCTGAAAGAAAATTCATGCACTACATTTCCAACTCCTCTCTCTGTTAACATAATATTAATTTCATGCACATGAGATTATATTTTAAAGAGGATTTTAGGTGGGTTTTAAGAAACAAGAATCATTCGCTGCTCTTTATGTTTAGGAAATATTCCAGAGGTAAATACCAGCAACACAGACTTTTAGAATATTATCCAGTGAGAGGTTGCCTGAGCATCATCCTTAGATTGTGTCTATGGTGTAGTTTCTATTGTTCTGTTTTCTATTGTTCTGTTTATTGTTCTTGATAACTTCTTCATGTCAAGGTGCTTACCAAATGAATGATATAACTCAGCTTTTCTTCTATGATACTACACTTTATATATGAATAACTATGAGAACAGGGAAATCTTAGACATTTCTCTTCCCCTCAATAAAGACAATTTTTGCAATTGTCTGCACTTGTCTGCAAAATCTGTCTTCCTATTTAATTGTTTTTTTCTCCTTGAATGTCTTGTTTTCTCTGAATTCCTACTCTAAAAAAGGTAGCTCTTACCTTCCCTATCTTGTCTTAGCTCAGGCAACAGCATGTTTCCTGTGCTCTAGTAAATTCGTAGACACATATACTACTTTGAACCTCGTACTGATTTAAGAGATGATCAATTTGCCATATACTTGCCTGCACAGGTTTGGTTTTTTTTAATTATTGTGAGTTTTTATTTTATGCTTTGGCATACTAGATGATGACATTAAGTTAGCCCATGGATAAGCAAAGAAGTAGAAAACTAATAGAAAAGGAAAATAAATCAGGATGAAGATGAAAAAAAGGAATTCCAGCAGTGCTGAGAAAGTGAGAAAGTGAGGTGAGAGGAGTTTGTCTCAAGCATCGCACACATGGAGACAGACTAGGAAAAAACCAGATCTGACTGCAGATGTTCATTTCAGAAAGATACAAAGCCATCTTCTCAGAGAAGCACAGTAAAAGGAGGAGAGACAATGGTCATAGTTGTCACAACTGATATTGTGAACATTAAGGGAAGTTTACCTAGAGATTTTCAGAACTAAACAATACATGGCTTTAAGCAACCTTGTGTAACTCAAACATACCCGTGTTCAAGCAGGATTTTGGCCTAGATGGTTTACAGAGGCTTCTTCCAATTTTTTTTATTATTTTGTGAGATGGGATAGATAGTAAATAAATGTTCTCTCTGTGATGTTATTTTGCTTATTTTGTTAAATTCATGGCTAGTATTAAAACACGGAGTTTACTATTGTTAGGAGAAGTAAAATTTTGTAAGTCTTTCTTAAAAAAAGTGCCTAATCTATAAATATTTTATGTATTATATATTTAAGACTAGTAGCTAGAAGTATATTCAGAAAGGGGATACTTTGCCTATATGAATGATATAGACATAAAATGTAACAACGTCTACTAATAAGAAAATTTCCTTTGATATTGACTGCCAACATCAGCAAAATTATTCACAATTAGTGTGGGGTTTTATCAGTATTGACCTCTTGACAATTCAGCCTTTCAGTTTGCTTAAAAAATAATTGCTGTGGGATTCCTTAAGTCTTTATCTTTAGATAACCATAAATCCTTTTTCCTAGGTTGCTCAGTAACTTTTTGTCCTCAGCTAGCTTTTGCATTTCCATGGAAGAGGGTCAAATATTTTTAGCCACAACCTCTCGCACATTTTATTCCCTCTAATCTTTCCTTAATTGCTCCTTAATAAAAGTCCAGTAAGGGTTCAGAGTACAGCTAATAGAGATTATACATTTAGCATAAATTCCATGTATTTAATAGTGAAGTCCTGAAAAAGCAGATTATACCTCTAATATTTTTTTTAATTAGCATGCATATTTAGAAAAAAATATAAACATAAGGAGAAAAGAGAGCTTATTTCTGATGACTGACTGATTTTCCTGCTATAGTTTCTTTTTCAGTAGATAAAGCAAAAACACAAAGTCACTTATGCAACAGGGTACTCCAATATAGGAATGTATTGTTGGTTATATTTTGCTAAACTTTCTCTATTAATTCACCCAAAAATTATTTTCACAAGTTGGTTCACAAATTCATATTAAAATTATATCTAAAAGACAAGGACTGTGAGCCCTATTTCTACAGGCCTTATCTTTTTCTCTTTTGTAGGGAAAAAGAAATAAACATTAATTTTAATAGAAAATTGAGCATATCTAAATATATGCTAATTTTCCTAAAATCCAAGCCTGTGTTAGTTCTAAAGTGAACACAGCAATTAAAAATATAAATACAATAGAAGAAAATGAGATGCTAAGAGGCAAATTAAATATAAATTAAGAAGATGGCAAATGGACTCTGTAAGAAAAAAAAAAAAAAAACGCAAAATTAAGAGGAAACCAGGGTTGGCATAACTAAATATAAGATTTTCCAAAATCTTCTCTGAGGAAAAATATTGTAATGCCACCAAAGAGAAGATCATTAGTAGGTGGACACCAAAATGGGAAGTGGCGGAAGGAAGGAAGGAAGGAAGGAAGGAAGGAAGGAAGGAAGGAAGGAAGGAAGGAAGGAAGGAAGTGATGGAAGGAAGGAAAAACGGAAAAAAAGAAGGAAGTAAGGAATGAAGGAAGGAAGGAGGGATAGAAGGAAGGAAGGAAGGAAGGAAGGAGGGAGGGAAGGAAGGAAGGAAGGAAGGAAGGAAGGAAGGAAGGAAGGAAGGAAGGAAGGAAGGAAGGAAG
>JAWWEY010000001.1:68315458-68343916 GCA_035582745.1 Loriotus luctuosus | reverse complement strand
CGGAAGGAAGGAAGTGGCAGAAGGAAGTAGCGGAAGGAAGGAAGGAAGTGGCGGAAGGAAGTGGCGGAAGGAAGGAAGGAAGGAAGGAAGGAAGGAAGGAAGGAATGTGAAGAAGAAGGAGGGGAGGGGAAACTAAGATAAACATACAAGACAAGACAAAAACATGAAGAAATAATTCTATAAATATTTTTCTTCGATGCTTGTAAATGAACAATATGTATTCAGGTCAATTCAATTCATTCTGAAATTGACAATAATTAAGGAATATGTTAGGGAAAATCTCACAAAAATATTCAAGCCGTGCATAGTAAGAATGTTACTTATTCTGATTGCAGAAATCATTACAAAACATCCTTTTTAGGAGAGTGACCGGTGATTTTGAAGTGTTGATATTCTTGCTGATGCAATACACTCAGCCAAATATTTCCGGATAAACAAAAAGAATGAGAGCTTCATTAGTCATATGCTACAAACCACAATAAAAAAATTACTAAAAGAAATGCTGGTATCTCCTTTTCCTACTACTTTCAAAAGAGAAATTAATATTTTCAGCAGTAAAGCCTCTGTATCAAAATTTTCCTTCACACAGATGAAGTTAGCAACAAAGTATTCCTCCTGTAGATAACTACAAGATGTAATAAAAAGGTCTATGAAACTAATCTGTTACATACATGGCACCAGACAGACCTAATGTAAGCAGATTTATAAACCACTAAACCAGGTATCGACCGTGGTATATAATACTGCAGAATCCTAAATAGAAGCTTTTCCTGATGCAGTATTTTGTAGCCTTCTCTCTCAGCTACTGCAATTTTACTTTTGCATTGTATAAAAATCTAATATAAATTCCCTTTGTGTCAGGTTTTCAATGGCCTCTTATACTTTTGTACTTATAGATTAGATTATTGCAATGGAAGGTGAGTGTACCAGACAGATGCTAGGCTGGCAGGTCAGTAAGGAACATTAACACACAAATTGATTAAGCCGGGAATAGAAAACATCGCACTTTGACAAGCACACAGGCTGTTGCTGCTAGTTCATTAAGAACTCAGAGCATGCTACAAGTTCAATTTTTGCCTCATGTCTCCACTGAGCTTTACAATGAGTCACAGCAGCCTATACAGGCTCACTTTCCAGAAGTCAGATAGAAAGCATATGCTCTGAGCAGAGAGGATTGAAGAAATTCTTCTCCTAATGTCTGATGAAAATTGTTCAGAGCACTGTGTAGATGAAAGACACATGATCTGTGACCACTGTGAAGTTCTTATGAATTTTAATAACTGCCATGTGTTCTCTGAAGTATATGACACTTTAACTGCTAATTTGTCACCTATTTTTCAGATGAGAAAGTTATAGCTGATATTTGCAGAAAGTGTATACTTTAATTTAAAGTTGTTCATAAAAAAAGGAAAGAGTTATGGAGAAAACACATTCCATCTTTTATGAGTTTCAACTTTTGGAGTTATAATTGGGCTGTCATTTTGGGGTAAAAAACTTGTTTTGCAAGTTAAGTTGCATCACCTGTCAAAGAGTAGATAGTAGAATAAAAGGCAGCCTGAATACAGGAAGTGCAGAGAAAAGGGCAAAGTACAAATTCATAGAGAATCTTAATCATCTAGAAATACTGCAAAAAGTTGTCTGGATGTGTCTGTGTAGAAAGCCCTTAGGAAGTGTCTCAATAAACTCTTAATGCCAAAAGAGGCAATGACAGATGGAGTTTTACTTTAGCTCTTAGAAAGATACTTATTGTGTTGAAACAAATATTTCATACCCTTCTCAAGGAACATCTAAGGCAGTGGAAAAAAAAATCTTATGCATCTTATCTTATTCTGCGATATTCAGAGAATACTTAACAAAATTGCATATTCTAAAGAACAATCTAGAGATTTACAGTCCTCTCAGGTTGAAGCAAATCAAACTAAGTTAAGAATTCAGAATTGTGTTATAAAATGGTTGCTGTTGAAAGCAACATCAGGTCTTTGGTCCAGTGAAAAAATCACTTGTGTATGTGATTATTTTGGTTTTCTTCAGAAGGAATAAGCTGATTACTTGATATATTTGAAGCAGTGCAAACTGAAAATTTTATTTCCCAAGTCACTGTAGATCTGTCAGCTAGGATTTCTGAAATGTCCATCACTTTATTATTTGTTTACCAAGGGACCAAAAAACAGAGATTCAAGAAGCAGACATAATTTTCAGTGATGAATTGAGGATTCTACCTTCATTTGGTTTCTGAATTGAGGTAGCATTTGATAAGAATGGAGAGATTTATGAAGTAAACTTCGAATCCACGAGAAATATTTAGAACTTGAACATAAGAGTGAAATCCACATACTATACAGAATTATAGGATCTTAGAATTGTTTAGGTTGGAAAAGACCTTTAAGATCATGAAGTTCAACCATTAACCCAGCACTGTCTTGTTGGCCACTAAACCATATCCACATACCTTTTGAACACTTCCAGGGATAGTGATACCACCACTCCTGGAATGCCTGACTATGTCCGTATTCCAATTTTTGATAGCCCTTTCCATGAAGAAATTTTTCCGCCTATGGAACCTAAACCTCCCTGGTGAAACTTAAGGCCATTTCCTCTGATCCTGTCACTGGTTAAATGGGAGAAGAGAGCAGCATCCATGTGGCTACAAGCTCCTTTGAAGTAGTTGTAGAGAGTGAGAAGATCCTCCCTCAGTCTCCTTTTCTCTAGGATAAACAACTCCAGGTCCCTCTGCTGCTCCTCACAGGATTTGTGCTCCAGACCCTTTACCTCAATGTCCTTCTCGCGGTGTGGGGCCCAGAACTGAGGATTGAAGGGGTGGCTTGGCCAGTGCTGACTACAGGGGGTTGATCCCTGCCTTGGCACTGATGGTCACACTATTCCTGATGCAGGCAAGGATACCTTTGGCCTTTTTGGCCATGTGGACACTGTGTTGGCTCATGTCTAGTGACTGTCAAACAGCGCCCCCAGATCCTTTTTTGGACATCTAGCCTGCGCTTCATCCAGTGAAGAATACGAACATCCAAGCCATGAGCAGACAATTTTTCCAGGAAAAACTGTGGGAAAGAGAGTCAAAAACTTTACTAAAGTCAAGGCAGACAACATCCACAACCTTTCCCTCAGCCACTAAGTAGGTAAACCTCTCATAGAAGAAGATCCATTTGGCCAAGCAAGATGAACCTTTCATAAACTCATGCTGGCTGGGCCTGATCCCCTGATTACTGTGTACATGCCATGTGATGGCACTCAAGATGATCTGCTCCATGATCTTCCCCGGCACTGAGGCCAATAGGTCAGATCAATCCACCTTCTAACCCTTATAGATGGTCTAAAATTTGCTAACTTCCAGTCAACTGGGATGTCTCCAGTTAACCAGGAGTGCTGCTAAATGATGGAGAGTGGCTTGGTGATCACTTTTGGACTTTTGTGTGTCTAAGTAGTGTGGCATGTCCCCTAGGATTATAGGAACTTCATTCTGTTCCCTGTTCCTTTCTTCCAGCTCATGAGGCTGGGTACCCTGAGGACAACTAGTCTTGCTCTTAAAGACTGAGGCAAAGAAAGCATTGTTTCTCAGCCTTTTCTGCATCCTTTATCACTGTGTTTCCCTAGGCAGACAGTAAATGATGAAGATAATCCTTAGCTGTGCTTTTGTTGTTGATGTATTTGTAAAAAAGTTTTTCATTGTCTTTTATGACAGTGGCCAGGGCAAATTCTTGCTGGGCATTGGACCTTCTAAGTTTATATAAACTCATGACATCATTATAGTCCTCCCAAGTTGCCTGCTCTGTGTGCGAAATGAGATATACTCTCTTCTTTCTCCTGAGTTCAAGCCAAAGTTCTTTGTTCAGTCAGACTGGCCTTCTTCTCCTGCAGAACCCACACTGGAACTGGGGAAAAGTAGGAAGAATAATTACTGGCAGATATGAACCATTAGGCACTGACTGCAACTCCCAGTTCCCCATTCCCTTTGTTCCTCTTAGCTTGGAGGAAGGGAAAAGCAAAGAGGTGAAGAACAAAGTTCTAACTGATCCTGAGTAAAGTGTGTGGGGAGGAAAGGTGTTGTTTTAATTTTTGTCTTTTTTTCTCACTACCCAATCTATTTTAATTTACAATAAACTAATTAAATTTTTGTCAATCAGTTTCTTTTTTCCCAAGTCATAAATGATCTCCCTGTCTTTATCTCAACTCTAAATCTCTTTCATCTTATTTTCTTCTTTTTTCTTTTTCTGATGAGAAGGGAAAGTGAGAGAGTAGCCAGGTGTGTGCCTGCAGACAGCTGAGGTCAACGCATCACAGCACTCATTCAGGATTTTGTGCACCTGGCCCTTTTTCCTGAGAAAGTGGCAGTAATGGGCTTGTAGTAAATAGTACACCAACACAGGCTGACTTGAGTTCAGTATGACACACAGCAGTCATAAACATATTTTCTCATAGACAGTTAAATAGTTTTTATGCAAAGCTTATAGCAAGATAACATTGATTGCCCAGAAAGCATGAATTTCAGGTTGAAAACATTTATCAAACAGAAAAACACTGGAATAGTGCTCACAAAGAATACTGCTCCTTCATCCTACCATGAGGGACTTAAAGGGATAAGAATACAGAAAAAGGGAGAGAAGGAAGGGAAAGAAAAGTGATATACCTCTGAAATAGGGAATGTTATGTTTCTTCTCCCTGGTTTTTTTTGTATTTTATCCAAATGTTACTGAAAGAAAATATTTAAAAAATGTGTAAAATCTCTAAGGGTTTAATAGAACAGTCACCTTGCGCTTCTTATATCTGTCTTTTCCCCAGTACTTTTTCTTCTATTGCATATGTTAAATGCTATTCTGCCTCTGAGAGCCTTAAGAGCTTGAGAGACAAATTAAGATCTAGTTGATCAAAAGGGTGTAAACCCCAGACTTGTATATGGTTAATTTGGAATGCATTTATTTTTCTATTGTCATAATGCACAATTTATTATCTTATGGTGTCAGCATATCTTGCATCAAAAGGAAAAGCTTTTCCCTTCAATATAAGCTGCTGCTTCATATTTTCCATGTAGTTTAAATTCACACTCCAAAATACCTTTATTGTATTGTTCAGTTAAACACTAAGTCTGAGGTCTCATCTCCCACCATTTTTTTAGAAGCATTTGCTCTGACAGCGACAACAGGCTGCAGGGTGTTTTCTGGAAAGACACTATTATCTTGCCTTTGAGATTTTTCCAACTAATATGGACAAAAGCAGGCTTGATCTCACTGGAAAGCTCTGCAACTTTATCTCCCAGCTCAGACATTCACAGTGGCTTGACTAATAGTCATAGTTGAAAGAACTAACAAAGACCTCTAAGGAGCTTACATCTAAAATAAGATTCGAAGTATAGAAGAGGAAGGATGAGAATCAGCTGCCTGAGTATATTTATCTGGAGTAGCTTTGGGCACTATGGGGAAGTCTTTCAGATTTCAAGTTGCTGCTCAGAAAGATATGAGTCTCCTCTAAGTCTTCTCTCATGCCTGTGAGCTCTGGGTGAATATTTTACATACCTAAAGGATCTCAGATGACATTTAGGCAAAAAAAAAGTCCAAGACTGATGGCAATAAATGGTAGAGAACAAGAAAGTTGAGTATGTACCTTTCCAATCTACTGCAATTCTAACTTCATTTTTTTAAAGTCTTCCTTATCCTTATGTGATATTTCAGCTTCCCAGATATCAACACTATATGCATATGGAATTATGCGCAGACTAATTGTTATTGAACCTGGCACATTGAACAGTAGGATATTTGTGTACACATGGTATTGCTTTATGTTAGAGAGACATGCTTTCATAATATTTGTAGCAATTATAGATGCCAAGAGCAATGCACCAAAGCTTTTAAGAAGGCAGTTCAGTAACATGTAGAAGTGTGATCTTCACAAGCAACTCATTAATCATAAAGTAAAATTAAAATACCCTATGCCCTACTGAGTCACTTACAGTACAGAAATATGTTGTTTCAATACACCAGAGACTATTTACTGCTCACAGAAACAGTTAGCACTTACTTTTGACAAAGCTTAATTGTCCTTGCATTTCTAAAGCCCCACCTCTGAAAACTCCTCACCATCTTCACGTGGATCTCCCTTGTTTAGAGGAGAAGAAATATTTTTTTTCCCTGCAGCCCAAGTTTTCACATGCAGAATGAGCAAATGCAGTTTCCCTCTCTAAAACTCAGAATATACCCCCAAAGGATTTCTAGTTTAACCCCCTTATAGAAAGAATTATAAACTCATATAGTTAAAGAACATTGTTTAGAGTCAAATTCTGAATGCCAAATTCTGGATATTCCACAGTATCTGCAGGAAATATAGCATGGTTTTTGATTGCTGTTAAAGTGACGCCTCTGATTTTTTGTTTTACTGAGAATTTTCCATATTTCAACCTGAATTTGTTGCCTCCCATTCTTCTGCTGTGAAATTCTGAGAAAAGTTTCACTCTCTCTTCTTCGCACTCTTTCCTTCGGGGTTTGAAGACAACATATGACCCCCTGTCAGCTTTTCCTTTGTAAGGTTGAACAAACCAAATTTCTTCATCTTCTGCTTCATGTGCTCCAGCTCCTGATATTGGTGGACTCCCCTTGTGCTCCCTCCAGTATGTTAATGTCTTTCCTGGAATGGGTAGAATCAAAGGCAGGATCATAAGTCCAATGCAATCTCACAAGTGCTAGAAGGGAATAATGGCATGCTTTGACCTACTAGGCTCATTCTTGCTAGTTCTTCCGATGGTGTATTTGGCCTTCTTTACTAGAAGGGCCCATTCCTGACTCCTTCCATTTATTGTTGAGCCTGGGTATTTTTTCAGAGATGTGGCTTTCCAGCCCACCAGTCCCCATCCTGCACTATCACAGGGGCTCTTTCTTCCCTGGTGCAGGGCTTTGCATTTACGTTTGGTGATCTTCAGAACCTTTCTATTGGTTTACTTCTTCAGGTTGTTCAGGTCACCTTGGGTATCAGTCCTAAGCTCCAGACTGTCAGATGCTTCCCTCAGCTTGGTATTTTCAACAAGCTTATTGAGGGAGCAGGCTAGAAATGTTACTGATTGCTACTGATCCTGTTATTGATTCCTATGAGGCATCACTAGGAATTGTGAGCCAGTTATTCAGCTGACTTTCTGAATTCATTTTGCCACCTGCTTTATTATCCGCTTTTGTCCTACACACAGCCCATACTGTTTTTCATCAGAGATGACCGCTTAAAACAGAATTGTTTTTGCAAGCAGGCAGCCTGGATGCTTTGGTATCCACAAGCAAAAGTAATTAATCACAACATACCATATTTTGTTCCTATAAGTCTTGTAAAAGCCTAACAAGTCACAGTAGCTTCAATATACTATTAAAATGAATTTTTCTGTCTAAATCAAAGACATTGTATTTCACAAATGATGGATGAATACACTGGCCAACAGGTGGAGAAAGGTATTTTCTACTACTAAGTTACCTGTCTTAACAAGGGCATTCAACACAAAGAACTGTGTATATAAAGGACTGTCAATTGGGTCACATGAAGTAATTGCAGGAGGTTATTGCAGCAAGTGCCTTTGTGTTTAATTAAAAAGTTGTAGAATTTTCTCAGATGGACTAATGAAACTTCAAATACTTTTCTCTTTGATAAAATAATTATATAATTTCATGCTGTTGATACCTGGACCTTCATTAGACAAATCAGTTTTCTTGATAGTGAGTTGATTTTTTTACTGTATTAAAATAAAGAGGAACACTGAGACTGATTCCTTAATTTGGAATGCTACATGAAAATCACTTCTCTGTAGTCTTTTTGTACTTGCAGTTCTCTCTTTTCTTCTGTATTTTCTTTCATTGCCAAACACTCAAGGTGGGTTTTCAGATTTTAGATACCTGTCTTTTAGCTTTTTATTATTCAAAAGTATTGATATTGCTTGAACTGTAGGTCATTATTTACTTTGTTCTTTTCAGAGACTATTAACTTGTTAAAACATTTTGTCACTAGTTCTGAAGTTCTGATACGAAAGAGAACTAAATTAACATTATAAACACACCTTTTTCCCAAGCAAGACATACTGCATTATAATATTGACATACAAAGCCTGCAATGGACAAGAAGATTACTCTAAATATGTCCATCATAACGAGTTCCTAGCATTACAGCTTTCTGAATTTGGGGTTAAACAAAGAAGATGTTAAGCCTATATTTATCTGATTACATTCTGAATTAATAAAGTGGAATAAATTTCAATCCATGTGATTATTCTTACTCATATAAACTTAATGAAGTGCACTCTGATCTGCTGACCTTCACAATTCCAACCAATTTCAAGCTGTGATTACAGATTCAGGAGAGGTATTAGTGAGATTTTTATGTTTTCTTAAAGAGACTCAGGCGCCAGACATTCTCATGGTGTAAAACAAATTTAAAAAACAAACAGGCTAACAGAAAACCCCCTAAATTAAAAAAAAAAAAAAAAATTATAACATCTTCCTACAAAGTTTTGATATTATGATGGTATTTCATGCCTCCTTTTCAGCCCAGCATCAACAGTTTTATACATATTTATCACTCTTCTCTTTGAATGTTGTCTATGTCAACCTTCATGCTGGTGGAGAAACAAAGGTAATCAAGAAAATGAATAGAGATTTTCACAGCCTACCAATCACTTGGAAAAGGAAAACACACCAACCAAAACTCCAAATATAACAAAACCCAAACAAACAAGCAAAAATCAAAATAAACAAACCAAAGTATTAGATTACAGGTTGGTCAATACTGCTTATACTTGCAATTAATAAATCACAGGTTTTAGTAAAATTCTATTGTGTATTTTCTTTGGCAAGGCTCTTTTCCTTTTTGCTCTTTTTTTTTTAAGGAACGGTCTGTTTAATGAGAAACTAACAAATAAAAGAATAAAGAAAAAAAACAATTTACAGATGTTAGAATGGAGAAGTTGTCAGTTAAATATTTTTATTTCTCAAAGATTTAAAGCAAATGGTTTTTCTACATCCCAGGCATGCACAGAACACTGTGACTTACATGGATGTCCTTGGCAAAAGGACAACATAATCTGCCTTTATAGGAGATGTGTTTTAAGCTGATGATCTCAGAAGTAACCGGACTCCAGTGAAACAACACCCCAACAAACAATCCAAATATATTTGTGTTTATCCCGGAGTAAAAAGCAATTGCAGTTTGATCAACTGATTGCAGTCCTCACCTGGGAAATCTGAAATCACCACCTGTTGTTTTCTTTCTATGCCAGTATGACACACTTCAGCTGATTTCAGCAGAATATAAAACAGCATTGTAGCCCAGGGAGAGGGGTTTGGGGAAGATGCTTATTCACTTGTACATCTGCATTTGAACTGTGGTAGCTGAGTTTTTAAAGGAAGCATCGTACAGAAAAGGCAGGTACTCAGAAACCCTGTAGAGAGTCCTAGTATTGAAAAAGTACTGGAAGAATTCTTATCCTGTCACCATCTCTAATTACATTTATCTATCTATATATCTATCTATCTATCTATCTGTGTGTGTGTGTTTCAACAGACCTTCTCCCCAAGGTGATTATTTTCTCTCTTGTACCCCAAATCAACCTCTGTAGTTATAACTGAATAGAACAAATAATTTATATTCTAATACTTGATATGTTAGTATTTTTTTTTAATCTTACAGAATGTTATTTAGGTGTTATTACTTGAAAATACAATGCACTACCGCATGCAGCAAGATGGTTTGGGGTTATATTTTCTTTTATTTTGCATATTTGCATTACTAAATGAGAAGCAGAGAACTAACAGATATTTCTTTCATGGAGAAAGGGATGTTAAATGACCAAACATCATGGAACTGCTACACAAGTACATAGATTGCACAAATAGAGCCAAATAAAGAAATATAACATGGAGTTCAATTTTATATAAACTAAGCAGTTCCAATCTGCAAGATTGCACAAACCTAAATATACATTTCTAAATAAGTTTTTTCACTATAGAATGAAATGCAAAAAAATCTGCATCTGTTTTCCATTTTTTCCTTTTTGTTTGAAATATACAGATGCAGTTCCTGTTGTCAAGTGTAGGTTAGGAGAATGTTTGCATTGTTAACTTTCCAAAGTGAACATCCTTCATACATTCTGACTTTTTGAAATAGAAAATGAGACCAGAGAACAGAGCCGTACAAAACGGATTCAGCAGCGCAATACAGCATTTAGTTCACAATTGTGGTGCTATTTCAGCTTATAGCACAGACATGCAGCAGTAAAAGTCTTGGAATAAAGACAAGTGAGCTAAGACAATTCTCCTTCAACTACAGTCTATTAGCTGCATACTTCCCCTTGCAAATAATAGAATGACACTTTAAACATTTACTGAGCCAAACATTAAAATTACAACTTCTCAGTCAAGGTGACAGCTGGACTGTCTGGTCACATAGCAGAGATAAGAATAAACCAATTTCATCCAAACCTCGGTTTAAAATAAAAACAAAATCTAAAATACAATAGCAAAAATTTAAGCCGATTACATATATATATTTTTTATAAGCTTTATCCTGAATCTGAGGCAATCAAGTATATCTAACCACTGTAATCTAGTGGTGAATAAAGATTGATTGTAGCAAAGCAAGGTCTTTGTCAGCTTGTACTGTGTGGAATTTGCTGTATGTATGATTAATGTGCTAAAGGTCTGAGCCGAGCCTAGGCTTCTTGCTAGCTCTTACTGCCATCTACTGACCAAACCTAAATCTCCTTTGTTTCCTTTCTCTCTTTTTTTTTTTTTTTCAATGTTATTGCTTTTCTAACCTTCTCCAGTGTAAGGCTCGATAGTAACAATCAGAGTCAGGTTAGAATCAATGAGTGCTGTTACAAATTAGCTGCTCCTAAAGCCCAGACTAGATGGGAATGTACTTTTTTTATTTGAGAAAACCATGTCTTGTGAGTTTGTTCAGAATTAGACAGTTTCTTCTGAAACATCAATCTGATTAAATGGGATACTATAAAAATCCATATTACATGCTTAAAAGCAGTCTTCACACTAGGCAAATTAACATTGACATTATAGTAATCTTTCTTATAAGAGGAATAGATACTTAAATCACAGCTCTATGGGCTATGATTAGAAATGGGGTGTTTCTAAATGTACAAAAGCAATATCAAATTAAAACCCTAAACATGGATGAATATTTCACAAACAAGAAATATGGTTAGAGATTTTCAAAGACTGTGGAGGATAAAATTCCAGATATAGTTACAGTAGGACAGAATACTGTACCAAAAAGTAAAGCAAACAGCAGCTGTTTTGAAGGCTCAATAGGATGTTATGGGAGAAAAATGAAAAAGAAGAAAAACCCTCAAAAAGCTTTATTTTCTTCAAGGCATGTGTGCCCCTTTAGCTTCTTAGGTGGTTCACCTGCACCATGTGCAAGAACTTGGCACTACAAACCTCCCAGGGTCTGCAAAACTTTTCCGAGGAAATCCAATAAGCTCTTCATCAAGTCTACAAATTAAAACCTCTTAACCTATCATGCTGATTTCAATAGATTGGAATAATTTGAATTTTTTTATGCAATCGCACTTCAAGTGATAATGGGCATACCAAGTGGACAATACTGACTGTGCTTTAAGACAAAACAAAGAGTGTTTCAAAAAATGGGATTTTGCAGTGTGTCTTTAGGAGACAGGGAAGAGCTCCCAACCAACTTTAGGAAAACACAACACCTGATGTTTCCAGAACTAAAACCTCTCATAAGAAATGTAGAATAGTGTAGTAATAGCTCAGGTTTTGTGAAGGCCAGATATGCCCACTATGGGTCTTTTATTGTTTTTATCCTAGTATTTACCTAATGCAAAGCTTACTTGAAGTGTTTGCTTGCTCTTTTAGAATACTGTATGCACAATTTTTTGTAAACATTGATACTGCAGGGACCAAAGGAAGAAAAAAATGAAAAACATCAAGTTAAAACGCAGAAACTGCGATGTAGTCTGTGTCATTGTTTTAATGACACAGGTAGCATTTGACCAATGGTAGCTCATCTACTGCAAAGCTCTCCAGCTTTGTTTCTCATGATCAAGTCATGATCAAGTTTTCATATTAACTTCAACTCCATTTATCCTGCTGCAGAACCTTGATGAAAGAAAGTGAGAATTTTAAAAATTGGGCTTTAGAATCAAATAGAGAACTCATATCACTGAACTTTTGATGGCTCCAGAAGAATCTTTAGCGTTTAAGAAGGTCTCTACACTGTTTAAAGTATTTCTAATTCCTAGCTCATTTTGTTAAATAACTAGACCAAGGCATGAAACCTGCTTTCCAGATAACCCCTCATTCTTCAATTTCTCTTGATTTGTTTTTTCCCTTTTGGTTCCAGACTTTAGGAAAGATGGATGAGAATACTGAAAGCATCTCACTGTCAGCAAAAAATCCAGGAATTCTTTAAATGTTTGCTTCAGCCAAATGCATAGTTCAGAAGAAATCAGTAAGACTCTTTACTAGTAGACAAATAAATCAAAATGTAAGTGTTTTGGGTATTTCTTTTAAAGTCTTGGAATTATATTTTCTCCTTCCTGTGACTTCTCTCTTGTCCTCTGAGTAACACTACTCTTATCACTCATTGTTTGACAAATAGTGGTAGTCATTGCAGTGTATGTTATAGAAATACATTCAAAATCATCCTATCCTGGCACATAACTGCATCACATTTAAATGAACTTTACATTTAAAGTAGTATTTAGAAACCTTTTTAAATTGTCTGGTTAAAGCTGAATGTCTAGATTCTTTACTAAAGCCCCGAGAGGAAAATGTCAAATTTTATCATGTGCCCCCTTCAGCCTGGAAGATGCCATAAGCATAATAATTTCTTTAAAATGCAGTAAGACTACTGATTTTTCTCTTACTGAGTTAAAACCGCTTAAATTATTTATAATGGCAATGGTAACACCATCTCACATACCATGGCATGAACATGCTGTTCTAAAAATTTTGATCCTGATAACTTCTTAAACTCAATATATTTGCCTAAGTCTTAAACTACTTCAGTTTTTAAGCTTCAGTATTTAAGCACATAGGCAACAATATTAATGAGGTATTACTATTCTTACATCTTAAAGTCCAATTATTTGCATTTTTATGCACAAGTAGTAAGATAAAACAGTCCAATGCATGTCTCTGACAGAGGAAAGCAGAATACATTTTTCAGGTACTCCTTCAACTTCATCAGAACTGGAACTTAGAAAATATTCCTTTAGGTACTATTGGTGGTGGGTTTATTCACCATGATGTATAAACTTGCTGAAAACTAAAAGTGGGACACAAAGAGGAGTTGAAAAAAAATTACTAAAAGTGTCTTTAAAGTTTCTAAATGCAGACAAAATCTTCTGAGGGAAAATTATCCAGACCATCTCCATTATATACCATATATGCCCATCCAACTGCTTGCTCACACCTTTCCCTAGCATGACAGCAAGAGAAAATAAGACAAACAAGTAGGAAAAGGTCACAGATTGAAAGATGGAGCGATTACAAGTTTGACACTGTAGGAAAAATAGACTTTACTAGAGGAATTTTAATATAATAATTAAGCGATTGAAAGAAAAATACAATTATTAATTTGAGTCATGGAAAACAGAAAAAGACAAAATACTTTCCTTCACTCTTTTCCAATCTCAGCTTCATTTCTTCGCTCCTGATTCTTCTGTCCTCATCTTGATCACTGCAGGGAATAAGAAATGGGGCTTGTAGTCAGTCCATAACAGCTCCTCTCTGTTTCTCCTTTCTCCTCACATTTTCCTCTCCTTCATTGTAGGTTCTCCATGAGCTGCAGTCCTTCAGGAAAAAAATATCTGCTCCATAGTGGGTTCTCACACATGCTACAGGTTCTGTTAGGAAAAAGTATCCTCTAGCTCATGCTCTCCATTGGCTGTAGTATCTCCTGTGTCATGAAGCACCTTCTCTTTCTTGGGCTCTGATATTCCTGTTCCCTCTGCCACACCTGCAGGATAACATCTTCCCATTTACACCAATACAAACAGTAAAGAATTATTCAGTATTACTGTCTAAAAATGTCAGTGACATCATATCTCACTCAAATCCATGCCCAGCTCATGCCAAACTCTTTCATAACATAATGTGCCATCTCTCTGAAAGCTAGACAAGAAATTAATTGAAATGTCTTTGTTGTCTAATTTCAGATTCCTATCTGTTTATTTGAATTTTTTTTAATGCTCCAGAAGAAAAGCTTTGTTGATTATTGAGAGGGTGATTAAGTAAATTATTGTCCCTGACTGCCCGGGCTAAACAGTCTCCTCAATCTACTGTTTACAGTGAAAGGATAATAAAAAATTATATAAGTCTTCACCTCAGTCCCATAAGGTCATGCTTAAGATTGATATTTGTAGTTAATGGAGTAAACTCTACAAAACACTGAAGTGAAACATGTGATGGAGGGATTATGATTTCCATTGTGTCATTCCAGATGTGTGGGTAATAGCACTAATATTTGGTCATATTTCTATAGGTCATTTTACAGTGACTACCTTGCAATAATGATTTAAAAACTGACACCTAAATATTTTATACAAAGAGGATACTAGCTCATAAATTCCCTGCAGCTTTCCAGAAATATTACTATGAAAAATTGCCACAACACTCTTAAATAGTTGTCTTATTAGTCCCTTGTCAACACCTAAATGCTCATATAATTTATATCACATTACTCCTAGATTTTTCTGTTTTCCATTGTAATAGAGTTGAATTTCTTCTTAGTAACTGGTACAGCGCTATGTTTTGGATTTAATATGAGAATGATGCACAAACATAGAGTATGCATTTATTACTTAGATAAAGCCTGCTCCATACAGTCTAATAGCATATCTTTCAAGTCACAATAAGGTTTGAGAATATGTTCAGAAATTCTGCAATCTAGACAAACTTTAAGAAACTTCCTAAGCCAATTTTATCTCTCTTTGAAAAACTGGTTTCTCTGTGTGGACTATGACAGGAGACTGCAATCACAAGCACAAGGATAATGAGAGCATAAAGCTGGCTAAGACGAATCTGTGACTACGTGGCTTTGCTCAAATCTCTCAAAAAGCCTGTGACTGAACCTGGATTTGGTTTAGTATCTAATACATTAATTAGCTAATTTTTTTATAGTCAGATTTCTACAGAGTTGGTGACATCAGAGCATCACCAAAAGCTGCACTTGTTTTTTGTGTCAATAGGTAAACTTTGCTTTTGAAAACTTCTAAAAAGATGAGGTATGAGTTCAATCAAACTTAATGAAGTATAAACAGAAATATACTGATTTGTGCTAGTTTTGCATCCTAAAATCAGAGAAGAATAAGGAAAAAAAAAAGGAAAAAAATAGACAGTAAAGCTAAAAAGTTAGCCTTGTTTTCCAAAATGTTTGGGGTTTAAACTGGAAGTGTTAGACAAAGCTATAGTGAAACCATCTGCTCAGTAGAATGGAAGAAGGTTGAAGCACAGAGGCAGTGATTCAGTTTACTTTGCCACTAACACAAAGCAACCAGGATAACTGTCAAGAAAAAAGTGGGACAAGACAGTATTGAGGTATGTGGTTGCTGTTGGTGAATAAAGTAATGAAAGGGGACCCATATCAAATATCAAAGTCAGGAAATGACAATTCTAGAAAGAACTGTGCACTAAACTCTCACAATTATAGTGATTGAAAGCTCTGCTGGCATCTGTCATTTTCTCCCAACAGGTTTCCTTTGCCAATTTTATTTAAAGGTTTTTAATTATAGGACTTAATCAGACTGACAATAGCAATGTTGTGAAGAGTTTCCTACTTAGAGATTATATAATATAACAGGATGAAAATTTCACCATCCTTATGAATAAATAACACTAAGAGGTATTTCACAGGACTGTTGCAAACTGGATATACATGACGTGCTACTTCAAAAATTGACCAGTGGCAGAGATCTTTTTTAAATAACAAGGAATTAGTATTACATTAAAATTAATTAGCATTGTCAATTATACTCTTATTTTAGCTAGAGAAAAAGGTTGTATCTAGAGAGTGCATTTGTTATATTGGCAAATATAGAAACCATTATATACTCAAAGTAATTAAAAAATGGTAATAAATATTAGAAAAATAAGTAATTTAAAATGTCTGTGGGGAGAGATTTGCCTTGGAAAATAATAATTGGATTAAAATATTGTTTTGCAAGAGCATATCTATTTCATCAAATATGCCTATAATCAGTTACTCAGTTAATTTTATTGATATAAACAAACTTTTTCATTTTTCTTTTTTTTCTTTTTTTTTAATATCAAACTGTTAAAATGAAGCATTTCAACACCTTTTTTCCAGAAGATTCTGGTAGGTTCTGAGCAAAATAAACAATATACGTTTCTGAGCAAAATCCTAATATGCAGTTTCCTTCCTTCTTTCCTTCCTTCCTTCCTGCCTTCCTTCCGGCCTTCCTGCCTTCCTGCCTTCCTGTTTCTATGAGAAACTAACAGAACCCAAATAGAAAGAAAATCTTGCAAAACACATAAATGAGCTCCCAACTCTCTGTATTACCCTCCATATTAAAGATTTATCCAAAAAGAGAACAGATGTCTTATTGGAAAGACAAACAAACAAACAAAAAAACAAACTCACTACAAAATACCAAACAAACTTAATACAAATAACTTTTGTTTGAAATATTAATACTCTGAAATATTTGTCTACTACACAGGCAAATGACAATTACATTAGCAGATGTATCAGGCCAGGTTAATGAATTATTCCAAGATTTCCACTTATTTTCACATAACAATATTCCTAACAAAAGTTAATTTTCTATGTTGTTGAATAGAAAAATGGAAATGTACACCTTTTGTGAGTCTACAACAATATGAATGGATGGCAGATTTAACATATATCTACATCTGTGAATTACCTAATTTCTCAGTGAAATTTCAAGCTGCGGTACATCAGAGAAAGATTTTGTTATAGTAGCTTGCTTGTTTGTTTTTCAAAAATAGAATAGTAAAACTAAGTGATGCAATTTTTCTCAAGCATATGAATTTTTAGAAAGTGTGGTGGAGATTAACTTCCCACAGCAGAATTCCCAAGTGGCTAAGTTCTAGACCATTCATGATGAAACAACTACTGAAGCAAAACTGTTCAGATGAATAAGTCATTGGAAGAGGACTATGGTCTGTACTAAAATATAAATATATATTGATACCTTTATTGATCTAGAGCAGAGGAACAAGATCAAGATCCTCTAAATCAAATAATTGTAAAAACTAATTATAAGAAAATATGCAGGCTTTGGATTCATGTTTTGCTTTACATATGTGCTGATTTTGGCTACTGTAGGCCTAATATTCTTCATGGGTTTATATCTTGTGCTTATGCTGAAAAGAATGTCAGTAATATAGAGATTAGTTGGTTGTTGCTGAGCAGTGCTTTGTACATGGAGTCAAGGCCTTTTCTGTTTTTCATATCACCCTGTCAGCAATGAGGCTGGGAGTGAACAAGAAGCTGGGAGGGGACACAGTCGGGGCAGCTGACCCAGGTGACCAAAGGGATATTCCATACCCTATGGCGTCATGCTCATCATATAAAGCTGAGAGACGTAGGAAGGAGGGATGCAGGAAGTAGGAAGGAGGGATGCTTGGAATGACAGCATGTGTTTCCCCAAGTCACAATTATGCATGATGGGACCCTGCTGTCCTGGAGCTGGCTGAACACCCATCTGCCCATGGGAAGTAGTAAATTAATTCCTTATTTTATTTTGCTTGTGTGTGTGTGTGTGAATTTTCCTTTACCTATTAAACTGTCTTTATCTCAACCCACAGGTTTTCTCACTTTTATCCTTCTGATTCTCTCCACCATCCTGCTCAGCATAGGAAGGTGAACAAGTGGCTGGATGGTGCTTGGTTGCCAGCTGGGGTTAAACCACAATGTGAGAGAGAGAGAGAGACAGAGCAGAATTAGCTATATCAGAGATCTCTCACGTCCATCTGCTTTAGCAGATTGAATGCAGTGTATTCCAAATTTAAATGTTTATGGTTAGAGAGGAAATATGTGAAACAGTGGCTCATACAGAAAATACCAAGGGAAATTTTTCAATAAAAGAGTGTTAGCTGATACCACTATAATAAATCAAGAGAACAGTTCATTCAACACTTCATTTGGTGAGATGGAGAATCAAGCACAAACTTTTCCTCTTCCTGTCAAGGAGAATATATATCCCATTTATTTCTTGGGCATTTCAAGAAATGCCAGACACCTGTACTGTTTAGATGCAACATTAATCATTTTACCACCTGTGTGTCTTTTCATTTACAGCACCTTCCTCCTTTCAATTCCAATCACTACTACCATTTTCTACAACAATAGGGAGCAAGCAGTTGCTGTCAGTATTCTGTTTCTCATTTAATTAGCATAATATTTAGATTTTAACTTTTTTTTTTATTTACACCTTGGTCTATTCTTCTCACATCTCTGCCAGTTTGCTGTTTTCACCAGAAGCCTTTTTTTGCTAATATATTAATAAGAAAAAAATCTTTACAAATAAAGAGAATGGAAAAAAATCGGCTTAATCCCTTTCTTGCATACAAAGTAATTGTAACCTTTCTGCCAACACTTGATTGGCAACAAGTGCAACAATTTTCATGTAATTTGAGTAGCTGATAATGCGGTGGTTCAGGACTCCACCCAAAGACATCAGAGGATTAAATTCACAATACATTGTGAAGATCATTTTTCTTCTACTGCAAACAAAAGTCAGTTATTTAAGCAAACAATATTTCATGAAGGAGGGAAAGAAAATATTTAAAGGTAGACAGAACATATTTAATTCCTAAGACTTAATCTATTATTAACAGTCTTCTCCTTTGGTGAGGCAATTCTGAGGCCAGCTGGTTGCTTGCTTTCTCCTACACTGACACTTGAATATTATGGTTGTGAAGTTTTGCTACAACAGCATGAATTTCGTGTGCTGCTCTCCCTCTGCTACCATTCTCACACTACAGCTCCACCAGCAGCTGCTGCCTCTTGCTCTTAGGCAGACTGCACCTAACAGAAAGAACTGGCAATCCCACAGAACAGGAATTCTGTAACAACTTCTCATGCTACAGTATCCTCACAGTATATTAATGACTTTTTTATCAATGTCTTCTGAATTCCTTCAGATTATAGCTTTTACACTCTGGCTCTAGAAGCTGTTTAGGATTGAGAGACTGCTCACCCAAGGCACAGATAGAAACAATCTCTTAAAATAGACTGTTATGCTCTCTGATCTTCATTAAAATATTTTAATGAGATATAGGTTTCTCAAACATAATTAAGCTAAATGTGAATCTATCAATTCCCACTAATATTAATTATCTTGCATTTCTCTGCAAGACCAGCTGTCTAAAGTGGGATCATTGTCTGTCTTTTCATGCTTCCTATTTTCCTTGTAAAGGAAGTACCACGTGACTTTTCCGTCAGTCCTTTGCTAAAGGGCTTGCATAAGGCTGCAGCTGGACCTCCATACCATGTCTAAACTCTAAGCACCACACTGAGAAGGCAGTCCTGATCAATATTCTCCACGATGAGCTGTAGAAGAGCTCAAGACTTACCAGGAGCATGGGGTCAGTAGGAGAAATTTATTCTGTTCTGTACAAAATTAGATGACAGCTGAAAGTAACACAGTATTTGAAATGCTGTCTTTTTTCTTCTGAACATTACTGTTTCATCATTTAGGCTTACTGTAATTACAAGCTTTCTCAAATAGCATGCACAGCTGGAATTCTCACACAGTAGCAGTTTACCTTGCTAATTCCTGGAACCTATTGTTTAAGCACTGAGCAAATTTAGGAGGAGGTCTAAAAAATTTAGGACGAAATCTAGGGTTAGAAATCACTGAAAGCTAGATAAGTAATGAATTAGATTTTGGTTTATGTGTGGAAGGACAGAACATTAAACTTTGCTAATGCCTTGCTTTCACAGAGAGAGAAAGAATATATTTCATTCTGTTTTAATTATGAAGACTCAGTCTGCAAAGAGGACTATGCACAAAAAAGGGGAAATTTTTAAAATATCCCAAGTAAAAATAATGAAAAAGGGGTGATGAGAAAGCTGCAAAAAAATAAAAAAAAAGACAACACAGGCAGCAGAATTGGGAATGCATCTCAATGTCTCAGAAGAGAGGCAGAGCTAGAAGCAACACCTATTAATTAAATATCATAATATCTATTAATAATAATTAATATTAATTCAAAATCATAATATCTATACAATATCTATTAATTGTATCTACGTAATATTTATTAATTGTATATCTTCTCTATCTAGATTGCTCTTAAAAAGTAAAAACTCTGGAAGTTAAGGTATGAAAAGTAGGTCTACATTGGATAAAATAATAAGCCCTTCTCTTCCTCATGAATCTGAGAATTCTCATAAAAGGAAAAATTGAAAATGGGAAAATTTCAGGAGGATTGAAAAGTGGACATCTTGGCTTACTTGGGACCCTCTTTGTGCACCACTAGGCTTCCTGCTATGCCTTGACCTTGGCTGATGAGTGGGAACAACTTGAAACTACTCAACTAATCATAAGAATAAAAGTAAGAAACACTGAGTTCTACTGTTGTCTTTTCTTATAGAGTAAATGTCATATAGGAGAAAAGGGCTATTTTTCTTCTGTCTCCATTTCACCAGCTTGTGATGCTTTACTAAAAAAAACAAAACCCAACAACAAAAAAAAAAAAGAGAGTAAAAGACCCAACAGGGTTTTGCTCAGACCCAGAAAGTTCAGCCATGTCATAATACAGACTGGAGAAATGAGCCAGACACCATCTGATGAACTACCTGTCAGACCAAGAGCTCTCAGCAGCAAGTGCTCTAGATCAGTGATATTTTCCTCATTCATATCACTTTTCTTCTAAGTTTTGTCTGTGTCTATTTGCATTCAATAAAAATGAGAAAAAAAGGTGACTACAGAGCTAATTATTTTATTCCAATTATGTATAATTATACATATTCTCTGTATTTTTACACATAGGCTTTAATAAAAGACCTTAACTTAGGCATGGCCTTCCCATCCCTTTTCCTCTTCCTCTTCCTCTCTCTCTCTCCCCTCACTTCCTCTCTCCTCTCTACCACTCCACAGGTTAAATAAATGTCATTCTAACTAATCCATTGTCTCAAAGGCTCATATTTCAATTGTTTTCTGCTTTGTCTTTATAAATTAAAAAATTTATTACTTTTAAATATATATCTTTTTAAATATATTTCTTTTTAAATCTAACATTCTTTGGTTCGTATGATAATCTGGTTATTAAATTTCAGTAGAATTACCAGACTCTCCCCCCTAAACCCACCCCCCCAAAAAATTTTTAAAGTATCGATTCTGCTAGGATGAAGGAAATGTCAATCTGCCCCACAAAAGTAACCCTCTTTGTAGTTTAGCTTTTGCTCTGCTAGCAGTGCTTCTGCTGACCGTCATTAAGTTTTGTGTAATAACCACTATAAGCATCTGTATGCACCTACAGATGCTTTCAACAGTAGCAAAGGTCTTAGATCTTCTTGCATACCATTAAGCTGTCACTCATGATCCATTTTCAGAGGTATCTTATTTACTTTACAGACATTCTTGATAGAACCAGGTGTTTAAGAAGCAATGTTTCTGTGGCTGAGACTTAAGCAAGATAGAAGGTGGCTCTTGCAGCCCCACAGGACCTGATTTTCATCCCTTTTTGAAAAGAGTTATCTCCACTTACACGACATAAAATCTTCTACTAGGTACTGGTTTTATACCTGGTTCTGTCAAAAAACTCTACTATTGAAAGTATTTTATTTAACATTTAATATAGCAGAACTCACATCATAGTGACTAATAACTGAGTGCAAACATAGGGCAATGCTGTATTGTTCTCACATGGTAGAAGCCAGAGCAACACTGATTGCAGTGTAATTTTATGCCAAGAAAGAGATTCAGATTTCTTGTTCATTTGTTGGCTGGATTTCATTTGGTTAGTTTTTGTTTGGTTTTGGTTTTTTTATTCAACTGAGGAATACAAAAGGGAGGTTAAGCAACAGGAATCTGAAGACTTCAAAGGTTGCTTTATAAAACACCTGCATCATCTATTTAAATCACTGAAACAATGCCAATGAAGTCATGGGATGCTCCTTTAAAACACTGTTGTAGTTCTGGCTGGGGCAGAGTTAATTTTCTTCACAGTGGCTGTAATATGGCTAATTGGTCTTTGCTTTGGGTTTGTGCTGAATGCAGTCATGATTATAGAGATGTTTTTGGTATTGCTGAGCAGTGTTAACACAGAACCAAGGCCTTTTCATTGCAGTGAAATCCTCTAAAATCTTTAACTCAGCTTGCTGCTGTCCTAGACTAGTTATTCACATGACCCTCTCAATGGTTAATTTCTGTTGTATTGGGCTTGCATGGCAAGGTTTTGGTAGCAGCAGGGTTTCAAGGTGCCTTCTGTGAGAAGCACATATGAGACCAAAAAAGTGAACCTCTTTCAGGATCTTCATAATGAGCAGGCAAGGATAAATTCTCCTTTGCACAAAAATTAATTATTCGTATTTTTCATCCTTTTCCTTCCATTTGTAGCAGCAAAGTTTCTTTGGGAAACATGAAAAAAAGCAATGTCATCTGTACAGAATAAGGGGTAAAAATCAAATTCAGATCAATGCCTATTAAAGACAAAAAAACAAACCCCTTGCTTTGAAAAATCCTTATCTTGAAGTTGGTGACAGACACAATCCACAAATTCCCTTGGTCTTTTAGTAGCCATTATATTTCATTTGTCCAAAATAAATATTTCAGATGTAATTTCTGTCTGCTACATTATGTTTTCAAATTTTATTAATGTGGATTTTAATCCAGAAATTAATATAATGATGCAAAACCCTCTAGCTTATTTCTGCTTGAGGCTGATAAATACATTTGTTCTTTCTCCTCTTTTAAACTTGCCATTAAATGGTTGCACTTGCTTATAGCTCAGAAATAATGGCACAAAGCCAAAGAATTTGGCTTTGTTATCTTTCCTGTGTTTAGTCTTGGCTCAGTATTATGAAACAAATTGAGAGTTCCCTTCCAAAAGCCATGTATTTCCCATGAAAACAAATCTTAGAAGTCCGATGGTAATTCCCAACTGTAAAGATTCAGGTGTCCAACCCTTTGGGCTACTATTAAGATGATAATTCTAATTGGTTCCAATTAAAAAAAAAATCAAATGGAATTATAAGTGGAAAGATTCTTAGTCTAGACCAAATAGGACTTGACTTTTTTTTACCATAAAATAGGTATGAGCTTGTACAGGTTTCTTCTTGCTCCCAAAACAAATAAACAAACCTACAAACACCACTAAAAATTTGGTATATGAAGAGCATCCTCTATTCAAGCTTATCTAGTTTTCAAACTTTATATTAAGTAGGAGCCAGTTTTGCAGTTCTCCCAGGAAAAACAGTTTGGCATTTAACTTGATAAAACTATGACTGACACATGATTAAAGCACCTGACTGGCACTTTTGGCCCACTATAACTCTCATCTATACTGCAAACAAGATTTGTAAAAGTATTGGTGGAGCTCATACCAAATTACTTGATCAGAACCTGTTCTTCCTAATAACTTGGGGGAGAGAGAGGTAAGTTTATTGGGGTTTTTTGATTGTCTGTGGCTTTTTTTACTAAATGAGTTCATTTCTTTCTCAAAGAAATAATAATCAAGATCTTTTTGCTTTTCATTTAATAGGATGAAAAACCCCAACTAAGTCTTTTTGTGCCTTATATATGAAAATTTGTCTTGAGATGAAGAATTAGATTATTTTCCAATGAATAGATTTTAATCTAAAGTAAAAATTTATCAAACTGAAAGGGTTTTCTTTAGTAGCTAGTATTAGAAACTTCTTCATGTACAATACGGACAATATTTCTATTCAAAAGGAAAGGAAAGAGTATCCTTAGCACTTCAAGTAGATTGTATGGGAAATTCCTACAAACGTCAACTTCAAATACATGCCTACTTGACTGAGACTGACAGCCATGAGCAAAATCTCCCAGGCAAGTGCCTTGACTTGTCTGATGGCTCTGTTTTTCCAAATAAAATTTTGAAAGCTGTGGCATCCATCTTGCTATGCAGTAGGGAATTGCTGTAGGTTGGAAATAATAACCCAAACTTTTTGTTGCTCAATTCTATTTGTACCTTTTTGGACAAAACCTGGTTTATTTCAGGGTATAGGAACACAGAGTTTTTTAACTCAGATTCTTTCACAGTATTCTGGTCTGATAATACCAAAGCAGAAGACAAGATCAGACTTCATACAGGTTTGAAAACATGAAAATGTTATGACATTTCCAAATATCAACAGGACTTTAATTCAAGGAATGAACAAATACTAGGTTAGCTCTTTATTTATTCACGTGGATACACTCATTTTTGTTACAATATCCATATATATGCAAATGCTATTTTGCCTCACAGCCACTTAAAAGTAAAGAAAAAAAAATTGAACTTCTAGTATTACTTTATATTCTTGGAGTGCTTGTTCTGAATTTAATATAAAATCAGTACAGCAAAATCTTTAATGTTTGGTAGAATCATAGAATACCAGGTAGGAAGGGATCACCTGGACCAATCTTTCTTGTCAAAATCATGGTCTAGACAATACGTCCCAACACCCTGGACAGCTGAACCATACAAGTTGTCACTGCTGGGAAGATTATAGTGGCTAATTGCTCTTGTGAAAATTTTTCCTCTTCTGCCCAGTTAGAATCTCCCCAGGAGTAATTTATAGCCATTATCCCTTACCTTTTCCAAGTGACTCCTTTCTTAAAAGGAGTGTTCTTATTTCTAGTCACCCTTTTAAAACTGGAACATGGTGGTAAGATGTTCCCAAAGTCTTCAGTAGAACAGACACAGTTCTGTCAGTGTTTCCTTGCATAGGATTTCTTTGATCATCTCATTTCTTTGATCATCTTTGTAGTCCTTCTTTTCTTCTCATTTCTTTGATCATCTTTGTGGTCCTTCTCTGGACCCTCTCCAGCCTGTCCCCATCTCTTTTGTAGAGCCAAGGCCAAACCTGAACACAGTATTCCAGGTGTGACCTGGCAGGCACTGAGCAGCACAGTGAGATAATTACTTGTCTTTGCTGGTGATGTCCTTGTTAATGCAGTCAAGCTTCCTGTTGGCTTTCTCTGCCACGGTAGCACACTGTTCATCCACTGGGGCCCCCAGGGTCCCTTTCCACAGAGCTGCTCCCCAGACAGGTAATGTATCAGTTTCATTAGGAGGCAGCTGTGGGAAACCATAAGGAAAGCCTCAGAGAAATCCAAGTAAACAGTGTCCCCTATTCACCCTACATCAACTAAGCAGGATAATTTGCCATAAGAGATGTACAGGTTTGTCAAGCCCAATTTGCCATTGGTGAATCCATGCTGACTTTTCCCAGCCATTCATGCTTTATTAGACTTCTAACAGCCCACATAAGCAGGCACTCCAGAACTTTCCCAGGAACTGAAGTAAGACTGACGGATGGGGCTATGATTTTGTGGATCCTCCTTTAAGCCCTTCTCGTAGATGGACATAAAGATGTAGATATTCTTCTAGTTTTCTGCAACCTTGCCTGATCTCCAGACATCTCAGGAGCTTTCTGTGTAGAACCATTGGTTTCAACTCCAAGGTGAGTGCCCACCACCATGGCAGAGATGTGGAGCCCTCCCCTGCAGGACTCTGGACCTGCTGCACAGGGTGCACAGCCCTTGTCACACACCCTTCTGTGTGTACTGCTGCACAAGCTGCAGTGGCCTCTCAGTCCCTGTTTGACCACCTTGCCTGCTGTGCTCCTGGTTGCTGGTGCTCCACAGGGCCATTTAAATCTACCCCAGGTGCTTCTGGCAACACCCAAGTCACATCAGCCTCTCCTGTGCTTTCCCTTTGTTCGAGACAGTAAAACAATGACTACACCTTTGTTTATGTACAAGATAATAACAGGTTATAACATACAGTAAATAATACCCATAATATCTCTCTACCTCATTATAATCTCCTCCTTGAATTTTTATAGTTCCCTGGTGGAAATCATGTGATGTAAATATTGGATCTAGCTATTAACCTTTAAGCGTACACTTCTCAGTATCTATAGTCCTTAAAACATGGTCGAAGCAATAAACACATACAGATAAAATGTAAAATATCTCTATATCTGTTAGGGAAATTTGAGTTACATGGCCCTCCTCAAGGTGCTACTAAGAAACGTTTAAATCAATCCTATTATTAGTGTTAGGTTTAGAGTTTTCATTATGATATCACACCAGAGATCACATCACTGATCCTCTCGTGTGCTGGGTACTGTATAATGAATCAATGGAGGCAGCAAAGATGCAGTAAGAATGAAATATAGGGTTTCTAAATACCACTTTTTCCTTACTGGTCTACACACATAGTATGAAATATGTACTAAAAATAATTTCACACTCACTTTCTGCTGATGAATCTGAGATTTTCTAGGGAAGCTGTTATAGTGGGGTAACAAAATGAGACAGGAAAAAAAAATACGAAAACTTTTATGATGTCTCATCTCACCTGGGAAACATGGAAGTATTTCATCGAGATATATTTTCTAGCTGAAATTTCAAATCAAAAAGATAAATGGAAACCAGATAAGCCTTCCATTCATCGTCCATTATGCATAGATATCTTTTTTTAGAACAAGAAAATCATACTATAAGACTCTAGTGGGACCATGAGGCATTTTCAAAATCTTAAAAACTGGAAAAATAAAGAACGTAATGCAATTTAATTCCATGCAAAACATGCATTACAAAAACAAAAAAGAAAGACATAAAAACACTCTGGAATTCACGTACAACAAGGAAATTGCAATTGGAAGAGAAAAAATGAAAATTTTGGAAATTTAATGACTGCAAGAAAATGCACTGGGATTCTATCAGGTGCAGTGCAAAGAAAAAAAACATGCCAAAAGAAAGCTCACAGATGCTGAAAAAGAAGGGGAAAAAGTCAAGGAGGAAGACACAACATGGAGGGGAAGATATGAGGGACAAGGCATTGATACATTAAAAAAAAAAAAAATCTTTCCCAAAGTCAAAGCCATCAAAAGGCACGGCATGCCATCAAGTGAAGGGACATGCACCAAAGATTCCTCTAGTGGTCCCCATTGAAGTCGCAAGATTCTGTTTCCCTTCCCGAAAGGAAACGGAATCTCCATTGGGGATGGGAAACGGAATCTTGCGAACCCCAAAGAAAGGCTTGCAAACACTCTGCAAAGGAGATAGGATGAAATAAAATGCAACTGAAATAAAACCCCAAAAATCAGAAAATCGAGAGTTTCAGAGTCTTCAAAAAATTTTCTGTGAGGAAATCAGCTGCATTGCAAGAGACCAACGCCTGCAAGAACAATACTCACAGATGTTGGAAAAGCAGGGAAAAAGTCAATGAGGAAAACACAATTTGAAGGGGAAGATATGAGGGACATGGCACTGATATTTAAAAAAAATTTAAAAAAAATCCTTCCCAAATTAAAAGCCATCAAAAGGCAGCCCATATGCCATCAAGTGCAGGCACATTCTGCAAAGATTGCCAAAATTGATCACCGCTGAAGGCCAAAAGAGAAAAGAAGGGCTTACAAACGCTCTGGAATGGAGATAGAATCCAAGGAATTGCAATTGGAAGAGAAAAAATGACAATTTTGGAAATTTAGTGATTGCAAGAAAATGGACTGGGATTCTATCAGGTGCAGTGCAAAGGAGCAAAACATGCCAAAAGAAAGCTCACAGATGTTGCAAAAGCAGGGGAAAAAGCCAAGGAGGAAGACACAACTTGGAGGGGAAGATATGAGGGACAAGGCATTGATGCTCAAAGATGTAAAAAAAAAACACCAAAAAAATTTTTCCCAAAGTCAAAGCCATCAAAAGGCATGGCATGCCATCAAGTGCAGGGACATGCACCAAAGATTCCTCTATCGGTCCCCATTGAAATCGCAAGATTCCGTTTCCCTTCCCGAAAGGAAATTCCATTTCCTTTCGGGAAGGGAAACGGAATCTTGCGAACCCCAAAAGAAAGGCTTGCAAACACTCTGCAAAGGAGATAGGATCAAATGAAATGCAATTGAAAAAAACCCCCAAAAATCCAGAAAATCGGGAGTTTCAGTGTCTTCAAAAAATGGACTGTGATGAAATCAGCTGCATTGCAGAGGACGAAAACATGCCAAAACAATACTCGCAGATGTTGAAAAAGCAGGGGAAAGATAAAGGAGGAAGACACAACTTGGAGGGGAAGATGTGAGGGACATGGCAAGGATACTTGAAAAAAAAATCCTTCCCAAATTCAAAGCCATCCAAAGGCAGCCCATATGCCATCAAGTGCAGGCACATTCTGCAAAGCTTGCCAAAATTGATCCCCGCTGAAGGCCAAAAGAGAAAAGAAGGGCTTACAAATGCTCTGGAATGGAGATAGAATCCAAGGAATTGCAATTGGAAGAGAAAAA
>JAWWEY010000001.1:68296835-68314231 GCA_035582745.1 Loriotus luctuosus | reverse complement strand
GGACCGTGACCAATGGGATGCCACAGGGGAGGGGCGAGGGGAGGGGTCCCCTTGGGCCAGACCACAGAACCAGGTATTGAAAGGGGACACCTGGGGAGAAACCATTCTGACAGGAAGGGGGGCCACACCATCCAGTATAAGGGTAGCTAAATGCAGTACAACATCTGTTCTGTGATCTTGAACTCCAGTGTTTTCTGGCCACTACTGACAGTCACTGACCAGTTCTTCCTTTTCACTGAATAGCAGATCCTGTGTCAAAGTTCTCACTGATAACTTGTTATCAGAAGGAAATGGAATACCACCCTTGGAGATATTCAAAAGTGTTGTCCTGGCCACCCTATTCTAGTGCAGTGATACAGAAACTTCAAATTGTTTAAGAAAATTTCATCCCCTTCTTTTTCCTGATCAGGCAGTCTGCAAAAAAATTCCATCAAAATTGAATTGCTACTAGTCTCTTCTCTATTTCTGACTCCTGTAAGAGCAGTAAGAATTATCTTCTCTTTTTCTTGCTGCTATGTATGAATGTTATTTCCAGAATTACTGTTTCCAAAAGATATGTCACGGAAACACCTTCACCCACTGCTGTGCATAGGAGGTACACATAGTATTTATGGCACTTGTTCTGTGATGGAGGAAAGTCATAAATGGACATTTTCACATGCATGAGAGGCACACAATTTATATACCAGCTCCTTGCACTCCTTGAACAATATCCACCTCCTGCTTTCCTCCCAAAGAACTAGTTTAGAAGCTACCCATGTCAAATCTCTAAAAAACCTTGCAAATGTGTGGACCATCAAGACAGAGAAGTGAGTTCATATTATGAAATGGGCTATTGAGGTGGGAGAATAAGCCTTTCTCAAATGTCAGACAACTGCCTGAGGTAGGTCACCATTTGTTCTGTTTTTTTCTAAAACACTTTAGTGTGCCAATCATTATTTGGAGTTAATGTTTGATACTGCCCGTATTAGACCAAGACAATTTAAGGTTTTATGTGAGCTGCTTGTAAATTATACCCTTTCAAACCTTTTGTCTAGAAACTCATCAGCATTATTTTATTCACAAAGAAATTATGTTATCCAGTATGTGCTTAGAGGAAACAAACAAATTAATAAACCCAGAAATTGGTGTATTCATTAAGTCCAGTTCCTTTTAATATTCCCAGTTAGGTTTTCAAGTGCTTTAACAATGGTTACCAGCTGCTACCTCCATGAATTGCACAAATGTTTACAGAATAAACAACAGTTTCATGAAAAAATTTGCATAGCAGTTAAAATTATTTATGTTGTCAAACTTGGGAAGCTGGGTGCTATTTCTGCCAGTATTCTTGCAGTTTTCATCTGCTGAGTTGGCTCCATTTCTGTTAATCGTTTTGTTTCAGTCAGGTTCTACAGGGGTGCATTTAGGAAAACAAGAAGGTAAACAGAGATGAACATGCTTTTCTGGCTAAAAAAGTCTTTCAGCTAATCCAATTTTGGAAAATGAGTGTGAAATTATACACAACTTCAAAAAGCAGTAGAACAGATAATGGAGACCACAGCTGAGCTGTTTATGGCAATAAAAGTATTATTGTGAGTCAAGGAAATACTGCATCATACATCCCAAATCAAATATGTGGAACACAGTGTTTTTCTGTGCTAATTTTTTGCCGTTTCCATCTTCTTTTTAAGAATTAGCATTATTCTTTTCTCTGAATCTGGCAAGGTAAATTTAGATAGTATATTAATGTATATATTTAACTTCCTTATAAAACCTTGATTTTTGTCATGTTTGGTTTATAGTCCACTTATCTAACTGTTACACATATGAGTAATACAATTTTCTGTATTGCTTTACATCTGCAAGTCATTTTTGATCTCTGGGACACTTTCAATCACATTTTGGAAAGAGCCAGAAATCTTAAACATAATTAAGTTCCTAAAACTTCTGTGACAAATACCACCATGGTATACAGAGAAATCCTAGTCTGTGCCTTCACAGAAGAAAAAGAAGCAGAAATTTTGAACAAACATCTCAGAAACAGGCTGGCCTGTCTGCATGTACACAGCATTTACAGCATGGTGAATAGTCTAAACATCTCTCTTGCTCAGAAGTATCAAAGGAAGCATGTTTAAAGCATGTTTTGTTATTTCAGTAGAACCTGTGGGGAACAAAGGTATGAGTGCAGAGGTTGACAGACTTCACTTCTGTGCTATTTGTGCAGCAAAATTTTTCACATTAAAATTCTCTAATCACTCGATATCTTGTAATTAGGTTCATGTTTAAGGCTTACCAGAATGTTAAAACAAGCTATACTTCATGCTATTTAAATATATTAGGGTCCTGAGGGAATTGATTGATGGAGTCATTAAGTCACTACCATCATATTTGAGAAGGTATGTCAGTAAAGGTTCCTCATGACTGGACTGAAGGGGATGTTGTACACATTTAAAAAAAGGAGGGCTCCAGGAACTACTGACCAGTCATCTTCAGCTCTGTGAGAGCATATCCTCCCCAGGGTCATGTCAAAACATATGGAAGACTGTTGATTAGAGGCAGCCACATAACTTCACCAAGGGCAAACCATACCTGAGTAATCTAGGGACCTTCTAGAGCTGAGACACTTCTTCAGTGGGAAGGGGAAGAACTACTGAATGCATCTACCTGGACTCTGTAAGACCTTTGCTAACGGTCCACTACGGCACAATATTCTTGCTGCTAAACTGGAGAAGTATGAATTTGATGTAGGAACTGCTAAATGGCTAAGGAATTGGCTGGATGGCTGCTCCCAAGAGGTACAGCTAACTTCTCAATGTCCAAGTAGAAACCAAAAATGAGTGGTGTCTCACCAGGCGCCATACTGAGACCAATAATTCATCAATAATACACACAATGGGATCAAATGCACCTCACCAAGTACATTTCTAATGTAGGAAGAATAACATTTCCCAGCCTGAATTTGTTTCCCTTTAATACAGAAGAGAAACAAAAAAATAAGTTTGACTTGAGAGAGAGAGCATCTTTACCAGAGGAAGCAAATTTTTTGTTCTGCTTGATTTTCCTCTGTTTTGTTTTTTTTTTTTCCTGTTTCTGGGTAATGATTATGTAACATAGAAAGATAAAAGAGTTCAAGGTTCAGAGACTACATTCAGGCCTCTCTGTACCACCTCTCTCTGCCTTTAGGACTTTCACAATCTTAATACACAGTAATTCAGGAATTGGCGAAGAAACAACTTTTAGCGTATTACACACATTTGGTCTGGAGCTTAGGACATTTCCATGAGACATTTGGGCCCAAATCTATCAAAATGAAATAACAAATCCAAATCTCCCACATTCTGATTTGATATTTTAATCACTAAGATATTTGTCAAATTCTTGAAGATCTATAGTATAATGACAGGTTGGATTCTCTTCAAGATTGTTTTTCTCTTCACAGATTAGAAACTAACAGTCAATACTTCTTTTGCAATTATAATTCAATAATCTAATCCCTCATGATTTGCCAGAGAAAAATCTCCTACACAACTGTTCACTAGCTTCTTAGAACTCTCAATGTTTTTCTCAGAGTGCCCTAAAGCCAAGACAAAATGTTTTTATTGATTGCTATTTCACCCCACATATCCTTAAATCTGACTTTCTCATAGTACAAGAAATGATAGTCAATTCTGATGAAATACAACCAGTTACATATTTACATACACAGTTAATTTTAAAAAATATGAGAATATAAAAGAATGACATTATATCTGAAACACTGCATATGAGCATGGACATATTTTAAAAGACAGTATTTGAATAACTTTAAAGCAAGATATTCTGTATGGTGTTCTAAGTCACATTTTCCCTTTTGAAAAGTTGCCAAACTTTTAATGAATATTCAAACTAGTTTCAAAAATATCATTTTTAACAGTGATTTAAGACATAGCTCAGATATTGTATTGATTATTCAAGTTTTGTATCTGGATTCTTAGATAACATTCCAAGTTCTAAATATGCTTTCACAATTAGCCAGTCCCACTCAAAAAGACAAGATGTGTACTATGACTTTTTCTGTTTAACAATACAGTTGTCAAAAAAACACAAAAACAAGAAAACACAAAAACAAACAAACAAAAAACCCCAAAAAAACCCCACAAAAAACCCAAAAAAAGCCAAACAAACAACAACAACAACAAAAAACCAAACCAAACCCTCCCTCCCAAAAAAAACCCAAAACCATAAACCCAAAATGAATCTCTAATACTTTGACTGTACTAATACTGACAGAATATAGCCAGCAGTTCATTCATTCAGAAAAGCATTAAGGATGCTTTTTATTTTCTCTAAAACTCTCTGCAAATCTCTGATTTTTTATTTAAATAAGAAAGATTCTGAGACTTCATCCATATTTTAAGGCTTATTTCTCCCATGAATGACAAAATTAGTATGAAGAGACAGACAGTTGGATAAACATAGAAAAATTAAATGTATTTTCCTCCAAAGGGAGTAAAAGACAGATTATGCCTTTGTTACATGATATCTAAGGGAAAGCTTGCTCATTTTTAGTGTTCACATAAAATTTGGAAGATGTTGCATGTTTTTGACAGACAATTTTTCAAATAACTTTGGTTCCTTGATGTGTTTAGAGATTACAACCACTAACATTCCATTCAACACAGCCAAAGAGTATCTTGGTTAACTGCACTTGTATGGAATAGATTTGTCTAAGAATCAGTTTGCTGTCAACCTGTCTGCCATCTCCATAAATTATGTATGGAATTGTGCAAGAGCAAATAACGTTTATGTTGATTTTCCAGGATGGGTTCCATCATTTTATTAGATTATTATAAAAAGGCATTTTCCATGACTAACAACTTGCATAAAATTGCCAAAGCTGCCCATATCAGAACATTTAGTTATGTAATTATGTTATTTAGATATTTATGTCTGCTCAGCTACACAATCAATAACTGAAGGACACACACCTTTTGCACCTTAAGCACTTTACTATTCCACAATAAACAACCTTATCCTGAATATGATATTGGTAAAACTCTGAAGCATACTATATGGGTTTATTTATAAGACAATGTTATGCTGCAACATGCTTCAGATGACAGCACTGCTGTCACACATAACCTCCATAAGGGGAAAAAAATATGTGAAGAATTTCAAGGTAAGATATTGATTTATGATTGCATTTTTGCTGTAAATATAGGTGGATCTGAATAAAATGTACCTCCTTCATCTGTTATTAGTATTTGGAATCACTCTGAGAATTCCAGAAACAGCTAAAGGACATAAGACTAACTCTTCTCTCTAAATTAAGTTGGTCTACGTTGCGGTCATAGCACTATTGTTATCCAAATGCTTTCCAGGTCTTTAGAAGATACTCAACGATCTGATAGTGGTTGAAGTTGGAGAAAATGAGAAAAAAAGATATTATCTGTATGTACATAATCTGTGTATGTGAATGTTGAGAGGAGTCTACTTTCCTATTTTTAATGTCTTCTGTTGATGGCTTGGCTGCAGCATCAGGTGATGCATCTCACTCAGTGTCTCTAGTCTCAGGCTGGTGCAGGTGTTACTGCATGTGGTGCCATATCCAGGTCACAGTTCCGGAAAGCTGTATTACCATCTACGGTTGCAGATCAGATATTTCAGTCTCACCTTCACAACCCTGGTATGTGGGGTTTTCTTTTACCCTTGCAACGCCAACAATGAAATTGAGTTATCTTTGTTCTGAAACTATTTTCTTTCTTAAAGATGGGCATGAGACAAACATTTTATCTTTTATATCCCAAAAATGGCATTTCAGAATTCATTGCATTTAAGATGTAGTCTTGAAAATTCCAACATTCCTAGAGGAGGGGAATAGAACAGGTAATATTCCTATAATTCAGGGAACTATTTAAAATTGGGGATTTTATTTGTTTTAATTCTATTTTCTCTTTCTTTCTCCTTTCTCTTTCTTTCTTTCTTTCTTTCTTTCTTTCTTCCTTCCTTCCTTCCTTCCTTCCTTCCTTCCTGCCTTTCTTCCTTTCTTTTAAATTTTCCCATCTCTTTTAAATTTTCCCATCTCTTATACCAGAAATGTGAAGAAAATTGAGACTAGAATGCCTTTTCTCTATGGTGTTCTGATGCCTCTTGTTAATTTATGTCCTCATTCAAGTTTTTTTTTATTCTGTGGTTTGGAGTGTAGGCTCACATCAGGCACTAGGTGCAACCTGCTATCCACATCTTTGTGCACTGACTGATTATTTCTCTTTTCTGTAGAAATTTAGAGAGAATTGTTCTTGTCCTACAGGTTAACACAGAAATAGTTGCACATTCAGTCCTATGAACATCTTTATAATAGCCCTGTCTGTGAGAGTCACTTCTGCCAGGTAAAAATTAAACTGGATGGAAGTAACTTTTTCTCTTGATAAATTCAAACAAAGCACTTCAAGCAAAATGTATCTACACCAAGGAGTTTGTGATCTGGGGAAAGTAAGATGATTCATAAACTTTTAAAACATCTTTGAAAAAGCATGTATGTCAAACCTGTCTCTATGCATTATATTTTATGTCCTAACTTATTAGACTTATATTTCTATTTTCAGATAGAATGCATGTTTAAACAATGATCAAATGCCATCTTCACTGATACTTCTCCACTTTGCTATTGAACATTACATCAACATTGATATTTACCTCTTCAAACTAAATGTGCCATGATTCTTATAACTAAACTCTGTATTGAATCTAACAGGGAAACCAGTCTGTACACATTCCATCATAATAAACAATGATGTCTGAATAGATTATGTTTCCATTTCTGGCAAATCCACATCAGTCTTTCTGCAAAAAAGCAATGTACTCCATTTATCATCTTACCCATAGTGCATTTCTTTACAGAAGAAAAAAAATTGCTAACTTATTAGCTAATTTAAATTAGCTCAGAGATGTCTCCGAGATCTCTTTCTGTTTTATTTACATTATTATTTTACTAATACCATAGAATATTTATCAGAGTAAATCAAGATATAGCATACACAAAATAAATCAGATCTAGCCTAGCAATAACACTTTTTAAAACATGAAGAGATTGAAAGTAAAATAAGAGAGAAAAAATACACCTAAAATATTGTTATATCAACCAACACCAATATGAGGGACCTTAGATAAGCAGGTTATTCAAAAAGCATTACATATCTCCCCACTCCTGTCCAAGGTATGGTCATGGAGCACAAGAAAGAGTTATGTTAAAAAACAAAACTGCAGTTTTGTTTTTGACATATATCTCTAAGATTTTGATCCTTATGTTATCAGTCCTTTGATAAGGAACTCAAGTTTTTCACATAAAATTAGAAAATACATTACTTTGAGTTTTTCTTAATTAAGAATACTTCTTTCTGTCTTGAACGTATTGTTTTTCTTGACTTAAGTCTTAAAAATGGCCCAGGACCAGAATTCTAAGGAAAAACAAAATTATCTGTGAGCAACCTCAGTAGCAATCTCAGTTTCCTGAAGTTTTACAAATCTTTCATTGAATTGAGGTATGTTTATTTGAAATAATAATTATGTAAGCAAAATTAAAAGCAAGACTTTGGATGCACATTCAAAAAGGATAACCCCCACAGTTTTTTCTGCATTGTGCACAAAAAACATTACACATAATGCTTTTAATAAGTACATCACATGCAATGCTTTTAATAAGTACATCACATGCATTACTACATCAGATAGTATGAATTTATGAGAATGAAATATAAAAATTTTACTTCATTCTCATTACTAGTCACACACTAATTTGTAAAATAAAACTCAACACTGAAAAATTAGAAAAACCCATGTTAGAATTTTCATAGTTGTTTTAGAGTAATGCAGATGGTAACAGAGTAAGAAAATTTTATTTTTAATAGACTCTACAAATATCTTGAAGCAGATCACACACAGCTGTCTTGAAACTAATTTTTGTATAAAAATAGATAAAGATAATAACAAGCCCTAAGCATGAACAAAAAATAATTTTCAGTCTTTTGATGACACCCCATCTCCTTATTAAAAAAAGAGAAAACTACCTCCTTGTTAAAAAACCCAACAAAAATATCCTGAAGCAAATGTTTTAATGATGAAGGTTTGCAATGAACAATGATTGAATATGTCATTGCTGTATTACACAAACATGAAACTACAATTACTTGTGATTGCAGAAAGTGCACTCTTACACGTTCCTTCTGATGAGAAAATTAGCATCCTACACTTCATTATTTAGTGTATTTAATCAAATAGTAAACCTATGTTCTCTTCAATCTGTAAAATCAAAGTCTTCAAAACCTTTGGTTCTTTTCTGTTTTCAAACAATATTCAAGTGTTTTTAGCAGCACAGTTTAAATTTCAAAAATCATGAAACTTCTTAATAGTTCTGCTTGTCTATCTTGCTACATCCTTGAGTGATATACATCCAAGAATGTCTTTAAATACTTGAGCAGTAAAAACTCCTAGTCTGATAAGAATCATAGGCAGAAGCCACAACTAAACAAAAAAATCAACAGTTAAGATCAGACGGAGACGTTTAGACTAACATTCTCAGAAAATTTGAAAAGAAGCTATTACTCATTACTGTGTTCACAATGTTCATGCCATTTTTATGAATGTTTTGATGGAGCCTAAGAAACTGCAGTTATCAATAAAGGCGATCTCTTAATGAGTGCCCTACAGAGAGAAATGACAAATGTGGATATCCAGTGATAACTGTTCCCATGGAAACCATAATTCAGCCAGTTTGTGCACATATATTAAAGAATAAGTTTATGCAAGGAAGATGAGATATGGTTTCTTTGGGGAGCATAACATTGACTTTACTGACTTTTGTGTGTGCTAAATGTCAACCATTATTTTGCATTAGTATATCTTGTACTTTCTTTATTGCATTGTATTTGCTGAATAACACACTGCATACTTCTATAATGAAAGGATGTTTTGTGGTATTTTCATGCTGAAGATAAGATAGACATAAAGCAGTAATGAGAGCTGAAATTATAAGTTTTCACTTTCAGGTTGTTCTTTCAGCTGTCAAACTTGGAGCTGCAAGAACATTTCTGCTTACAGATCTGCACAGTTGCAGAGAGAACCATGATCTCTTCGTTTGAGGGACATACACTAGTAAAAATATTACACAAAACAATTTACCTTAGAGTATTACACTGTTAGCTTTCATCTTTAATAAAAACAGAAGTTAAAGATGCAGAAGTCTAGAAAGGAACTTGTCAATATTCTTAAGCTGGTGAGAGTTTAGCTTTCTTGTTAGACATTGAAAAACTTCAAATTTACATAACAGTCATGTTACATCACAACAGCTAAAAAAGACCTGCAAGGCCTGAATATTTAGCAAGTTTTACCTGTAAAGCCTGTCTAAAAATACATCAGACACTTGCAGGCACAATTGCATTGTAAATGAAGTAGAAAGCTGACAAAACAATGAAAAAAACAAGCAAAAGGTTTTCAAATTCAGATGACTAAAACATACTTCATTACAAGATTTCAGGATAAGAACCAAAGAAGAACAATCAGTTTAAATCCCACCCCAAGAATCTATGGATGCAGATAGAATGAACAGAATTCAACACTCTTTTCTTTGCCTTACTTAAGTTGCACATTCATGCTCTACTGAGAGCAAGCATGCACTAGGAAAAGACAAGAAAATTCCTAGTCTTGGTGATTTGGCCCTGGCTAGCAGCAAAGTTCCCACACAACTACTTGCTCACTCACTTCTCTCCCTAGAAGGAACTGGGAGAAGATGGAAAGAACATGAATGAGAAAACATAGATTTAAATAAAATAGGAAAATCACTCACAAATTATTATTGAGGGCAAAATAGACTTGGGGAATTTAATGTATTGACAAGTAGCATAACCTAAACATATTATCACTGGTTCCAGTATTGGGAACCAAATTTTGTTCTGGTTTTTGTTAGGATAATTTTCTTTATAGTAACCTTCATGCACTGTCTTTTGGATTTGTGACCAACCAATGTTAATAAGACAGCAATGTTTTAGCTGTTGGTAAACAATGCTTGAAAAGTTCCAAGGCCTTCTTTGTTTCGCATGCTGCTTGGGCAACAAGTAGACTAGGAATTTGCAAGAGATTGTGAGGGGACATAGCTGGGACAGCTGACCCCATTTCATGTTTTTAACCCCAGGTGGCAACTAAGATCAGTGCTGTATTTACATATCTTCCTGTACTGTATCAAGCAGGCATTACCTTGGACTAAGCTTTAGTGGAGATTCCTATTTTGGAAACGGGTTTGCAAACACCTGGGTTTACAAAAAAAGCTGAAGAACTTAATACAGACTGTTATTTGACTTTAAATTCACAGTAGATGTTTACAAAAATGAGGTCACTCTTCTATCAAACACTGTCAAAAACAGTCCTGCTAAAGTCAGTGAGATTTTTCACGGAGGAAGATACTACACATTTTAGTCTGAGTTATCAGGATCTATCCCATAATTATTACAGTGAACCATTAAAGTCTTGACATTTATCACACTATGGTATTTGCTGTTAGTGAGGCATTTGCAGTCCCCCTAAGCTTGAATGGGGAGTACTGCAAATACCATGTGAAGTTTAACAACCATCAGCAGTAAATGTCAAGATTTTAATGGTTCCTGCTCTACATGTAATATGAATTTAGAACTGAAAATGTTCAAAAAGGTCTGAGTTCTGAACTGAGTTTGTTTTTTTGCATCCTATGTTGCATCCTGTAATTTTATTAATTTAAGTTATACATGAGGTGTATTTCAGGTTTATGGAAACTCTTCTGTCAATAATTTAAAAGAAGTTTCACTTTCTTAGAAACTTGCATAACGCATAATAACACTCTACAAAAGTGTTGCCAGTAAATGCAAACATTACTAAATCATTTACATAAAAGTTAGTAGTCTGTTTTATAATAATATAGTATAAAAATTAGTTTTGTAAATCATTCTTCATTAGCTAGGAGTAATTCTACAAAATTCTAAACTATTAAGTAATGTTATTCTAATATGCTACCTTGAATAGTTGTGAATAATATTAGAAGTTTTGGTATTATTCTTTGGGAGTCAAAAGAAAATATGTGCAGGTACAAATGGCATGCATGAATACACGGATTTGAAATCAGATCATTTTCATTACCCCATGTTGTAAGGCTGTGAGCTCTACTTTGGATACAAGCCTTGCTGACACATTTTATTCCCTGCACACTATAGGGAAAACTGTAAAATAGCTAAAATTTAGTAACTGATAACATTTTATTAAACACAAACAATTTTAAACCTCAACAGACCTCCCAGGCTTGGAGAACATTTCAGAAGGAAGAAGGAAAGAAAGAGTTAATAAAAATCAAAGCAAACTAACAGAATTAGAGAAGCAATGCAACCGCTTCCTGCACTTCTCTGCTGGCTTATAGTGCATCAGGGAGCTGCTCACTCTGTAATTCACATCAGGTACCCATGAAAAGTGGTGCGATTTCCAGTGATATGTAGAAGTCCTGAGGGGTGACTTCAGCTATGTCAGCTATATACTTAAAATTGATTCCATGTACTGCATTAATTATTCACCACCATACATTGCAAAAGATTTTGGTTCTGAAAAAACAGTGCCTTTTACATTGTTCAAAGGGTAAAAGGGGTTCTTACACCATTTTTTTTAACTTGTTTCTGGCTTATCTATAGTTTTGTACGAGGCAAAAAAACTATTCCAATTCATTATCTAGGTCTCTAATAATGCCTTTAATAAATCTTCTGTCATATTGTAGATGTAGATGACCCTTCTACCACTCATTGATTATTATTTTGGAGAAAAGTTATATAGCTTATAGACTTTATACAGTGCCTGATATTTTACTTAAAGAGAACAATAATGTTGTTAATGCTGATGAGTATGTAAATTCATTTACTATCAGTGATGTTTTTCAAATGGAACTGGAGAGTTTGGCTGGATTTCATTCAGTTGATGAAAGGAACAAACCTTGAGTAATGAAATTATTTTATTTCACAATTCATACAGCATACATCCTTGTCTGTGGATATGCATAGGATAAATGATGAGGATATTTAAGGTATAAAGAAAAATAATATTTAGAAATCATTTCACTCAGTAAAGTTTGCAGCCTGCTATCTAGTGTGTCACAAATTTGGGTTTTTAATGAATAAAAATGTTTCATGTGCACAACATGTGTAATATTTTTAATTACTAGCCAGGTAATAATAAAGATTAAGCATATATGTATACCCTTACTTATAGAAAACCTATTTTTTTCAGGATGCACAAGAAAAAAGAAGCCCATAGATGGACACATATATTTTTTCTTTTTATATGGAAAACAAACTCTGTCAGTCACCTCCAGTCTTTGAATTTTTATACGCTTGGTATAGGTAAAAAGAGAAAATCTATCAGACAGTTTTCTCCTTAGCTCATTTTATTAACTAGAGTAGTTCATAGCAGACATGTGCTTTCAATCAAATTTATCACTGCAAAGAAAGAAAAAACATAGGACCAATTATTTACCTCATTATATTCTTTATACTCTTGCAGTGAAATGCTAAGCATTGGTTATTGATTACCATTCATGCAATTTTCTGACTCTATTAAAAATTATCTTAAAAACACAGCAACAAATTACTTCTATAGAAACTTACTCCTATTTTTAAATAAAAAACTTGCTGAAAAAAAACCAGACTTGCAAATAACCATGAACATGTGCCTGAGTACAAAAGGCTCTTTAATACACTCAGTGTATTAAAGCAGGTAGAATTCTGCTGTTAAATATCAAGCTCCTTATAGCATCTATTTTGAAAAAAATATGCTCAAGGCCATGTTTGAAGTTTAATTAATGAAGAAACAACCACTGGGAATTGTTACTGTACATTATCTTATATAGTCAGTCATCACTCTTTTCTTAATTGCTCTAAATAATTTTGGAGTGGTTTTCCCTAGCTTCTTCTTTATTTGTCCTGGTTTCAAAATTGATACAAAGTTAAAAAAAAAGAAAAAAAAAGTCCCCAACTTGAAATGTGATAAGTGCACTAGGAACACATTCAGCCTCACAGTCTTCATAGAATTTAAAATCTCAAGAAACTTCCAGCATCCTTACATGGTTTAAAAAATATTTTCTACTTTGTTAATTTGGTACTAATAAAGCCACATTTGTTTCAATCTAATGTCATTTTAAATGATAACACTTTACTGTGTGAATGTATAATAAAATGTAAACATGGAAAACAGTTATGTATAATCAGATAAGGTAGAATTATGGAAGCAGAAAACAATCAATTAGGACATTTCTTCATGCTGCTGAGATAGGATTCAGCTCAAGATTACTAAAATGCAGTAGCTCTCCAAGACTTGGCAGACATTATCTACTTAGGTAACTTTGATTTATTCTTATATTTGGACATCTGTACAGCTTTCTGTTCTATAACGGAACTACCTAAACAGAGGCACATACAACCAACTTGGAAAATTTTAATAATTATATTATTCCAAGTCTTCAGTTGCTCATAGAAAAGAGTTAGCTCACCTCACTCCCAGTTTTCTGTGAATTTGTATCTGTCAGACCTATGTGAGTATTTCAGATACCTTTAGCACACCAGAAAGGGCTGTTACAGTTAAGAGCTGATTCTCATTTCCAAGTTTCCCTGACTAATTGGACCATCTCACCACTGATAATGGTGGGAGCATAGAAATGTAGCTCAGACATAAATCTTCAAATTTTGGCATTTGAGTAAAGTTTTGAGGATTTTATTGCAATGACCTTGTGCACATGTCCTCATTTCTGGGCATTTGGTGGCCTGGGCTCAGGTCCAGATGGGAAAGAACCTTGAGCCTTGGGGAAAATTGTTCTGAAGAAGGTGGACTTGGCAGGGTCTGCCTCCCTTTCCTCCCAAATGGAGCTGTACTGCTGGGGCTGGCCCAAGTTCCAGCCTCTGCTGGGTCATAACCATGCCCTTACCTACAGGGTAATGCCCTCAGCCTTGCCCAATCCCCAGAGAAATTCCCAAAGTCCAGGTCTGGGCCTCTCCCAGTTTTCCCCAGCTGCTTTTTTCCCTAGCTGAGACAGGTCCTGGCTGCCAGTCCCTGCCCTGATGTCCCCTAGGGAACCTTTGATGCCCTCAGGCAGTCACATGCTGCACCTTCATACACTTACAGTGCAGTCAGCAGCACACCATCATCCATCTGGCTGTTGAAAAATGGGTAAAAACAGACTACTAAATTTCTTACTTCTTGCTTCTTGTTCTGTGAGGTGTTCCCAAATTATTCCAGAAAAGCTCCATACAGGCAGGAATCACCTAGGCAAAAAGAATTTTAAAGTTAGCAGATAAAATAAGAAGAAAATCCATTGAAGACATTTGGAAAGAGCTACTGTAGAAATTGTGACTTTAGAAGGAAAACTGCAGAGTTGGGAACATATCTATGAAACAAAATGATCTCCACAGTTTTTATCCTTTCATTTCCACTGATAAAGAGTAGGTAATAAAAACCTAGGCCTTTACCTATGTACTGGTACAAGCTTGTGAGATCTGTGTTGTACAGCACATTGCAGATAAGCAAAACAAAACAACACTGGTGTGAGAGTTGCCTTCCTGAGGAATTTCTGGTAAAGGGAAAGGTGTGTGAAGCCTCTGGCTGTTGGCAAAATCCAAAGTCATGATAAACTGACAGACCAGAAACAGAAACTTCTGCAGATAAGAAAAGCAGTTTTCTTGAGAGGATTGCTGAAGTTTAGGATGTGTGAATGGAATATTCTGCAGATGGAGCAGGCTACTGGACACTTCTCATAAATGAAAAACTCTCTTCATCAACCATCTGAATAGAATAAGAAGTATATCTGCTCAGAACTATATCTTCTCAGGTATGAGGGAAGCGCATGACCCAACACCTGAGATATTCAAACTGATTTACAGAAGGCAATCATAAGGATGTGTGAGGCTAAGAGCCTAAAGTTAATTTTTAGGAATATTAGCATCCTTATCTGTCAGAATGACATACTTTCAGAAATGTGTGCCTATCCTATATTCAGACTCCTGAATATTAATACTATGGACTGATGAGAATTTCCTGGCTTTCTGACTGGAATATAACTGCATAGTACCAAGAGATGGAATTTTAGTATTCTATAAAATCCTCATATATAAGAGTAAAGGCATGAATTACTCATCTTGGAGACAAAAGTTCACTTATGGATGAACTCTCAAAGATGTCTATATGTTGTGCAGACATTTGGGGTTTGGACGTTCAAACATCTTTAGACTTGTAAGTACATAGGCAAGCACAATAAAAGATGTGTATTGAGACAAACAAAACTAAGTAGGATTCAAATTCAAGGAGAGCATAAGGTATTACAGCTAGGAAGAAACAATCATCTACACAAAACCAAACCTGATAGGAAAAGTAGGAGAAATCTTATGCTTGCTGGGCTTAATGAAAGTAAATATTTTATTAGATAGGTGAAGGGGGAGTTTTGGCTTGCTTTGCCTTTAGCTCATGTCTCAAGTCTCATGTTTCAGGTTCTTGGAAATCTGAAAAAAATAAAAAAAGAAGAAAAGCCCAGAAGATAAAGACAGGCAAATCTAAGAAACACAACAGTTATAGGTCTCATAATCCATGGAAGAGAAATCTGAAATACTTGAGAGACAGCTGCAAAGTGAAAATGAAGGTTGCTGAAAATACTTGAATTTGACAAGAATTAGAACCTAAGGGATACTGAGCGTTTCTGTACAGTGTTTTCAGAAGTTTAAACACGTCCTAGTTAAACACAGGAATACGTACAGATTACTCTGTGTAGAAAACAGATCTAGAGTCTGCATCCCCTTTTGGCAATATTTGTCTAGCATTCCTTTTGAATAGTATACTTCACTGTAGGTTTGCAGGTGAACTTTCCAACTTCAGATCTTTTACAGACTTTAGGGGTTTTTTGAATTCTCAGAGATAATCCCTGAAAAAGGCTACTATTCTCTTATTTTTTTTTGTATTATTTAATAATGTATAATTTAAAAACTTTTTTTTATTTAATAATCCGGTTTCTCTGTCTCACTGAGACAAATTCATGTGTTTAATTTTCCATAAGCTGCCACACAAAATAATAATCTCAAAGCAACAGAGTCATTACTCTGAAGGCTACAAACTGCTTTAGGAGCATGATTGCTTATTGTAATTGGAGCTTGATTGTTCAACATTAAAAATATTACTGTTCTAATATTCTTGTCTAAGACCACAGTACAAAACCATTCTTATGAACAAAGAATCCTATATTTGTCATTTCAACCATTTTCATCCTTTGAGATTGATTAATGGATGTTTTTCTTCAGGTGATGGGTGTGTGTGCTGAAATAATTTCTTAAGACAACAGACATATTGAAATGGATTGCATCATATTGATTTGCATTATCTGAAGTCTGACGTACTCCCTTCCCTATTTCTCTTTTTTTTTTGCCCCAAATATTTTGTGACACTATTACAAGGATGTCCAAATTCCATTAAATGAAACTGTCGCTGAGAGAAAAAGAAATATAGGAAGGGAAAATCCTAGAGAAGAGGTAGAGATGGATCAAGTATTTCTGCTGCTGTTCATGATTTTCAAAATCCTTTTGTCTCTAATACCTCTCGGTTTTCAGTTTGCCCTTCAAGTAAAGCTCCACCCCAATTTTTTTTCAGGCAAAATAGAATGAAGTTTGAATTTCCATTTAGGAATGGAGAAAAGGAAAATTCACTGAGATATGCCAAATGGTAAATAACAGATATAAAAAGAAAATTCTTTAAAGTAAAGAAAACATCAATGAAGAAAAAAAAATACTGTCAAAGTGGACACAAAATTTACAGTTTTGCTTTCTGAAAATAGAAGCTAAATTTCAGTTGGCTTCATATGGATGTTTTAAAAAAACCCAAAAAATTGAAAATTCTAGAACCTTTTTCTCTGTACTTGGATACAGCACTATGAGCAAAAACAAGTTTTAAAAGTAAGTCTTCTCAGCATCAGAATGTGCATAGCTGTGTTAAATAATAAATAAGTAACAACACAAGGGAATTAGGATTACAGTAGAAATAGAACAAAAATAAATTAGCCTCTATAAAATAAAGAAAATAGGAAAATAAAAATGCATTTCAAGATTATAGATTTCCTGGCATTTATATCTACTAAAGAAAATATTATATGATTAAATTAATATCCCATCTCAAAGTCCATTTTCTTCTCATTACAGAAAATATTCCAAAGCAAAGCTACACGTGAACTTTTTAAACTTGTAAAAGTCAACAGTGGATGACACAGAGAATCTACTAAGACAACTTTTACAGATCGAATTTTAACAGCTATTTTAAAATATATCATGGTGAGGTGTGTAGGGAGTATTGTAAGAGGGCACAACAAGTTGCAGCTGATTGCTAGGAATAGCCTACACCTGTAGGGAGGCACA
>JAWWEY010000001.1:68252492-68288850 GCA_035582745.1 Loriotus luctuosus | reverse complement strand
ACCTTTTCTTCTATTCTTTTAGTATAGTTTTAATGTAATATATATCATAAAATAATAAATCAAGCCTTCTGAAACATAGAGTCAAATCCTCATCTCTTCCCTCATCTAAGAACCCCTGTGAACACCATCACAGCAAGCACTTAAACAAGTTGGGCATACACAACTTCATGGGACCTGATGGGGCAGAAAAAGAGGCAAAGGACATAAATTCTACTTAAATGTAAAAAAATATTTTTACTCTTGTGATGGTGAAAAGGTGAAAAAGGCTGCTCAGAGATGTGGAGCATTCATCCTTGGAGGTAATCAAAATCACATGCCAAACAACCTGTACTAACTAATGTTGGTCTGCACATGCATACTGAATTAGGAGATCTTTTACGATTCTGAGAAAACTAACTAGTCCTTAATGGGTGGGAGGCTAAGCAAAAGTTCTGTGAAAAAAAATAATCACAATCAGCCTTGCCTTTCAGCTCAGAATATTTTCAAGGATTGAAATAATCCTACACAAAAGAAAGGTAGGAATATTACGCAAATCAACTAAAGAAAGTTGCCTACTTACAAATTAATTTACTGAGCCACACCATGTTTATTCAAATTGTTCTCCTTCAATATAAAAGTACTATTTTGCATAGGAGGAAAGGAATCCACCCTTTTCCCTGTGGCTTTTAGAAGGTATACTTATTAGAATACTGGTGAAAGGACAGAGTTTTAAGACTGTAAAATACCTGTGCCAGCTATGATCCAGTCTGCTGAACTTATAAATCTGTTATGTCCAAATTTTGATGTGAGAGAACAAGAATCATAAAATTCCCGGTGGAATATGAAGAGAGTCAGATGCTCTTGAAGGTCTGTAAAGCAAGCGTCATATGTGTAGCGACAGTTTTTTGTGTATTTGGAAGAGACATAAGACAGCTTTTCCTAACAAAATAAAAATGTCAGTCACAGAATACAGTGTTTTTAATGTTCATTTTTAAGTCAAAATGCAGCTTTAATCATGGGTAGATAATTTCAGTTTGCCAGAGCTCTCTTTAAATACCCTGATCTAAGAAGTTGCATCTATCTTTTTTTTTTATTTTCCCTTTCAAAGAAAGTTAATATTCTAGATTTATCCCTAAAAAAGTCTGAATTTTGAGAAACTCAAGCACAGCTTTAAAATTTATCTAGTTATGTTTCATAATTAACATGTTTCTTTCCAAAATTTTACAGTAGAAATTTCTGCTCATTGACTTCACAATAATTTGTCAAAAGAATGAGACAGAAAAAAGTGTCCAGTGTCCTGGAAATTACTTCACGTATTCATAATTTTTCTGTCTTTGAAGAATAGGACTAGGACCTTGTAAAATGAATTTTATTTCAATTGTGTAACTCTTTTTTCTTGTTATCAAAATAATATTGAAATCAATAACTAGGAATCATTTGACATCACATTTGAGATTTAAAAAGGTTAAAGTATTCAGTATAACTGTATCTAACTGTATCTAACAAAATCTAATTTCTATATACAGTGTGTATATGTGTTTTTCAAGTCATAATCTTAGAATACAGATATTCAGGATGAAGAACAGAGTTTAAGAAACAACAGCAGAAAATCCTAAACAGGAAAACAGTAATCATGAAATATAGAAGCATATAGAGCATGTTCAAAGGAAAGATATATGAAGTGCCATGATCAAGGTGAAAAGCAATTCCAGAGGAGCAGGAAAGCCCTTGGTTTAAGAAAAAGACCTGTTGACCAGTAGAGTTTCAATTTCCTTGGCAATTCAACCAAGGATATCCATTCTGCAATCACTAAAGCAGCACTTGAGCCCTTCAAAGTGCAATAAGACTACTTCTTTACTGTTCAATGAACAACAGGATCAGTGGCAAATGGAGAAATCATCTTAGGAAATAGACTCTGTAATAAAATGCTGGGAGATGGTGAACATTTAAGGTCTGCTGATCTCATAAAGCCTAAAATACTCTGGAGACTGTGGTGCATATAAAAAGATGGCGCTTGCTAAGTATACTGGACTCCCTAAAGCAGTCTAAAGAAAATGCAGCTTTACTCTTAAATAGTTAAATTGGAATCCACTACTATCAATCAAATGTAGACAATTTTATTACCTAAGAAATAGTTGAAAGAGATCGTAGTCAGTGTTTGCAATAAAAATCTATTCTGGCTGGAATGCTGAATGAATACAGATTTTGAGAGACTTAAATAGAAGAGCAGACAGAGATTTTAAAATATATAAATTTTTGTGGTTTAATGTTTTTTCCTCCATGCACATTCAGTGCAAGCTATTCCACTCGTGCTGAAAACAGGATATTCGGTTTTAAAGAGTCTTTATATATTTTTTGTTACTTCCTTGAAAGAAGAACCTTTTTGAAACTGTTAGATTATGTGATTAAGGTTCGGGAAAAATCCACAAAAAAAAACCCCAAAGGATCACAGAAGAAAAATAGCAATAATCTAATCAAAGAGGCAAGTCACTGCCCTGGCTCTGCTCCCAGGTGTTCCAGGAGAGCATCAGCTTCATGGTCTGGGAAGAAAATTTATCACCGTGAGTCAGCAGAGTGGCTCTCCAGATGGCTTTGCAAAATGTGTAGCGTTACAGGGTTAATATTGGGGAACAGAGGAGCAGCATTTTTGAATTTCACTAGACTTAGTATAGAATGTTACTGGAAGAACCAAAGAAGAAAAGGAAGGGGATCAAGGTGGTTTGGAGAGAAACAGACATAGGAAAACAGAGGAGTAATACAATAAGTGGGGTCAGTCATGCTGGCAGATGCTGATCAGTGTGCTTGTAAGGCCATGCCTTGCACCTGGTCTCTGCACTGTGACACTGTACCTTGTTTCCTCACTGGACTCTATGTGTATTTTCTGACTGTTCTGCAGAGATCTGGTGCAGTCAGTTGAGAAACCTTTTGTCACGTGTGTCTGTGTGTGTGTCAACATGTCTGTGTATGAGGTAGCTGAAAATCCGAGCGTCCAAAGGCCAGCTATGGGGTAGGTTGAGTGTCTGGAGCTACTTGCTGGCCTTTGGACATTCACGTTTGTGTGAGCATCATGTCTTCTGTGTGTTGATCCTTGTGGCCAGGAGTGTGAACATGTATATATGTATTCTATATGATACTGTATGATATTGGGGTGTCCTGTGTAGGGCCAGGGATTGGACTTTGATGATTCATGTGGGTCTCTTTCAACTCAGGATATTCTATGATTGTATGATTTTATGAACCTAAGTGTGTGTTTGCACGTGTGCCTGTTGGGAAGGTGAGCTCAGCTTCACTGCTAGGTGGACCTAGGAAGTGGGAGCTGCAGCAGCGCCTCATCAAGCTACTGAACTCAGCAACTCCTCACAAAAACAAAATGTAAGTATCACAAACGTCGAGATATTTGTGGTGCTATTTATGGTAAAATTAAAACTCATGTTCAGGAATACCAGCATCTGAATAGCTACCTGGCTGTGCAGAAAGAAGTAGGGGCTTTGTGTTTCAAAACAAGATATTTCCACTAAATATAAATCATAAATGACAGAAGATATGATCAAAAGAAAAACAGTTCTATGTCTTTAAAGCATATGCAGTACCAAGTAATTAATGTTTCAGCCAGTCTGAGCATGATTCGGAACGTTTATTTTTATCTACACAAGCTTAAGGATGACTTCTATAGATTTACCAATTATTTTAAAGTCTAATTCCTTTTGTCTAGATCTGGTATAGAATCAGAATCATATAATTCTTACCTTCAAAATCAAACTTCTATAAATGTTGCAACTTGCGTAAAGTTACTGAAGAAAGTGGAAATAAAATGAGACCATGGTTTTGTCAAACTTTCAAATGCCCATTTCTGACTGTGGCAGTAGAGAAAGGAAAAACTATCCAAAGAGCCACAAGTTTTGATTGTATTTGCAAGGCTGAATTTTGTGGTTGTTTTTTCAGAATACCAACTGTATTTCAGGTAAAAATCCATGTGTTGAGTAGTGGGGTATTTTTTGGATGTGGACAGGGAGGGGTGTAGTTTGTTGATATTTTCTTAAAGATACTGTTTAAAGGAGTCACAGTTAAAGAACATCCTCTGAACAGAGAAGACCTTGTATGTTATGTATTTTGTATTTCCCTTGAATTTACCTTTTCCATGAGTAAAATTGAACTAAAATATGTTGATGTTACATGTAGTATCATAATAACAAAGAAGGAAATGGAAAAGTAAAGGTGTGGCTTTCAAGAATGTCAGGATTAGTTTTAAGCTCCCCCTCTGGGATGACCTTCTAAGTAATGAGGAACCTAGAAGAAGACATAGCTTCGTCTCAAGATAAGTTGTTTATGAAATATGGGTTTTTGGCTTCTAGATTAAATTTTAATTTTTCATTCCTCAGGCATCCTCTTTTCAAGTTCCTTGTAGGTCTTCATTTCCACTTCTTATATCCTTTAGATATTCTTCCCTTCCTTTTTCTTTTTTCTTGGGTTGTTGCACTTTCCTCTCAAGAATTTTAGTTTGCCTTGCCCTCCTCACTCTGTGTTATAATTTATTCAGTTACTTCCCTACTGTGTTGAAGAATCCTCTCAGTATGAGTGTTCCTGCTCAAATGAGAGCTTCCATTATAGGGGCTGTTACCTGTAAACACGTACTGAACCCGACTGCAGAGTAAAAACTCAGGAATGATTTTTTTAAATTTTACAGCAATGATATAACTACATGATTTAAGTGGCAAACTCTTAAAGATAGTAATTTTAGTTTCAAAGTTATAAAAAACCAAATTTTTGCATTTAGATGTACCCATAAAGCTAATTTTCATCTCAATTTAACTAACAGCTTGAAAAAAAAAGTTAGTAGCTCTTAATTTTGTATCATAGAAGAAAAAATAATGTTGGACATAATTTCAGGAGTTCAGAAATGCAGTAATGAAAGCATGTTCAATGTAGTTCCATTAGAAGGATTTCATGTTTGTTGTTTTTTAGATGTGATTTTTACTTAATGAGAAATTAATGATGTCTGCACTGGCTGGTGTAAGAAATTTTGGAATTAATGCAGCATCGGATTGGTGTAATTCCTCCCTTACTGAGTGCAGTGACACTTCCTCGATACTAAAGGGGTACAGTTATAATCATTCTGCACCTGTGTATCTGTGGAAATTTAAGCAATACTGACAGCTCCTTGGTTTCTACACTGGATTAATTAACAGGTGGTTATAGTATGTGTGCCTATCTTTTTTCTGCTTCTCTAAGCCTTTAAAATGCAGGGTATTTATCATAATAGTCATCAAAATGTTGTTATATAAACAGTGTAAAAATTGTCTATTTTGAAGCGCGGCATGCCATCTAGTGGACGTACCTTGCAAATAGCACAGCAGACAGCAGAACTTAAAAAACGGTGGTGAAAAAAACCTCATCATCACTTCTCCGAAACTGAACTGCAGCATCCCACTATCTGTGTTTTGATTAATGAACACCTGCCATATTTGTGAATATGTGCTTCCAAATAAACTTAGCCAAATATTGGAAAGGGCATTTGAGTGCTGATACAATTTATTCAAATAAATTGAAATTTAGCTGAGCTATTTTGAAAGCTGCGCACAAAATATTAGGGGGTCTTTAATGAAAACTAACTTTCAACAGCAGAAGCCCAAAAACTTTACTCACTGAGTCACTGTAGAGTAACTAGTATTTAATTTTCAGGAAGCTTTCTGTTGAAGTGAGTACATGAGCCATCCTCACCCTGCTGAGTAAACACAGGAGCATTGATGTATACAGGTGTGATAACACTCAGCTTTCTGTCTTACCAGTGCCTGATAGGAAGGGAGACGGAGAGAGGGCTGCATTCAACATTTCTTGCCCTGCTCCCAAAAGACACACAGGAATTATCTCTTGCTGCATCAGTGTGATTTAAAAGGACTCAAGCTAATTGTGAAACTGCACCCCAGAGGCAAGCTGGCTGATGAACAATGCCATTCCTCGCAGACATTTTCACTGCTGGCTCCTACTGCATTGTGAATCCAGCAACCTCAAGTTTCCCATGCCTCTGATGTGCCCAATGAAGAAGGAAAGCTTTTTGAGGTTACCTAATCTCACCTTAGTTCCCTGCTACTGTTAAAATTCAAGATCATCCAAAAGTTATGCAAAATATTCAAATGGGTTGTGGAGACATTCCTCACCCCCCATTTTTAACAGTAATGTTCGCACACTATAACTGTATCACTTCAAACTCCTAAATATAATGAAATTCACCTGGATGAAGTCAGCATTTTTCAAAGAAATGTCAACTATTCATTGTTAACTTTGAGAACTCTTGAAGGACAGTTGGATTTCCAAAGCAGAAGAGGAAGAACAGACAGACAGAAAGACAGAGATGCACAGAGACACACAGAGAAAAAGAGTGACACAGAGAGAAAGAAGCAGCTTCCTGATCACATAGCCCAATCTTCATTCCCAGAGGTGTACTGGAAAAAGATCAGTTTACGATTTTCTATCTGCAGCCTTTGGAAAAATCAAAGATAGTGTTAAGAACAAATCACTTAGGAGCAATGCAATTTGAAAAAGCAAAAAAAAAAAAAACTGGTTTCAAGGAGTGTAACTCATTCTCTCTTTCTAACTTTAACATTGGCTCATATGACCTTACAATAACATTTAGGACACATGGCACAAGGCCAAAAAAGTGATAGGGTAGCAAACTTGCTAGAAAACTGTACAAACTGACTAAATCAGAGGTTAATCATCATAATGACAGGCAGTTTTGATCAGGGTTCTTCAGTGTGTCTTTGACAGTTTTGAACATAAATCAGTTGTCAAAGTGCAGCAGAAAAGGGGTCAAGTGCTGAGATGTATAAACAGCAGTGTTGCTTGTAAGACTGATAGGAAAAAAAATAGAGTTATATTTTGCTCATAAACCATAGAGCATGTAACAAAAAGGTGCAGAAGTACAGGAAACATGACCAACAAAGAATGACTCTAGGTATGAGCACTGTTTAGTCTGTAGAAGACTAAGATCACAGTTTTTCTATGAATAAGGTTGTTGTTGCAAAGGCGGCAATAATTTATTCTTGGTGTCCATAGGGGAAAAAGAAAAAAAGCAAACACATTTCCATTACAGGAGGTTCTTAAGGACAGATTTGACAAATATTTGGTAGGAACACTTTGGACAGAATTAATTTGAAAGTAAAGGAATCAGTTAATCAGACTCTCAAGGCTAATTCTGGATATAATTTCTGTGACTGTAAATGACAGACCTATTGACCAAACTATGAAGACTACTTCCTGTGCTCAGGACTAAAATTCCCAGGGGTCTCTGGTAAAAATTAATCTTTTCTGTACCTGTTGGAAATTTCAGGAAGAAATCAAGACTTTCTGTCTCTTTTCCAAGAGGACATATAGAGAAAAAAAAAAAAAAGAAGGAAACTTCTTATTGTACAATGACTGTCTCTTTATACTTCACTTGAAGTTAAAAATATTTACTTGAAGCTAAGGACATAAATTATTTTAAAAATAATTTTATAAATATTTCTAACTCGTAGAATCTCAGTGTAAGTTATGAACAAATTATAGCTTTAATGTATTTTTGAAATAATTGATTTGCAATAATGTTACTATCTCTTTTCGTCCATAACTGGCATATCCAAAAGACTTTCAAAAAATGTGAAAGGAACTGTGCACCACCCAAATGAAGGAATCCCATGAGGGTTTATTTTGTTTCTGCTGTCCTATCATCTCACTCTTCTACAGGAGTAGGAGAAAAGTTGTAGCTTCATTCAAACAAATGGGACTGAGGGACTTGGCAAACCTTGTCAAATGCTGAATGACCTCCGGGTAGCTGTTTCTTTTTTTTTTCCCAATGTCTCTCAAAGGACAAACTCCTCAAGCAGAGGAGTCTTCCAGCATCTCTGAGGGTCATTAAATTGAAATTAATTTGCACAGGAGTGAAGAAAAAATTCTAGAGAGAAACATCCTTATGAGCTACAACAATTTCCTTTTTGCTTGCATCTCTCTGATGGCCTATTGATTCCCTTGTTCATACATTGGCTGCTAATGCATATTTTTGTTTTCTAGTTCTCTGTGTTTCCCAGGGAACCTTTGTAATTGGGAAAAACTTTCATGTGCAAATAGTGTTTTAGCTGATAAATTTAACAGAAAGTTAGCAAACAAAGCAAATTACCACAAGCAATCACAGTTGAGCATGTAAGCAAAAGTCTCATGATGTATCTTGCAGGCTTACCACAGTTAAAATTGTAGCTTCCCATGTGTAAACAGGGGTCAAATGGAGGAAGTGTTGTGGTTTTGGTTTTTTTTGTAATTACTCTACTTAATTTAAATTCTTTAAATACATTCTTTATTTAAAGATAGATTTAGATGCTTTCCACTAATTAAATAATTTGAAAAGGTGATAGGAGATGAAGGAGAGGAAAGTAGGAAAACTGTAGAACTGGCAATATCATTAACATCATGTTATAGTTGAAAATCATATACTCACATTATCCTGATGGGCCCTAAACCAGTGGGGTAAGTACAGCTGTAAGTTTCTGAATAAAGTAACAATAACCAGGAGAAAATATCAACATCCAAAGTTTATATTCTTCCAAGAAACTTGACATATCTTATCATTCACTGCGACTCCATTTTTCAGGACATATTCACGTGCACTTTTTATCAAGCATGTCAGTATTTTTTATTCATTGACTAGAAAGAGAGTAGAATAAGGAAAGAGTAGAGACTGATCAAAGTAAAAAATGTAGCTTTTGAAATTAACTACAAAGTTAGGCAATTTTTTCATTTTTATCTTTGTTTCTCATTCAATCTTCATCTCTTTTCTAACATATATGCACATTTCTTTTCCATGTATTAACTTGGACTAGCCATTCACCAGTGGCTGAATTTATTTCAATAACTAGAGATTCACCCCTCTTTATGCAATCATTTTCTGACTCCAATTCACCTTCATATGAATTGCCTGCAGGCTGCACACTTGTACTGCATTTATTATAAAACTTATGATGACTTTTCCAGGCTTCAGCTGTAATGCACCTCATGTTTATGGAGGTCAAAACAGCCAGAAAACTGTGCTTTTGCTTATTTTCTGCAAGTCCATGTCTTTTTCTTCAGCATAAAATTTCAGTAGGTGTTATCCATTGTAAAAATAAGAGGAAATAAAAAAAAAAAAGAGAAGAAAAATTTAACCTGTTCTTGTGGAACAGACATTGTAACATGCAATCATACAGCTGGGTAGACAGCCTGTGACATAGCTGAAAATATATTTGTGAATTGAAACAGCCATGCCAGACTACATGATTTAGGGGCAATAAAAACACCAGGTTTTATATTTCATACTACACAATAAAGAAACTGTAGGATTCTGGGGTCTAAATAAAGTTTCCTGGGCAAAAATCTCATTATAAGCCCCACTTAGAGAAAGATAAGATTATTTAACTATACTCTTAATTTTCTACATTTGAAACAACTACTCAGCTTCACTTTTATCTCATGACCCCAAGGTTTCCTTAAAGTTATGCAGTGAGGGATTTTGCCAAAAACATTCTGAATTTAGTTATATCAGTATGTTTCTAAGGAACACAGTAATCATATGCATCAGATGCAAACCCTACAGTGAAAAAGGCTTAAAAGCCAAAACTGAAAAGGTTTTATTTCTGTCCAACAGATACCTAAACTCAGTAGAAGTCTAAGATTTACTCATTTTGGACATACAACTCCCTCAGATGCAGGTTCTCTTAACCATGCCTCTATCCCATGCAAGTAACGCCTAGCCACAGAAATTGAGCAGAGCACTATGCCCTACTCTTCTGGGCCAAACCTGAGTGTAGATGTGGTGTTGGCTGAATTCTGGGCACCCACCGAAGCCCCTCTGTCACTCTCCTCTGCAGCTGGACAGGGGATGGGAAATGGTTTGATACTGCATCATGTCTCTTCTATCTTTCAAAAAAGAAAGAATAAAGCATACTTCATTCTTTAAAGATCACATGTGACCACCTTTACAGATACAAAGTAAATTGATAGTTTGGAGCAAATCCTCAAATCGTATAAAGAGATTAGATTAGAATACCACAGAACAGAATAAAACAGAACAAATAATTTCAGTTGTAAGGAACCTGAAATGGTTATCTAGGCCAATTGCCTGACCATTTTAGGGTTGTCTCAAAGGGAAAATATATTATTAAGGACATTGTCCAAAGGCATTTCAAACACTGATAGACATGAGGCATTGACTACATCTCTAGGAGGTTTTTTCTAATGGTTGGCCACCCTCCCACTAGAGAAATCTTTCCTCATGCCAGGTCGAACCTCCCCTGATGTAGCTTTGAATCACTGCCATGTATCCCATTACTGGATGCCAGAAGATCAGTGTCTCCCATCCACTTTCCCTTCTCTGGAAGCTGTGGAAAGCATTGAGGCTACCCCTTAGTCTGCTTCTCTTCAAACTGAACAAATGTTGTGCTCTCAACTACTACTTATAGAAGTGCCTTCCAGCTTACCAGCTTTGTTGCACTCTTCTGGGTATATTCGATGTTTTCACATGCTTTTTATATTGGGGCTATAAGATAGCCTTGTAAGTATATGTGAATTCCTGGCACACAGCACAGATCTTGAGACCACATCTATAGAGTGTGGGCTTTGTGGGTTTTAAGTTTGTTTATGTTCAAATGGTCTGTCAAATGGTCAGCCAGGTCTAGATTAAGTAAAAATTCAACATTCTGACTGCATCTATGAGCAATAGCTCTTTACTGTCTTGATTTCTTCTGTCTAGAGGTCAAAAAGCTTTTGAAAATTCTCGGTGCTTTGAAATAGAATGCTGCATGCACATAATTTTCATTTATTTTATAAAATATGCTAATTTATTTTATAAATCCTGCTAATCCCAGAGTATGCATAATATGGGCCAAGTGACATCAAACTTCTGACAAACACTGACACATATAGCTAAGGCACCTGGACATTATGTGAATTAACTGTATCCTCACATAACATTTATTTTAAATTCCTCATCCTTAATCATGACCCGTTTTCAGTGATTTAACATATATTCTTCAGGGGCATTTTACTTTCCAGTCATTTTGTTTGATGGAAAAACTTTTCCCTTTTAGTGAAAAGAAAACCTCAGTTAAAATTCAAAAGGCCATCCTAGTCTTTCTTATGTCTAGTATTGTGCATTAGTTCTGCTCAGTAGCACATCCACAGGCTTGGTATTGTGGATTGTGCCTTGAGGTAAATGTTCAAACATATTTTGTATTTCTCTGAAGAATTCTGAGTGTTCTACATACTCAGATGTCAAAGATTTTATTGAAAACATCTCATTCAGTAAGCCCTTTCTGGATCTTCATGGTTTTTCGGATTTTTGTAATTGCAGGTTGCATACTCAGCCTGCTCCCAGTTTTCCTCTATTGCCCAGGGCATAGTTCTCAGCAATTTTCTTCCCAGACTCACCTAAACCTCTGAATAATGGAAAGGAAGCATACCAACAAGGATCTTACCCCTTTAGAAAGTTTCTAGCTCTTTTGCAGTCAGCTGTCACTTGCCCACTATTTGGTCTCTTTTTCCCTTCAAAGCAGTAGCTTTCTCTTTTTTCTTAATTTCCACCAAGCATCTCCAACCAGTTTACCCTCACAGATTGCAACTTCCAGATTCCTTAGCATCAAATAAGCCAAGGGAGTAGTATTGGAGCTATTTTTAAAGAAAAAGACCCTGGTATCATGCCTTTAAACATAAGATTGTAAGTCCAATAATTCTTTGAATTCACTTTACGAGTGTCTGAGGCACAAAGACTGACAATACCAAGGTTATTGAATAAACAGATATTAGATATGTAACAGGAAAATTAAGTATGATCAAAATATGGAAAAACATGAAGCAAAAAGAAATGAAATACAGCTTGCTGAACATTGCCTAACACAACTGGATAAGGTGGTAACAGAAAAGAGGATATTTTTCATGTAAAGCAGCAATCAATGCAGCAATAACACAAGAAAGTTTCTCCAAAAGCTGCTGAGTTGCTAATGGAAAAATTAGTAAGAAAATAAAGATCCCCAAAGAATATAATAAATCAGGGCTCCAGGGTCCTAAAGTATCTCTCATGCACAAAATGAAATGACATTTCATTTCCTACTTTTCTGCCAGGAATATCAGGCCAGAAGAATGATATAGAGCCTTATAAAACTTTCTGCTTCATTTCTGTACTGGATATTTAGCAATGTGTATTCAAATAGACTAACAACACAGTATAAAGTAATGCCTTATTTAATATCCCTATTTTCTGTTCATAAATACTTCAAGACTTTTTACAGTGATATGCCATTTTCTACAAAAAATTAGCCAAGGGTTATGTGTGTTTTTCTCATTATTCAACAACTCAGCAGTACATTTACTTCTGATTCGATAAATGGAGTGAATTGACATGTCATAATGCAGTTAGAGATCTAGACGTTAGACATTGTGGATGGCACAATACAAAATTATAAAGACATCATTTGTATGAAAGCATGTTTTATAGACTGTTAGGCAACCTCTAATGCTGGTGTCTCCAGCCTGTGGCCCAAAACTGTTTTTCTAGTATGTTGATTGTTTTGGGTCTGTTTCTGAGGTATATAGTTCCCACTTGACATTGTAAAATCAGCTTATACACCTAATTTTAAATATGGATGTGGCGGTGGGACAGGAACCAGAAAGTCAGGTTTTGCAATATGGCTTAACAACTTCCTTTCTCAATTTAGATTTCTGTCTAATGTATAAGGGAAATCTGTCTGACAACTTGATGCCAGTTTTCTCCAGAATCAATCTATTTTGAGCCATGACTGCAGCAAAGTGATTCCACCTAGTCCAGTTTACAGCTTTTAGATTTCTATACATGCCCCCATGAATTCTTTGACAATTTTTTTCCAAAACGGAAATACAAAAAATTAATTACAGTAACACTAACCCATAAATAAATAGTATAAATGTTAACTCACAAGATAGTCACTAGTTCTGGTACCTGGACTTTAGTTTATTCAGGATATTTTTAGTGGGTGAGCCAATACGAACAACTCAAAAAATTCTATGTAAGGGCAGCTATAAAATGAATTTACAATGACAGTCATATTTTATATGGTATTTGGTATAGAGATATATATTGGAGATATATTGGTATATAGAGATATATTAATTTTACTGAAATTAAAATCAAGTATGAAAAGACATTAAAATAGTATTTCATTTAAAGCTTCTAGTGAAAAATTTATGTAGTTTTATTTTGTGTTACAAAAATGACTAATAATGTATTCAAAATATAAGGGAAAGTCCCTCTCCAGTGCTTAGACACCTGAATACTAAAGATATTACTACTTCACCACTGTGGTGCTATGAAAAGATAGGTCCTATACAGTGCATTGACTTGGACTGAACTAAAAGCAAGAAATTACCTTTAGGCATTTGGATTCATTTATTTTCTTGAACTCCTATGTAACTTATCACCAAGAAGATTATCCACCATGTAGTTCTTTCTTGGTTCACCTATTATAGCCTGTATAAGCTAGTTAATATAAAGCGAGCAAAGATTAGATTGTGATCACTCCACTTACCCAATTTCATTCAGTAACTAGTTTCAAAGAAAGGCAAAGCAAATAAAAAGTGTATGAAATTGCTTCTGTGTGTACGTAAAATTCAAATAGGCTGGCATATGTCACCATGGAAGAGACACAGCTTGGAAAAAGGGTGAATATGGGTGGAATAATATACTCAGGTGTATAAGAAACAGGAGGCATAGGAGATGATAGTTCTTACACTGTTCCAGTGGAAGAAAAAGGGATGATTGGCAGAAACAAGGAGGGTACAAGTTTGGAGCAAAGAAAGGCAAGTATTTATTTATTTATTTATTTAATGCAGTGGGCAGCAGAGCTGTGAAACTCCTTGCCAAAGGACATTGTGGTTGTAAAGATTTGACAAAGTTCATGAGAAGCTTAGATGGACACCTGGAAGAGTTGTGCACTGGGATGATTAGGGAGAGAAGTCAGCTGGGACTCCAGCAAACCCCTGAGCTGAAATCAGTTGGAATTTGAGAGCATAATTTGAAGCCACATGCCTGCTCTGTCCATACTCTTCCTTGAGCTTATGATCAGTCAGAGAGTTCCGGGGACAGATTTTGGATCTAGATGGATAAATGGACTGAAACAATATTTCTGTTCTTATGTCTCAATCTCATAAATTTCAGGAAAGGGTTTGTTGTTCTATAAAAAGACAGAGATGCTTGTACACATCTCCACTCTCATTTTCTTATCCATCATTGCGTCACCAAACTTGATTCCTTCCAGTAGACACCTGGGAATGGATTTCCTGCTGGGCTAATTACTCTAAAAGCTGACAAACCTGTCGACTGCTCTCACCACAGCAGCTGTTCAGACATTCCATTATATATAACCCGTGTAATTCTCCCCTGTTAACTTGCCAAACAGCATGCAGTTGGCTGAGAAAACAAGTCATGGCAATTGTTCCTTTATGACTTGCATGCACCACCTCCTCAGCAACTTAGATCACAAAAACTGTGTGTTTCTTAGCTATATTGCCTGTGCACCCTTGCCTACATCAATACAGATAATGGTGCAGTCTTCTGGTAATGGAACATGTAATTACACAGCTCCCACAAATATCCTAATATTACTCATTAATTCATACAGCAAAATACGTTAAAGGTTGTTATTCTGACCCAATTTTGATAATTTCATATGTTTATATTTCTCTCTGCAAATAGTCTGTGTACATTGTCAATTTAATCACTAAACAATGTCTGCAGACAAAGGCTGCACTAACTTGGAGTCAGGTCTAAGATTAAATAACTGCAATGGCATTGCACCTTTTAGAAAAACAGCTAAAAGAAATTTATATATACATAGACATCAGAATAATTGTTTAGGGCATGCAAACAACCCCACCTCTGCCATAAAACAAGGCCATAAAGTACTTACACTTTTTAAAACACTATATTTTTGCATATTTTCAAAACCTGAATTACCTCTGAAGAGAACTTTTTTTTAAATCTATTTGGGATTCTTCTGGTTAAAGTATTTTTTGCAGTGCATTATCACTTCCATTCATACTTCCACTGCATTTCTCTTCATATTACAAAGGTCCTTATGTTTTGATGTTCTTCATTACTAGAAACAATACTGACATGAAATTGCTAAAATTCATTTGAGGCTGGCATCAGCGCAGATGCTTCAATATTCACATTCACAGTTCTCAAATAATGTAATTCTTCCATGCAGTTTAATACAATGAGGTGGGAATATTCCCTTTTTCCTTAGACACTTATTTCAATGAAAAAGAGACCAACATCTTAAGCACCAAAAGAAAATATTTACGTACAGTCGTCAAAGGTATTAGCATTTGCATGCCTTTGTGAAGTCACGTGTTGAGGGGCAATGGTATTCTAACTATTGCTTCTATAATGTTAAATAAACCTAGTCCATAGAATGATGTAACACTGGTATAATATAAATTCTTATATTATCCCTAATAAGCACAAAGTATGAGTATATGAATTCACTTACTTTTGAATATTCATTGCTATCATGTAGTTGTTTTTCCCCTGATATTGTATCAATGAAGTGTTCTGTTACTGCAAAATTTCTTTCTTATATTAACTCAGGATGTGAAAAATGTTATTTTTATTTCTTTTAGAAAATATCACTACCTGTCTATTAAAATTAGCAACTAGCATATGAACTGCAAGTTGCTTGGCAGCACTATGTTTAAGCTAGTAAAGACCATTCATCCCTCCCCAAACTCCTAAACAGAGAAACAAGCCATTGTAAGCCTGAGTTCCTTACTAGAAATATTTCTGCCATTTACAACTGTCACAGAGGGTCAATTCAGAAGTCAACCTGCCTGAACTTTACCTTCACCCAATAACCCTCGAAACTATTCATTATAACACTCTCAGCCTTAGATGGAACAAAGCAGAAGAGAAAGCTATGAGGCAAGAACAAAAGCTACAATGAAAGTAGAGTTTGTAACAGCATTCTTGGTAAGATGATATTTTTTCACTTCAGAAAAGTAAAAGCAAATATGATCAAGAAAAAGAATAATTAGTCTGAAAACCATCATAGTGAAAACAGTGCTAAATACAGATAGGAAATAAACTATAAAAGGGCCTTGGGCACAAACAGAAAGGAGGTAATTATTTTATGACTCCATTTCCTCCCTTTTAGTTACTGAGATTATAAATATATTTTATTGCTCTGGTCAAGCAGTCACAGAAGTCAAGATGTCTGTTTGTGCTTGTGCAAGTATAGCCAGGACAGTATTTGTCCTGGCAAGCAATTCTTTAAACTTTGACTAATGACATCTAGCAGGTCTTATTTCCTAAGGGAAAGATTAATTTCTCATTAATGAGAATTGTAAAGATGATATCACAATTCATTACCCAGCTCACTGCCCAGGAAAAGACTTAAGGAGGCCAGTGTTCTGCCTCAGCACTGATTTCTTCTATTTTTTTCCTTTTTTTTTTCAATTGATTAAGTTCTGTAAACTCAGAATTCTTATACCGTTGAGTGGATGAAAGTAACTGTATGAAAATCCTCTCTTACAACAGAGCATATGCAAACGCCAACTTTTAACTCAAGAAAAGGACTCCAAATCCCTTGCCTTGTCTCAAAGAGAACTTCATCAATTGCAATGGGAACCAAAATAGAAGTCCTGCTGCCAGAAGCTCATTTAAATGCATGGAATAAATTCCTTTCCCTACTCTCCACATACACATTACAGCAGGAACTCTGAAAAGAATTTACCTTTACAACTTTCGCCATGTATATCTTCCTTTTGGCAATTCCAAGCAATCTATTCAATCCAGACTCTTGGATATACCATCTTTTACACCAAAGACACACAAACTACTTAAGAATAAGCAGCTGTCTGACAAAATAAAGCAAGGATACTTGTCAATTTAGGACAGGAAATACAGACAGTTACCATATGCAACTTTAAAAAAATGGGGCAATATCCAAACTGGAATGTGGCCAGGACACTAGATTTAACAACTCTATTCCCACAGGCTCTGAAGCATTTATTTCTTAATCCCCCAAATCTACTTTAATTGTGTGTAAGGAAATGTCTGTGTTAAAAGAAAATAACAGGGGTTACAGTAGTTCTTTTACAGTTCTTTGTCTGCATATATCACTCAAGTTTCCTCACAACTATTAAACTTTCAAATTACTGATTTTTTCCAATATGTTCCTCTTTCCTAACATTTTCTCTCTTACTCTGCTTGTCTTGACTCAATTAATTTACTGCTGACTCTTTCTGCCTGCTGCTTACCATTCTAACCCTTTAACTAGTACCTTCTGAAGTTAAGGGACCAGAGAAAAGGATTCTCTCTGCCAGTTGTCTAATAAAAAAGTGGAATAGATAGATGTGACTGAACAGCAATCTTGTCCTACCACGTATTATATTATTTTTTACAGCATTTATCCTTACAACTTTTGCAGTTTCACATAGGTCCATAGCTTGTGCCTCAAATCAGTCCTTCTCTGAGTAATTGGCAGAGAGCATGCTTTTTAGGGACCCCTGAAACAGATTTTGAACAACGAAGAATTCCTTTCTCTGAGGCAGCATTTTTCAGATGTTATCCTTTTCAGCACTTCCACCAAGTGCTGTATACACAATTAATTAAATCCACAGATTAAAAGAGTTATATATACAATGCGTACAGTAATAAGAATATTATATTAATTAAATATTTTCTTCTATTTAAGCAAACTAGTTTATTTTTTCAAAGTGAGACTTAAAAAATGGGCTAGCACTAAGGGATTGGGAATGACAACATTTTTTCAGAAGTGCTTGTTATTTAGAATCTCATTTACATTCATACATTCTTAAAAGTCTCAACTATTTAGAACAGCATAACCAAAAACATGCTGTGACCTCCACTGCAATAGCCACAAATCAACATTTTAGAGAAGTTTATATAAAACACATTGACACAAGTTAGCCTTCTGCAGTGTCCATATAAACTACATTTGCACAGCACTGAAGTGTGGGGTGGAGTTCTGATTTCACTCCTGGCAATGGTTCTTCAGAGGCTGTGGAGCATAATGTCAATTCAACACCACATGACTGCTTCTGAAGAGGAAGTAACTCTTTAGAATAGGGTGTAGTCTGCACAGATGTTTAGCCTGGAAGCCACAAGAGTCTCTGGAAAATAAATCAGTTATAGCTAGATGGGTCTTAATTCTGTGTTTGCAAGTGTATTGCCTGGAATTAAAGCAAGAAGCTCAAAACAGTTTATGAGTTAGCTCTAAAACAAAACTCTTGAATTACTTGGTAAATTGAAATGTATGGCACCAAAAGATAGATTTTCATTTTAAAAAAAACCCAAACGTAAAACAAAAATTAACTACAAGCAAGCAGATAAAAAGCCCTGTACATATTTTATCAAAAAACAAAGAAACAAACCTACTATTTCCTTTTTAATCTGAAGGTGAATTTTAATCCAAATACAGGTCCTCTGTTCATTTTATAAAAAGGGTAAGTGAAAGTTTCTTAAACTGAATTTTAAATTGGAAAAGTGCTGTGGATTACCAGTTCAATACTCTGGCTTCCCTCAAGGTTCTTCTTGTGACTGAAGCCTTTGTTTACAAAAAGTGAGTATGATTTGAATAGATGAGATTAAGTTTGACTAGATTCACCTGCCTCCCACCTTTCATGTATTCACTTTTCTTGTTTTAAGGAATGGGTAGCCTACAACAAGATAAAAGGGCAAAAAAAAAGCATAAAGAAAAAAAAAAGAAAATAAGGTAGTATCAGCATACTTCCAACATCTTATTCCATTTTACCTAGGAATTTAATTGCTCATTCAGAGCAATTGCACCCCATGCAACAGGAATGATGACTCCTGCAGCAAAACTGAGCAAATATAGAAAACGGGGCATTTTACAAAAGCATGCAATCTGCAACTAACAATTTTCTATGTCAATTTAAGTTACTATTTCTTTCTTTAATATGTTTGAGAGACTGAGAAATTGATTTCACACTAAGAGAGATTTCCAAAAGCTTTATCTCTCACAGAGGCACCCAACTTCTATATATGAGCTCTGCTAACATGGCTTACAGGATGACTTGATTTTAGTATCTCTGACAGCCTGAACCTTGTTCCTAATGCAGTGTCCTCATTTTCAAAAGAATGCATTAATAAATAAAGGTATTGAATAAAGAGTTAAATCTCTACGGCAACACGTGGGTATTCAACACTTGAATTACTTCATCCTGCTTTATCTTTTTTATCTTCTATTTTAAAAGGCTTAAGCAATTAGTATTTTAATAAATGTTGCTTTTCTTATTGATCTTTTATATAATTCAGAAATGTAGAAAGAGAAATAATTTTAAACCATACCTGTAATTTGATGAGAGTATTATTACTTCTCATTCTTTGAAAAGAGGAAGAAACAAAAATTACTTGCTGACAAACTTTGCCCTACAAGGTTAGGATTTTGACATATATATACGTCACAAATCCAGCAGTTTTTGACCAGGCAGTCACCTTCTAGTTACTGGAGAGATAGTAAAGACAAAAAGTTCATAGTTCCGGCATAGATGTCTGTGATTTCTGGTAGATATCTGTGTTTCCACTTAAAAATCTGGTCATTCTGGTAATATCTGTTCACATGGAGTCTAAGTTTAAGCTCTTAAGTATGTCAAGATTTTAAAAGTTTGTACTCAGTGTAGCACTAAAAAATTAGTTTACAAGTGCGTGGGCACAAAAAGTATGAATAAGTTTAACTGGAGTGTCCCACTTATGAAATTCTTGCCATGGTGCTTTTGTTTTACAAGTTTAATTAAACTGATCTTTATTTCATTAAATAATTCTAAAATAATAAAATAATTGCAAGCATGAGTTACTGGGAATATAGTGACATTTTTCCTGCCAAGTTTTATGGTATCATTAAATGTTTTTGTAACAGCTCATTAAACAGGCACTAAAATATAATCTCAGACCCATTTTCTGCTCCCCCCAGTGGAAATATCAGCATATGGCAATTGAAATAAACATTGATTTAGTTTAAGTTTCAGACTTTATTAGATAATTTCATTATTTTGAAGGTCTCTAGTTTATGAACCATCATCATTCTAACTTAATATTAATGAAAACTGGGTTAATTCTTATTCCTAAACCACCCAAGTCATCTTTTTTCGTATTGTTTTTTGAGTTTCTTTTACTGAGAGCTGGTAAGGTGTCTGTGGAATGTCAATTCACATAAATACATGAAGAAAATTTACTTGCAAAATGTTTTAAAGACTAAGAATTATTTTTTAAAAACCTCAACATTGACAGTATGAAAATTCTATTGTACCAAGAAGCAAAATCTCTCCTTGCCTTTCTTTCTCATCTCTCAATAGGCTCCTAATTTTAACATTGTTCTCTGGTGTGATATTCCAGAATATCCTTACCTCATTTAAACATTAGAATGGAAGATCTCCATTTAGAAAACACCTACTCAACATTACATTCAGCTGTCATTGTTTGCTCCTGAACTTAAACATCATTTAAACTTTGACTACTTGTACATAAAACTGAGGTCCCTAAAATTTTTCTGCAAAACAATCCATCCCTCCAGCCCCAAACATTGTCTTTAATCATACATAGTACTTTGTTTTTTTTGTCATTTATTCTATTTTTGTGGAAGTGGCTGTATTATTTCCTCTCCTCTTGCTATCAAAATTCTTTTCTCTGCTAGGAAGAGTTTCAAGTTTAATAATGCATTTGAAATGGAAGAAGTTTCATGGAAAAACTCTTGGTTTTCCCTGTTTCTTTAACACTGAGGAAACTCTCATTTGTTAATTTTTACATGAGATGTGAGATTTTCTTGTAATAGTAAGTTCTGAATGTGTTACAACAGCTGATGAATTTCTTTAGTAACAGCTATGGAAATTGAAGAGCATGCAGTTATTTTGGTCTTGTAAATGACATTAAACACAAGGTTCTGATCCAACACTGGGTTTTGGAGTCTAAAATTCTACTAGATTGCATGTGTGTACTAACATCCACACAAGCAGTTGGGAAACATGTCGCTTGATGTTACGTACCTGGCTGACCTATCTAAACATGGAATGCTGTTGACACATACCTCCCAGGAGTTTGCCATTCTGCATGGCCAAAAAGGCCTCTGCTTTTGTACAGTTAAACACCTAGGCTCATTGTGAGCCACAACTCAAATGGAAATATCAGGGCAGTGCACATTGTTTCTTAGCTCAGTAAATAGACTACTTAGACTAAGGCAAATCACAGCTGAGGTAATTTTTACCTTCATCTGTCCTAATCCAAGGAAGTTCCTTTATCGCTAGTAAATGCAGCTGTGTGAGCAACAGCCTTCCCAAAATCAGCCTTCCCCTGATTTTCTGTGCAGACAGGAAAACAAGCTCATACACAGACATAAACTGTCCAAGGGGAAGTAATGTTTTTAATTAGTTATGATTTTGTTGGGGTGGGGGTTTTTATCAGTTAGAAGTTTTTAAAACTACATCATTTTAACATCCTTTTAAAAGTCCATCCCCTTTAACATTTAAAATTCTTATTGAATTCTTAAGAATTATTCTTAAGAATAATTCTTAAGAATTATTCTTTTATTATGAGAAAGTTAAGTGCTTCTTCTTCATTGGAAGAAAAAGGCCAGTGATATTGTCCCATTAGTTTATGTTTCCGTTTTCCTGATATTTGCTCAGATGAAGAAGAGCACATTGATGGTGCTTTTTAATTAAGGATTGTACAGTAAGGTCTTCTGATTGAAATTACTGGATGCTTTCATTAGTAGGAAGTGCTACAGTCACAGCTGAGTGGCTGACAGTGTTACCTATTGCTATTTGGATGGTTATACAAGTCATACTTAATTTCAAATCCTGTGAATTAATAATTACAGATTATATCAGCTAAAACACTAAAATCCCAAAAGGTTATTGTGAGAACTGTCATTTTGGTGCCTGGCTGTAGAAGAGTACTTCATGTAGTACCACACAACAAATTAGTGTTTTGTAAACAGAACAGTGCAATAACGCAGATGTCCAGAGCAGGTCATTCCAGGTGTTCTATGTGACATTTATACTTATACTCAGGCTTCACAATTCAGTGTTGACCATCCTCTGGAGGGTCAGGTTGGTTAGACTCAAATGTGCAGAGCAAGGCACTACTTTTAATTACGTATTTTAAAGCAGATCTATGGCATGCCTTCTTTAATGCAGTAGATTCTGTGATGTGGGGGTGTTCCAACATACAGTGCCCATAGAGTGCTTCTCCTAACCGGCTTACTGATTTCTTCACTGGCTTCTAGTTTAGTTAAGATTTCAGTCTTTTTCTAAATATACAATTTTGATTTTATCCACAGGAAAATAGGTAGAGAAATAAATATTTCAAATAATTATACTGTTAAATTTTATTAATAAAATGTTATATTTATCATGTATAGAAAATCTAATTTATAGTCAAACAATGCTTGATCTTTATAAAGGTTGTGGTTTAACTCCAGCCTGCAACTCAGCCCCATATAGCCACTTGCTCATTCTCCAGAAGTGGAATGAAGGAGAGAATTGGAAGGGTTAAAGTAAGGAAACTTATGGGTTGATATCAATGCAGTCTAATAGGTAAAGCAAAAGTAATGCACACAGGCAAGCAAAACAAGGAATTCACCCAGGTGTTCAGCCATCCCCAGGAAAGCAGGACCCCACCATGCATAATGGTGACTTCAGAAGACAAATGCCATAACTGAACATCCTGCCATCCTTTTCTTTCCCCAGCTTCTATTCCTAAGTGTGATGTCAGATGGTTTGAAACATCCTTTTGCTCAGCTGAGGTCAGACGTCCTGAGGGAGCCCCCAAATTATTGGTGGGGTGGGATGGGGACGAGTGAGGAGCAGAAATGGCCTTTGCTCTTTGAGAGCACTGCTCAGCAATAACTAAAATAACCCTGTGTTATCAACACTGTTGCAGTCCCAAACCCAAAACATAGTAAATATTGCAAGCTGCTAGGGAGAACGTTAACCTTATCTCATCCAAAATAAACAGAACAGGGGAGAGAATGTTCATTCAGTACTTCAAGACTGAATAAGGGATTTAGTAGATATGATGCAGTGGTAAATACATGGTGTACTGTCATGCTAAGAATAAAACCTAGATGTCTTAAGTCTCTATAGTCTTTGAATTTGGAGATTGTCAAGATTGTCAACATTTTATAGTTTGGCAACAAGTACTTTTTATCAGAAACAATCATTTACCGGTAAATTAAATACCTTGAAGATGGCAACAAAGTTTATTAGCTATTCTGCTAAGAAAAAAATTAAAGAAATTAGAAAATCATAATTCATTTATTATATTCAAACAGTCACATCAATATGTTCCCATTTGTACATGAGTAAAAATGTATAAGACAACTTTTTACTGTGTAATTCATACACTTCACAAACGTGTGAAGGTTCTTTTTGCTCTTTTACATTGTTTGTTCTGTGTATAATTCAACTAAGTTTTTTTTTTTAAGAAGCTGAGGTGGAAAAAATTTCTGGTTTTACTTACAGGTACAGATATCTGTCTATATGCATACACCCTTACACAGTTCTTCAGTAGCTTTCTGTTATCCACTGAATTCAGTGGTGTACATTTATGTATGTGTACATGCATACACATGCACACATACCTGCATATTTATTTATTCTCATATAATTAAATAGCAAAATTCTATTACAGTTTATTTTTTATGTACAGACAATTTAATAAAAATTATAATAATTTTAATTTTCAGCTTCATCTTTTCTTTGTCTTCTTGAAGAAATGAATCTGATTCTACCAAGGTTGAAAATATTGGAGGGTTGTTTATTTTCTCTGTGTTAAGAGGCTGGAAGACAAAATCAGTCAATAGTCTCAGGAGGTTTGCAGATGTTCATTTAAAAGCATTATTAAGAAAAGCAGCAGATGTATTCTCTGGCAAACAGCTTAAGTTTCTGTGACCCTCTGTACCTCAGAAAGCTAATTTATTAAACAATGAGGTGAATAAGACCTGTTATGTTCCTCTGTGGAAGAAGGTTACTGCAATAAGTACGTTGTCCAGCTGCAATGAGAAACAAAGCAAAATATTTTCCCTGTAAGGCCATATCCTATATGGAACTAAACTGCAACCCCAGGCTTTCTTAGCAAAGATAATAGCTGTCTCACAGGGTAAATCATTTGACAGACGAAGGAGAAAATAGCACTTTATTTCAGGCCAGGTGGGCCTGTGGTAGCTGGTATTGGTACTGGTGGTTTTATGGGTGGCGTAAATCTTTATCATGACAAACAAGACAGCAGGGGAAGAGGAAGACACAAGTTCCTTTGGGAGCAATATTATGGTGCTAGATGGCAATATGCCATAAAATGCACATTTAAATATAATCTAAGATGACCACTTCTGGCTTCTTTTTTAGTGGAGAATTAACAAGCTTTTCACATTTACATTTCACCAATATTTTTTGGAAGTAAAGGTGTCAATTTATCTTTAATGACTATAAAGAAGGCGGAAAATCGAGCTCAAAGATAGACATTGGCAGTCTAGGCAACAAAGGCCTGATTTGATTAGCTAAACGTAGGCATCTATTGCAATCTGAGATGTTGCAGGTAGTTTGAGGCATTTGTGTGAGGGTGACACACAACTTTGTATATATCATAGTCTCTCAAGCATATTTCAGCTATTCTGAAGTGGCAGCTTGAAACCAGGCAGGTTCACAAAGGAGTTCTAAATGCCTATGACTAGACAAATTACCAAGTCCCTGAATTTCTGCTGTATTAATACCACACTCTCTGGTTGCTAAGCATCAATTTAGATTGAAAATACATGCCAATAATATCTAAAACTTTTCCATATTGCTAGTAGACAGAGTTTGAGAGTCTGTTATTATGAAGTAGCTATTAGTTTGCACCCTTCGTTATTAGCTTTTGTAATCCATAATGAACATTAACACAACACTCCACAAGTGGTTGTTCATATGTTCTTGTTCATGCAAAATTAATTTTGTATTTTGAGAGCCAGAATTTCAGCTAGCTTGTATAAATATATATTCAGTGGAGTTGATGGAGTTTTCAAAGTTTACACCAAATGAGACTTGACACAGAATGAGGTTATGCAATACATTTTACCAGTACAGCTTGATACTTTTGGTATGAGTACTTAATTTGGTCAAGTGAGCAAGCAAAAGTCAGTTTTTCCAGTAATAATGAGGTTTTTATTTTCTTTGGACTGTGGTTACAAAATGACTTACGAGGTTCAGCGTTCTGCACCTGTCTTTCCTTCTTACTGAGCTAGGAGTGCTAAGATCCCTCAGACAAGCTTTCCCACAAGAATTTGTTAACTCACAGCTTCTGGCTGGATGCTCAGGCCTTCCTCTAAGTTTTTCAGCTTCCTGGCCATCCTTCTTCACCACTGGATTTTTCTGGCTGTTGGCCATCAGTAATTCTGCTCTCTATTTCACCTCTCCTCTTTGCTGTGCTGTGTTTTTTCTCTAACTGCTCATGGACAGGAGACTTATTTCTAGAACTTCCTCCTTTTTCTATTTCCCAAACTGATGATCAAGCACAAAAATTTATTTCAGGTTCTTTTCAGCTTGTCCCTTGACAGGGAGCAGCCAAAGGGTGGAGTGAATTTAGTGAGAGAAAGATACCCTATTCTCAGCTGGCCCAACACTAAAATGTGGCAGCAGCTATATTTGCTCTCAGTCTTTCTGGACTTTGAGAAGTTTGAGAACAAAATAGGCTAACTGGCAGAAGTCTGTTAATGAATTTATGAATTACATAAAAGTCAAAACAACGAGATAGGTTGTGAAAAAGACTATATCACTTTTCAAATGTCCTTTTAGCAATATGGGAAGCAAACAAAATGCAGCTGCACCCTTGGAAGACAGAATGGATTAAGTTCTCTTTGGTTTTGCCATTTATTTAAAACAGATAGAAACTAATTTAGATCCCACAAACCTTATTGGAACCAGAGACAACTTCATTAAAGTCAGTAAACACCTCAATAAAAATGGAGGTAAAAGGCAATACAAAGTAGTCTAAAAGAATCTAGACTCATAGAATCAGAATAGCCTCAGTTGTAAGGGACTCATCAGGGTCATAAAGTCCAGCTCCTGGTCCTTCCTGAACCCTCTCAGGCAGTGCTGTGGCCACTTCCCTGAGGAGCCTGTTCCATTGTCCAACCCCTCTCTGGGTGAAGAACCCTTTTCTAACATCCAAACTAAACCTACCCTAACACAGCTTCAGGCCATTCCCTCAGGTCCTGGTACTGGGTACCAGAGAGAAGAGGTCAGTGTCTGCCCCTCCTGTTCCCCTCAGAAGGAATTTTCAGACTGCAATGAGGTCTTCCTCAGTCTCCTCTTCTCCAGGCTGAACAGACCAAGTGACCTCAGCCGCTCCTCATGCAGCTTTCCGTAGAGGTTCTTCCCCACAGAAAATCTTTAATAACGATACCTGAGTCTTTAGAGCTGGAATGTGGTGTTCTCTTTGACAGCTGTCCATATTTAAAGCAAAAAGAGACTACATCAGCTACCAAACCAGAAATCTCCACTCTTATATTTGTGTTTTATTATTTAAGCAAGCCGTTAAGTAAAGGGTGTTATTATTAAATAAACTACTTCTATAGTTGAATGTTTATCAGAAAGAAGAAAGACTAGGCAAAAGCAGAAATTAAAGCCACCAAAGAGCATGAGGAATGAAGGAAACATTTGAAATACAGCCATGCTAGGGTGAACATGCAAAGGTAAGGGTTCACAGAGCACTCACACAGGGAAAAATACCAAAATTGTGACTTCTAGATATGATTAATATAAAATATTTTCAAGAGAATAAAAGTTATCATTCTCCACTAGTTTTTACGTCATTAGACGTAAAAACTAGTGGTGGATCCAATAAATAATGTTTTAAAACTTGATGACAATTTCTAATAGATGGTAAAATCAAATACATTGTATTGCTGATTCACAAGGACAGATAGAATTAATCACCGTTAATTTTTTTAATCTTGATATTTTCAGCTTGTCCCAGAACTAAAATATATTCAAAGTATTTAATTTCTTTATATACAAAAGCTAATTTGAATGTCACCTTGCTCAGCTTTGGTGGATACAGCTTCAGGTAATATCCATGTTTAATTCTTACTTCATGCACTAGGGGGTTCCCTTTCCCTCCTATTATGTAGACATTCCCAAACCGTTTTAACATATATATTTAAGCTAACAAGAAAAAAAAAATCAAATGTGGTTTTGATTTGCTGCTATTTTAGGTAAGGGTATTTATTCAGCACAAATAATTTTCACTATAAGAACAATTTAAACTGCAATCCTGTCTCTGATAGAAGTATATGTGACATTACCCTGTATTTTTATTTTACTCATTTATATGTAAATATGTTTTAAATTTCTTGAGCTGCATGTAATTGAAATTTTCTAAAATAAATTATATTTTATACACTTACTACTTACTTGTGGATATAATTTTTTTTTAAATCTCAAACAAAAACACCAAGAAGGCAGAATTATAAAATTTTAATAAAGTTAAAATAAAGTAAAAAACATAGGATAAATAAATATGGCAGAGCAAATATGACCTCTTTCTTATTTTGCAGATAAAAATCAACTGGCCATAGATGTTAAAACAGCATGTCATTGTGGTTTCTTTTTTAAATTTGGAAAAAGCTAATCATTCAAACTATATGTGTTGTAGTATTATATTTATAAACAATTATTATGAAAGAATATATTTTATATTAGCAGAGATTAGCAGAGATTTTGTTTGGGTGGGTGGGTGGGCAGTAATATCATCAGTGGTTTGAGATGTCTGTAAGGGTTGAGATTAATTCCTGTTTCATGATAGACTTTACCCTGGTAGAAATTTCTGTCTTGCATTCAGAATATGGCAGTGAAGTGAATGGTTTTGGGGACTTTGGGAAAGGGTAAAACTCTGAAGACATGCAATGTTGGTCCAGTATCATACAATATTCTAACAATAGCAGTTCCATTCAAATCTTCTGTTACAACCAAAATTCTCAAACATTAATGCATTATTTATAGTAGAAAGATAGCTTGTAGTATAGGGATCCATTAGTTAAACACTCTGTTGCTTGCTGTTTCTGTCTTTTCCATGCAGCCAAGTCTAGGACAATCTAAGTAGTATACAGTGACAGACTGAAGATATCTGTTATATATCATGTATATGTATCAACTCAGTAGACACATAGCTAATGCAGTAGTTTAGAGGCAGATAGCTTTCCAGTTGAAAACATCTAGGTGTTTTTGTTAGGGTGAGCCAAATATTTCTCCAGCCTCTACTGGTTTCTTTAATTACACGTGTATTTTGCTCACAGTGTAAACTGGACATACCAGACTACACAGGCAAAGACACTACCGTATCTACACTTAGAACCTGAATCATCTTCCTGGAGTGTTTAAAGAAAAAGTACTGTCTCTTCCTGTCTAATTTCAGACAGGAAAAAGTATTATGAGCTTAATTCAGTCATTACACAAAATACATTCAGTGCCACTTGCAAAGGTCCAGGTATCTATCCTGGTTTTGGCTGGCATTGTACTATCCAAGATTTCTGCATGGACCTTGCAAATATGGCAAAGAACACACAGAAACCCATTCCCCTCTAAAGTGGAAGCTGGATCCATATGCTAAATTCTCTCATAAAGTAGTAGTTGTCTCCATATAAGCAATTTAGTAAAACACTAACTTAGTAAAGCGCTAAGTGCTAAAAGAAAATTTATTTATTTCAATGAAACAAGGAGTAGCTGCATCTAGATTTACCTTTTGGGATGTGATACAGTGTGCTCTGCAGTGAGTGTCTTTCATCCATCCTGTGCAGAATACATAAATCCTGATACTGGAGACCACGAGCAAGGTCCTTTTGCGTACAAAAAAATAATGCACTACAGGTTGTTTGTTGCCCTCAATGTCTTCTTTCTGATAAAGGTCCTAACAGTGTTACCATCAGGCCTGGAACTGATAAGCCTGCCCGAGTAGTTTAAAGTCATCATAGCCAAAATAATTCTGATGACATCATAAATATGAAAGATAACTTCTCTGTATTGTTTGTATATGCCAAAAGAAATCATAAATCATTTTAGTAAAACCAAGTTTTCTTAAACAAAGATGATGCATATCTATACCAGAGCACAGTTATTCTTCATATCTGTAATTATAGACTAAAAATTGGCAGTGCAATGGAACATAGTTTTCCATCACTTCTATGTCTGAATAGCTTGCTTTTGCAATTACTCCAGCTACAATGGCATAGTAATTTGCTAAGATAATGCCAGATGCTTGTGCTTGTCAGCTCTACTTTTAAAAATTAAATCTTTGTTGGTTCAGTTTCTGTCTAACTTTGTAATCTTAATTCCTATCTTATTACTTTAAATATGTAAATACTTTAAATCACAATATTTCAATCATTATATTTCTTTGCAGTTTCTAACATGTTACTATTTGTCAATTGACCAGCTTACTTATGACTTGTAACCTTAAAAAATGGCTAATGTACTTAAAATCACTTTTAAAAGTATCTCATTTCATTTGCAGGGCCATGAAAGGAAGGTACACATATGTTAATTAACCTTGGTTCAATTTACAAAACATGATTTGATAAACAGTAGTAACTTGATCAGCTGAAGTAGTCTGAAAATATTCTGAAACCCTGTTGACATAGACACAAATATTTCTGTGAATGTGGTTTATGGAATAAAGGTCCCCAGCTGTTTGCTTGGTCCCTCCTCTGAAGATTACTACCATGAGGGCAGAGCCAGTTATATGTAGGCTTTCCATTCTTCTCTTTTGCCTCAATACAAAGTCAAATGACCTTATTTGAACAAATATTTACATCTTTGTATTTTCTGGTGGGTTTTATTTCGTATTTTATTTTAAAAGTGACAAAATTAGCTTCAGAAAGCCTATGTAGTACTGGTGATGAGCAAGTTGTATGAATAAGTGTGTTTTCTAAAGCAATGAGAGCCATATACAAAAAAAAACTTGTTAAAAAAAGAATAAAGAAAAGACAAATATGTACTATTCAGGACATCATCTAGAGAGTGTGATTCTCTGCATACTTAATATTGCACTGCTGACAAAGTAGCTTGTGAGAGATTTTATTTCTGCCTGAAAATACTTATCAAAACTTGACGAATCATATTTTATGAGATACACAACTGAATGGCAGAGTAAAAGATACATTGGCTGATATAAAAAAGATGCTGTCAGATTTCAGGCATTACATAACAAGTCAGAATTTAGATCATCATTCTACCCATGGCTGGACAGCCCCACATACACCTGCACACCAGATTCACAGTGGCAAGCATATATATTATTATTTTGTTTATTTGTGCCTGTATGTGCATAACAATATCAATGAATCCACTGATACCCTTGCATATATATTGACTTTCCCATGGATATGAAATTCATTATATTGATTAATATATTTAATCATTATCCTTGTGCTATTCAACTAGCATCCACCTGACATTAAAAACTTAGCACTTGGAGGAATATGTTTCCATTAAATTTGCATATTTATACAGCAGGCATCATTTCATCACAAATTTCATTAATATTTTTCTTACAGGAAATTCATAAAATAAGCATTTTGTGAACTGCACATGAGAGCAAATTCCTATGAACAGAATGAAAGAATTAAAAAAATAAAAAATGAATTATTGAATTCCATCGTCATCTCTTGATTAATTATATTTTGCAGTAGGAGATACTTTTTAGTTTTTTTAATTAGTATGAGAGAAAGCAAAAAAGTTTAGGACAAGATAATCTTTTTTTACGCCAAAATTTATAAAGGTGAACTTAAAAATCATGTTCTGTTTCTCTAACTATATAAGACTGTATACTTTCAGTAATACTGATGTTCAAATTGAAGTGCCCTGAATTAATCCATTTCAAAGTCATAAAATTTCTAAGCACAACCAGTCTAATAGCAAAAGTATCTGAAAATTCTTAAAGGTCTTCATATATTTTAAATGTGCTTCAGCTCAGAATCAATAAAGTTAGCCAACCTCCTCCGCCAACACATTTTTAAGTGTCATTTTGTAAAAGGTAGCATAATCTTACCCTGTGATGCCTGTTATATGATCATGTGTTTGACCATCTGTGTGGTCCCATCCTTTATTTGACAGTCACATGTAACATGGTTAGCATACATTACAATTGATTTCTATTATAATCACAACAATCCAAGTTCTTAGCTGGTTTAAATTGGTTGGTTTTTGTTGTTTTTTTTTTTTTTCTACTGGGGCCAGTGAATAAATATTGACTTCAATGGATCTAATTTGATTTATATTTCCAGAAGTCTTATACTACTATGTAGAAATAAATGTTATTACAATAAATTCTGTTACCATTTCTTTTGGCCCCAAGAACCCTTAGCTGACTATAGTAAATACTTTCCCTTATTGATATCCCTTCCTAAGTTTTAATCAAACAGATACACTTAGAAGTCTATGCTAATTGAAGAGGTGTGCATGAGGATATGTTCCTTTCAATGATTTAATTTAAAATGTTGTCAGTTTCTTAGTCTTAAGAAGTACTTTATGTGTAACTTTGAGTTTTTACACTATAATTTGCCACCATCAATATCACAACTTAGATAAAAAGGATTCTATTTAATTCTTTTCCAAAATTTTGTGAATCATATGAAATTTTCCTTAAGCAAATATGCATTGACACAGTATCATTTGACTTGAGCACTGTAGCAGATTTCAAATATTTCAAAAAGCTTTGCATTTCACTGTTCAGAAAGTTTTGGCCTAGGGAAACAATGTCCTATAAGCTCTCTAAGCTCTACATCAAAGTAGCTGGAAAATAAAAGGATATTTCAGAGAAGGTTAAAGGCAGATGTAGGAATGATTCATGGGAAAGACAGACTATCTTCCTGATATTCTGATATATCCTCCTCCAACACAAGGACTCTGCTCTAAAACAGCATTCTTCTGAAAATGAATGCTTGTCTGTGTTGAAATTCCCAAATGCAGATGTAATCAGATAATTTGTACTGGAATATATGCCCTCAGAAGTCTGAGGATTGCCTATTTCAAACACTATGGATACCAGCTAGTACTGCACTGGACTCCATAACTTAGAAATTTCTGGTTATGTAATTTTTCCAAAATTGCTAAAGCAGGAAATTTTAAACGCACAGCTAAAACTGCCACAATCTTGGAAACAGGTGCAAAACAAATCAGAAAACAAATATAGCTGCACCAGGAACCCTTTTAGTTGACTCACTACAGGTGAATGCAAAGGAAAAGTATGGGAGCTGAAGAATGAAACTAAAAAAAAAGTTTATGGCCAAAAGTAAGTTACAAACAAATGATTAAGTAAATAAGTAAATTGTAGAATCATAGAATGTTTTGGTTGAAAGGAACATTAAAGGTCCTTTGTTCCTAACACCCCCTGCCATAATATCTCACAGACTATTTGACAACTTGGATTGTTGTCGGTCAGTAATAGATGATCAATCCATCCTCTCACACTAAAGAACCCACAAATCACAATCTCCAGACACTGATATTCTTGGGATCCTAAGGAATAAATGCTAATGTTTAAAAAACCAGACAAATTAAAGAACCCACAGAAATACTGGAATGAGTTAATGAAGAGTAATATTTCTAAAATCTCAGTAATAATGTGACCAGAAATAGACACCAAAGAGACTAATAACAGCTGTGTCTAATGTGTAATTTCCTTTCTGTGTGCTCTAACAGGTCAGTTGCATAAGGGTGATTTAGTAGACCTGTTATATCTAACAAAACTTAGGATTCCATATCAGATGAAACAATAATGGATTTGTACCTACTTGAAAATGTACATGTAATACTATTATTAATAATTGAATCATGAAAACATATCAGTGAAGCTCTGAGGGTTACACTTGCTTGAGAGTATTGTGTTATGCGAGCTTTTTATTAACACTTTGTCCAACAGATCAAAAAGAACATCTATAATAAGGTCTCAAGAGTAGTTGTAACCATTTTTAAAATCAATTTAAAATTATTAAATTCAGAATTATTTTGATAACATCCTCAAGTTTCACCTCCATTTCAGAATTCTATAGTTTAAAAGATAATTTTCATACAATGTCTCCTTAAGGAGTTGTGTCATGTTATTTTAGTGACACAATGACTGCTTTTTTGTCTGATGCTTTATTGTCTTTTATTGAAACAGTAAGGAGGAAGGGACCCAGGGTTGAAATTAATTTAGGTTCTATCTGTGTTTGGCTGGATATTACCTTCAGTTTTCCAGGAAATTTGATAAAGTTCTGAGTGAAATTGAGACAATTTTCTTTTTCTATTACTACTTTCACATCCATAGAATAGTCTTCTTCTCAATAAAAGGCTTCTTGAGATGCTGTTCTCAGATCAACATTATGTAGTTTACATATGCATCTGGCCCTGAAATCCTACTGATTTCATCAAAGTTGCAGTAAATGGAAGTAGCTTCAAGAGGGTAGGAGCATCTCTACATGAGTCAAAATCTGTGAATTGTGGAGATAATTAGATGTTTTTTTCCTTTGATAGACTTTGTGGTATAGAACGTGTTGCTGAAGAAAACCAAATCATGCTTTGCTAACAGTGGGTTCTGTATGATTTCCCCAGTGAGGAGTGTCAGTGTTCATTGGCAAGGTATGAACTACCCCATGTGTAAACACTTCATGTGAGAATCCTGGTGCAGTAAGTTCCTAGCTGTGGCTCCCCAGATTAACAAGCATGGAAGAAAAACACACACTTGAGGAATATCAGCTGTTAACTCCTGTATTAGATTGAACACATTAGGAACTATTTGATAGTGAATAAGCTAATTGAAATATTTTTAATTGTACAGTATTCACAGGCATTTCATAAATCCAAATAGGTCAAAGGTTTCAGTAGCTGTATTTGCACTGAGGATGTGGAAATTTAATTCTTTTACTGTATCAGATAGCACGGAGAAATATTAAAATATATTGCTGCACGATACTTCTGTTAACTTATTTTCATTTGAAAATGCCCTGTTGTAATTATAAATAAAAACCCCAATGATCTTAAATACTGATATAGAAAAACAGAATGCATAAATGGGGCAGGATAGTTAGAGTTCTTTCCATGTCACACCCCATGTCAAGAGCAAAATAGTTTACTGGTTTTGACTGAAAATCTGTATACCATCAAATCAGGAAAGGAAAAAAACAAAAAACCAAAACACAACGAAACAAAAACAAAACAAAAACAAAACAAAAACAAAACAAAACAAAAAAAACCACCCCCCCTCCAAACACTAGTTGAATATTAAAGGGAAAAAATCCCACATTTATGATGACACCCTGTCAATTATTCAGTCCTTGAGAATGACTTTCAAACTGTGAACACATGAGGGACTTTTCAGAAGGCACTAAATGATCTAAACCACATTTTGAGAATTTAAGACATCGTCACATATTCAGATGACTTCATTCATTTCCATAAAACATCGGAAGAACATCTGGCAAGAGCGGAAAAGATTCTAAAGCTTTTTAAGGAGTAATGGTTGAAACTTGGGAAAAACAAATGTCAATTACTGAGGGATCACATTACCTTTTAAGGATATGCACATTCTGAGGAATGGCAGAAGCCTCAGTCACAGAAACTGCATATTAAGTAACACTGAGATAGTTCCTGGAAAAATGGGTACAAAATCTTATGCAGATTCTTGAAGACATGAAAAAATTTTCAAAACAGCCAACAGAAAGCAGCTTTCTCATGATACAAAAACATGAGAGAACTTTCTATTTGTTGGGAAGTTCGAAGTCCATGTTTTTTTCAATTCCTGAAAGTATGGTAGCAGCTTGTAGAAACTGGTGATTTTCAGACATTAATTTTTAGAATGTTAGGTGACTAAAATCTCTAAGATGCTGAATACCAGGTTTTCAAAATATAAAAAAATGTATCAAAATTAAATACCCAAATATATAATCTGAAATTTGAGGATCCCTCAAAAGGATCAATCAAGTCCATGAACTATAATTCCTTGTGGTCTGTACTTAAAACACACAGGCTTGCGGAATGGCGCACAAACCACATAAAAAGAGTTGCAATGATGAGTTATCTTGGAAAACACAATGACACAGGTTTCCTGTTGATTGAAGACAATGAGATTAGAGGCATGAAGTTCAGTGATGGTATTCAGGAAAAGGAGGCTTTGGAAATAAAATTGAAAGATTTTGCCAGTACCAATTTGCATAGTTACACATGCGACAGAATGTGACATTGCTGCTGGTGTCAGTGGTACACACAGAAGAGAGCAGGAATATCCTCAGTCTATGATGAATGTATGATTAGAGACACTGGGGTGGGTTCTCCCTGGTACTCCGGATGCCAGATACTCACCAAAGCCTCACTATCTCTGCAACTGCACAGAGGACAGAAAATACAGCGAAAGGTTCATGAGTTAAGGGCCAGGAGACATCACTCACTCTTCACTGTCATGGGCAAAACAGACTGAACTTGGAGCCATTAATTGATTTTATTGCTAAAAAAATATCAGAGCAGGATAATGAATGTCCTAGGCACTTGCCTGTACATTCCACATACCTTTCGACTATCCAGCCTTGTGGGAGATCTCTGTGTAGTATTCTTAAATAGATTAACCCTAAACAAGACCTGAAACACTTTCAGAAAACTTAGCAACAGGGCCATGCTGGTTTGAGCATTCCAGGAATATTCAAAATTCTCAAGAGAAGTTGTAATTAGCCTGGTGGAGAAGGTGGAGATGGAAGGAGGTGTCTCCTCCTTAGGTTGGCTTGGAGAAGGCATAATAATTAATAACTTCCAACAGATGGCTCCCAAAGTACAGAGTTGACAGCAATGCTGATCATAAATACCAGATCAGTTTCATGACCTGTAATTCTATCATACCATAAAACACTGTTACAAAGCACAACAACAGGATGGCTTTAGCTCAGTTCCCCTGAGTGATAAACAGCACAACAGGGATAATATATTGCAAGTAAGGTATTATTTCTAGTAATTTTAAGAAAAAGTATACTAAATTTATGAGAAAATAAATCAACACTGTGACCAGCAACTCTTAAATGAAGATAAAGTATACCTATAATTTTTTTTCTAATTCTTTCCATTCGGATTTGTTCTTAGCTCAACCTGTCATGCCCCACCTTGAAGACAGAAAGTTCTGTCATGCTTTAACTCCAGATGGCAAATAAGCATCGTGCAGACCCTCGCTCACACATACCCCACAGTAGAAAGGGAAGAACAATCAGAAATTAAAATGGCAAAATCTGTTGTTTGGGATAATGTTATGTTGTGTCTGTATAAGTTGGACTGTTCTGTTCCCCCCTATCATGTAATGGTTCTGCCCTGGTTCTCCCCTCCCTCC
>JAWWEY010000001.1:68188468-68252392 GCA_035582745.1 Loriotus luctuosus | reverse complement strand
ATCCCACTCCCCTCTGAAACCCTATTCGTCCAAGGACTGACTCCTCCCCTGTCCCCCTCTCTCCTTATAAGCTGGTGCAACTTCCCCCTCTTTCTCTTCAGTTGTCGGTTTCCTCTGCGACCCGATAAAATTGGGTTCACCACAGCTGGAGAGCGCTCTCTTATTTCTGCTGACTGTAGCCATAAGCCAAGCCTCGTCCTACTTCAAGGTAGCGCTGCTGTCATAGCACAGAGCATTTGCCTTAGGTGCTGTTCCGAACCGCGAAAATCGGGATAGCGCCCCATTACTGCTAGCGGTGCTGGATAGCTAGCCGGGATGTCCGAGAAGGACAACCAATCTTTCTCCAGCTGGACCGCTTCAGGATAAGAACAGTCTAAATTTTGAAATAAAGTATAATATAATCATAATCATTATAATCATCTTCATCATCTTCTTCATCATTCTAAAGTAGTGGAAAGAATAAGAGAATCCAAGAATAAGTGTTGCACAATTTCTCATGATCCACTGACCAATGCCCAGCCCATTCTGGAGTAGTCAATGTCCCGTTTCAACCAACTCTTCCCCAGCTTATACACTGATCAAGATGTTCTCTAGCATGGAATATCCATTTGGCCAGTTCAGCTCAGCTACACAGCGTTTTGGGCGCCTTTCCATTGTTAAAGCATGAGAAACTGTATAGTCCTTGACTTAGGGCAAAAACTACTTACCAACATTATTCTCATAATAAAGCAAAAAACTACTGCATTGTATCAGCTATTAGAAAGAAAGTTAACCCTATCCCAGCAAAAACTGTGACACCACTATAGAAATAGTGGCAGAACAATAGAGAAATTCATGCTGGCCTGTCCATGAAGTCCGTGATAAACAAAATCAATAAAATTTTTTTGAAGTTGTTTTGAAATTCCAATTTAAAACTAGAAAAACAGAAGATAGAGAGAATAGACATTTAATAAATATTGGTACTGGAAATATTTGGAATCTGACATGGATTTCACCTGAACCATTATCCTAAAGCATTCATAACTGCTGGAGAGAAGCAGGTATTTTGTGAGGCCTAGATGTCTAACACAGGAAAGATGCCTCACATCTTTAAAGAATCTATCTCTAAAACTGTCTCAGAGAAAGTTAAGTCCTGTCCCTGTAACTTGAAGTAGTCTTCTATTAGCTAGCCTTGCCTGTAGAACTGCAAAATCCAAAGTACAGATTCTAAACAACAGGCTGGACATTCTAATGCAAAACGATCTGGAAAGCTCTTTTTGGCTAGTGAATGCCAAACAAACAAACCCTATTATCAGATGTAAAATAAAACAATCACTTTGGGATTGTAAATGAGCTTTGTTGTCTCAGAAAATTGAAAAAAAAAAGATTCTGTTCAATGAAAATTTTACTGAAATGGAGTCTCAATGTGTAATACTATTTAAAATGTCAACACAACATTATGAAGTCTGAGGAACAAAACGAAGGGCATTATGACCATAGAATATTAAACCTGTTATTAAAACCAGGGCTTGCTCTTCACAACAAATACTGTGTGATGTTCTTCATTGTCTCAATATGTGCAAGGTTACAAACACAGAAACTACCTGACAGTAATCATTGCTTTGGAAAAAAATTTAATGAGAAAAATCTCTAAAAAAGACTGCAATATTTTCCATTAAACATGAATGAATAATATAAACACCTACTTTATAAACACTTACATGATAAGCACTAAAGGACAAGAAAAAAAAAGAAAAGATATTTGGCTTGATATTGTTCCTAATTAAAGATACTAGTGGTAAAAATGGGAGGATATTGTATAACAATAGTTACTCTCTCACAAGGTGCAGAATTTTATCTGCAAACAAGATATCCAGATATCCAGAACTTAGAAAAACTTGAAAAAAAATTGATCAGAGATGCTTGTGAATCAAGAGTACTCAGGGAATAGTAAAATTTATTCCTTAAATGCATAATAGAGTCTATTAATAGATACTATACTTCAGAGTCTAAGCTGATCTGATTTTTCTAGAGGAAGTAGACCTTTTTGCTAATTCTCAAGTGTTTGGAACTGTTCACAATGACAAGGAAAGTAGATTTTCTGGAAAAGATTTCTTTAAACCAATCTGGTAATTACTTTGATGCAAGAAAAGTAAGGCATCCATGAACTGCTCCACAGGCCATTGTAGGAGGTAGTCTGAGTGAGACTGGAGACACTAGAACTATGTGTAGTAACCAAAAATGAAATCACAGGAGTCTGGGAACTCCTGAGAATTTTATATGCTTCATATCTGTCCTCCACAACATGTGCTCTACACATTCATCAAGCCTGTTCTGTGAATCTGCAGACTCTCTTCTTTTTCACCATTCTCACTTCAGAGTTCAGAGCTGTTCTGACACCGTCCAAGGTAGCTTTACTCGTTTACGCAATGCTGTAATATAACAGAAATGAAAGAATACTGTTAGAATACATATATATATGTTCCACATGGAAGTAACTAAAACCTGCCAGATCGTTCCAACAGCACTTCAGAAGCAATAAACCATGATTATACAGGGACACCCAGCTGTTCCAGAAAAAAGAGTCAAAAGAAAGAGGAGGTACTCCACAGGAAGACTCATGTACAAGTAGTATCTTTCCCAGCACAGCTGTCAGTCATCACAACTCAATTTAGATTTCTATTATGCCCAGTTACACTTACCAAGATTATGGGCTGCCTCCATACACAACTCTCAAAATTTTCAATAGAACCTAAACCCAAATTGTATTTTCTTAATCTTTAATCTCCATGGACCTGAGTTACCATTTTATAAATATAACTTGGTTTAAATGATGATGAAATTTATATCCCCACCCAGGTAACAGTGATTGTCATAAAAAATGAGATACTGTTAAAATAAATGTGTGCTTTGCAAGTGAGTTGTTTTTAAATTGCAAAATGGGTTCCTTCAAATAACAGATAGAAAAGAGGAGACCTCAGATTAGAGATGGTATTGTTATTCTCCTTGGACATATCAATGATAAAGAATATGGGTGGGAAAGAATGAGTATAAACTAGTAATTACTAACATTTTTGTGAAAATTAGAGCAAAACTTCTAACTATGTGGAGACAGGGAACACAGTTGTTTTGGAGGGATGCAGATATATCTATTAATTTATATTTATTTAGTATTAGAAAATTATTTCTTTTACTCTTTTGTCCCAAAGAACTCTAATAGTATAATAAAAAGTAGGACAGAATTCAGAGACAGCTAGGAAAATGTAATGAGGAGTTGGTGGATGAAATTTTGGATATGTGTATATCCTAGCTTTTATTATGCTTTCAGGAGAGTAAATAATCAACATAATCTCTTTGAAAAGAAAAAAAAAGCCGTATTCCTCATTACATTGTTGGGCTTTTAAAATATTTTTTTAATTTTACTTTTTTTTTTGTCAGAAAATATGAGTTATTTATTTTATATATCATGGGTATTTATTTAGTGTATGGTGAGTGAAAAAACATCTTTAAAGGAAAATAAAGGATTTTTGAGTCCCATTTCTTGGCCCAAGTCTTTAGAAAATAGTTTTTCAAGTATGAAATATGGTATTTGGCATAACTGGTGTAAGTATTTATACTATTTTGGGGTAAAAGTGAAATTACCTTATTTTTAGCTACAGTCTTCCATATTTTGGGACAGGAACTACTCTTCTTATTGTTTCTGCTATGACTAAAATCAACTCAGACACTTTATATCTTATCTTCTAATATGAATTAATTTTAAGGTGTGACTCTGAATATGGGGGTAGTCATATAAAGCAATCCTTAACTTATTTGTGGTGCTGCTAGTGATCTTCTTTGTCCTTCCTGCATCTGTGTTATTCTCCCTGGATGAACATTGTTTTCTGTGTTGCACACATTAAGATAAAGGCTAGAGTTCAGTCTTACAGCTAGTCTATTTCACAAATAATGTGTTCTGTTCCTGAAGCTTCAAATAAACATATGCAATTTGCAGAAATCAATGCACTACAGAAACTAAATCTCATGTAAATTTTATGAAGTTCTTGAATTCCCCAAGTACATCATGTAACATTGCTAAGCAGTGTGCAAGAACTGTTACAGCTGAAAGTAAAACCATTCAGTATGTGAAACATGAATCCTTGTCTTCTTTGTAATTCAGAGTATTCTGGGTCTCCATTCTCCACCTGATACCCACAATTACAAAAGAGAAATCAAATCCTGAGGACTGAGGAAATGTTGAACCTATGATAGGTGTTGTTAAGCTGCCCATATGACTTCCAATCACTATTTCACCATTAATTAATAGAGAACCCTGATGCCCACAGAGAGGAATCTAAAACATCATCTGGCTTTTGGTTCAAAAAGTTCATGAAACTCAGTGTCAAGTAGCAGACTGACTGCAGCTGATGGATGTAGAGGAATATCTTAAAATATGGTGTTTGGGGTAAAACTCCTAGAGGAGTCCTTAGCCTCCTTGGCTTTTGTGATGTCCTAGTGTTAACTGAAAATGCAAGGAATAACCAGTCGTTCCCTTTTTTCCACATGGTCACAAATGATAAATTGGATAGCAAGTTGCATTGGTTTTATGAAATATCAAGATCTTCCTGGCATGGAAATTCTCTGTTGCTGCCTATGCCACCTTTAGAACTGTTTTTCAACACCTTCACAGGATCTTCATCATAGTAGAGGGCTGCAGACTCCTGTCTGAAACCTATTCAATACAATGAGATGCAGTTGTTTGGAACAGCACCAAACTCTAAATGTCTGTCTTATCAGTGCGTGCCAGCCAAAAAAAAAAAAAAAAATACACACATATAAGGACTGAGAAACCCTGGACACTCAAATTAATCCCAGAATTAAACTGGTTTTCTCTCTAACGATGCATTTGTAGAATACGTTAATTTTCATTACAGTCTTCTGCTAAAAAAAACCCCAGCCACTACAAGTGCTGAGGCAAAATACAGCTTATGAAGATCTTGCAAATACTTAAACTCTAAATGTGCCTTAAGCAGAAACAACCCAATATCCTGCATTTGGAATGAAAATATATTTCTCCTTTGTGGATAGTTAGCTGGAGCCAAGAACACATCTGTTATGAGGATTCTACCTCGTTTTTATTCTCTGCATTCTTGAGAACAAAAGGTTAAAAAAAATCATTTACAAATGTATATCTGCAAAGAACTTTGTATTATTTATTTGCTATTCTATTTAAAGTATTCTCTACATCTGCTGTTTATCATTAAGTTCACTAACATAAAACTGAATCTGCCCTGAGGTGATAATCTAAAAAAGGGGCATTAGTGAGAGAAAATGTTATGGGAATGACAGAAGAATGCAGCTATATATTTTGATGAACAGTGAGTGTTCAGTGACCCAAGACAGAGGAAGCTATAAATGATTCATAACTCTGAGAAATTCTGTAGTTTCAGTAATTTAAGACATAGGGTTCTGTCTAATTAAAAGTAAGTACAGTATCTATTCTAGTCTTTGCTCTTTTATTGGGTCCTGGCTTCAATAAAATTATTTTCATGTGATGAACATTGCTATTTTAAGGGCCTCTCTATGGTATTTTTGTTGATTTATTATTATCTGATTTGCACATTGAAAACAATTGCTCTCAGGAGAATTACAATGGGATTTGATTCAGATGTAAATAAAAAACAGAAGAGCCCTGAGATTTCAGCACAGTTTGCTTCTTTTTGTGGAGCTTTCCAGATTTTCCAATTTGCCAGAAAATACTTTTCAAACCTAAAACACGAAATTGAAATTTTATCTCACTTTTTTTTTTTTTGCTTTTGTTGGTTTTAACATAGATAGATACATTATTTATATAATTAACAGTTGCCTTTGACTTTGGGAGTATGGTTGCCCTTGCAGTCATTCCTCTTTTAAAGGCAGACTAGATAAATATTCCAATGCTCTCAGTTGATACCTGGAAATAATACCTTTTTGCTATTTGCTATAGAAATACCCTGGTTCTGCAAATATGTGCACACATAAATGTATTTAAAACATTTCAAAACTGTTTAAAGCTAAACATATAGAAAAAACTCAGATGTCTTAAAATCTGCCACTTGTAATTTCAACACACTTGGCATTCTGAAGGGCATCCAAAATCGTGATGCAGATGCATTACAGAGGTAATCAAGAAAACTTGTAAGTGCTGGCCAGGGAACTGCAGAGCTAGGGAGAAGGAAACCTGAACATCCTGAACATCCCTAAGAAGTAGGAAATTGAATGAGACTGCCAGTGGGTTCTTCCAATTGTCAGAAATTGATAACTATGTCCTGGACAAAGTTACCTAGAAGAGTATCCTTATAAAAAACAACCAACCCAAACTAAGATTCAAACAGTATTTTTGTGGATATTGTTTAGTCAAAAAATTGCAGTTTAAAGGAAATTACTGTAACACAGTTCAGAAGCCTGTAACTCCAGTTGAGGAGCAGTAACTTTTTTAATACCTTGAAACTGATAAAGTAAGGTGTAATTTGATGTACTGGATTGTAGGAAGGTTCTACAGAGGAATCTGGACAAGCTGGTTTGTAAGCTGAAGGCAGTTCTATGAATTTCAACAAGATGAAGTGCTGGGTCCTGCACTTGGGTCAAAACAGTCGCAGTCAGTGCTACAGGCTGGGAGCAGAGATACTGGAAAGTGGCCCAGCAAAAAAGCACCTGGGGGATTCTGGTCAATAACCAGCTGAGCATGAGCCAGTGTGTGCCCAGGTGACCAAGAAAGCCAATGACATTCTAGCATGTATCAGCAAGAGTGTGGCCAGCAGGACCAGGGCAGTGATTGTGCCCCTGTACTCTGCACTCGTGAGGCCACACCTCAAATCCTGTGTTCAGTTTTTGGCCCCCTCGCTACATGAAAATCATTGAGGTGCTGGAACGTGCCCAGAGAAGAATGAATCTGATGAAGGGGTTGGAGCACAAGTCTTACAAGGAGCATCTGAGAAAGCTGGGATTGTTTAGCCTGGAGTGAAGGAGGCTTGGGGTGGGGGGTGATCTTACTGCTCTCTACAACTCCCTGAAAGGAGGCTTTAGCCAGGTGGGGGTCAGTCTCCTGTCTCTGGTAACAAGCAACAGAATGAAAGGAAGTCTCAGGATGAGCCAGAAGACTGAATTTTAGAAAAAAATTCTTCACAGAAAGGCTTGCACATCGTTGGAGCAAGCTGCCCAGGGAAGTGGTGGAATCATCATTACATTTAAAAACATGTAGTTGGTGGCACCTGGGGACATGGTTGAGTGATGGACTTGACAGTGCTGGGTTAATGGCTGGACTTGATGTACCTAAAGGTACTTTCCAACCTAAATGATTCCGTGATTCTGTTTGAACAAGGCATGTTTTTTGATTGTATAATTAATGATCTTATGTTTGCTTATATCCCTGTATATAATTTTATTTCTTCACCTTAGGTGAAAACGTTTTTCCACAGCTTTACTGATTCAGCCCTATTGATGACATTTGGATGTGAGATTTTGTGAGGGTGGAGAGAGACTCGAACTCTGAAGTGCTTCAAGTTGCAAAAACTTTTCATTGATTATAGTTTCCTCTTATTGGTACCTCCTCTAATCACAGATATCCTCTGATCTTCTCCAAGCAAGTTCTCAGCTAGTTTTCTCATTTTTTGTTTCCCGTGTCTCTTGAAGGTACTACTGGGCTTTATTAAAGTTAAGAGATATTGAAAGAGTAGATGTGAAGAAAATTATAGATGACATTGCTAATAATATGATTTTTATAAAAATCTTTCTGCAACTGATAATTTTTGGTATGAGTTCCAGCATACATTGCAGTTGTAGTCTCTGACAGGCAGCATCCCACAGGGGCTGAGTGGAAAGGCCCAGGATTGTGACAGGGACCACTGAGAGGCCCCAGAACCTCTGGGGACCACTGAGACAAGACTAGAGCCCAGTTTGGATGTCCCATTACAAGCATTTGGGTGTGAAGAGCAAAGGTGGATGGGATGTGAAGAGCAAAAGGTGGATGGGAAAAGAAATAATGAGCTGGGAAAGGTAGAAGATGAGTTAGAAAGATAGATCCAGAATTTAAGATAGTTTACGGCTTTATGCATCAACCAAAAATCAATACACATTCAGAAGTCATGTACTTTGTGGTGCTTAAGGTCTATTTTATCCAAGAAGGATTGTGTTGGTGTCCTGAAAAACTTTTATCATTGGAATGGTTCCAACCTTAGATCCTTCACGACTCACCTACAAAACATTTGCTCTACAAGACATAAAATTTGCCTTCCAACTAGCAGCCTGTCCTGGGGAGAGGACATGAGTTAACTATCATCTTCAGACATGAGGGAGTAGATTAACTTTTTCATCTCCCTGCTTTTTTACTAGCCCCTCTTTGAAAGCACCATTGGCGCTATTCCTAGAATTAAATAGACAATATGAGAATCCCACTGCAGCTCAGATGTGGGTCAGAGGGTTTGAGGAATATTCCAAGAGCTGAATAGCTGTATACATATGGCCACTAGGAATAGTGCAGTTTCCTATAGACTTTGAATGCTTCCCTGGTTTGTTAGAGGATACTGAAAAAAGGATTCTGAAAAATGTTCAGAAGTCTATAAATTTCTAATACTGTTTTATCATGATTAATAAGTATCAAAATCCATTATTAATTTAATTCCCTGTTCCTTAAATTCCTTTTTGGCAACCTCTTAAGACGTCATAATGATGACTTCGGGGTTTTTTAGACTGTAAATTCTCTGCTTCTTTTTCAGTATACAAAATAAATCTCAGGTATCATGTGACATATACAAGAAACATTGCAACAATTCTTACAGTTGTTACTCTTACCAAGGTTTGGTTTAGAGTACTTTGGTTGGTGAAAGAGAAATTATTTAGTCTGAAAACTTTATTACAGATTAAGCAGAAAGAAGATGAGGGAGCAATTAAAATATTTAGATTCTTTAAATTTCAGATTCTCCAAATCCTTCAAGGTCAGTAAAGAGAAGACTAAGATTAATTCCAGAAGTTGTCTTCAATTAAGTAATTGTAAAAGGGTTACAAATACACTTTTAAACATGATTCTTATAAAAGAATAAAAGAGTGGATTCTGCTAATAGAGGTTGAGTACTAAATATAAAAAGATAAATATTGCAATATTAGCAGCTGTATAGTTGTGGAAAAGATATCACGTAGGCATTAGGTACATTTTAAGGTATAATTAGCCTGCACAGTAGAGTCCCATGCAGAACTACTTGAGCTATTATGAGAATGACAACCTAATTGTATTGTGTCATTTTTTAAAAACTGATCTTTCCTATAGAGGTAATTGTATTAAAGTACCAAATATCCTGTACCTTGTAAAATCATCAATTCAGTTTAAAATAAATCTGTCCTGGCTCACTGACATTCAGAGCACAATAAAGTTAAAGACCAAATGCTTTGGCATTTGCAAATAATTGAAACGATTAAGTTTGAATAGTACTCTGTGAATAAGTATTGGTCAGCCTTGCTGGATACAATATGGAATAATACCTAGTATATGTATACACAGGCCCTGCTAGTTTTGGATTAATGTTTACAGACACCTTCGTGAAGATTCCTACGTTTTATGGGAAACAATGAGGCCTGAATTCTTTCTGCCTCCACCATCTCATTTTGCAAAGTAAGTATTGTAAACTTTGCTTGTAGCTATTGCATTATGTTGTTGTGAATAGATGTTATCATTCATCTGAACGGGGTGGTAAGCATGGAAGACCATGTAGTGATAGGGAGAAATTGTTAATTACTTTTACTGTAAAAATCTCTTGCCAGAGTTTGAATCAACTCCCATCAGCCCCATTATATTTCTTGATGAAAATTATTTTGTTCAAGTATATAAAATATATAACTCACCTATTCTTAAAGAAAAACATACATGAGATGAAGCACCTGCATCTCTTAAGTTTGCATCACTGGTTTAAACTGCCCAACAAAAATTAGAGTATCTAGAGGTAATATTGCAGCAAGTCAATGATTCTTAACTCTAGGAAGATGAAATAGTTTAAAGCATATTATTTTGATAATTTTTCCCTTTCTTTCCCTAAAAGGTAAAAAGATTTACCTTCATGTTAATTACATTTAGGAAGCCAAACTTTTTATGCTTTCTTTTTCTTCAGAAAATATTAGGCCTTGATAATATCAGCAATATTAGGAAAATAGTAAAAGTATTTTTGTCTAATCTGTTTTGGATGGAAATGTCAGAGCTAAATTAGGTAGGCATAAAATTGGCTAGAAGTTATAAATCTTAATTTATGTTCATGTTAGTTAGTTCAGACATATTTAAACATCCAGCAGAGCTCTAATAAAAAAAAAATGTCATTAAATGATCAGTTTCAGTGATACCTATTTATTTTTTTCTAAAAATAAACATTTTCCTTTATTATTTCAATCTACAAAGTGAATCCATGTGTTAGATAACAGCATTAAAATCTGAATATTGTGATTTGAACGTCTATGGAAATTTTGATCCATATCAGAAAACTGTGTTTAGGCCAAAAACTGCTTTCCTCATCTACAAAAATCCTTCATGTGATTAGAAACACTTCTACTGTCATTATAGTCCACTCAGAATCAATCTTACAAGAGTAAGTGTGCAATTTACACACTTATAAATTTTGGATTACAGACTAAGATGTTAACAATTAGTTTTATCACCATTTGAGTATCTAAACCTCCAGTTGTGCATGTATATATTAACTCCAGCAGAGCTCTGGGAGGGTGCAGGGATCTGCCTACATAGCCCTCTGCATATCCACACTCTTTTTTTTCCCCAATTTATTTGAGAGATATTTTAGTACCTCTCAACACAGCTTTCTCATAAATTAACCTTTCTGAAAAGAAATTCCAGAATTTCTTTTTGGACTGAAGAGAGAGGGAAAAAGTAGTTTTATAAAAAATTTGAATTTGTCCATAAAACTGATGCTAGTTAAACTCTGGATTAATAAAAGCTCATTAGAAAATATATTAGATTTATTATAAATGCGTGCTTATCTATGACTGTGCAGAAAAATGCAAGACCAGATAATGATGTATAGTGTACGTATGCTGTACACATTTCTTTTCATCATTCAAAGAACTTTGAGCTTTTGTTAGCTTTAGAGTGACAAATTCAATAGAAGTCCAGAAACTTTATACAGCAGTGCTCTAGTAGAAGTTGTGAGTCTTCATTCATCTATAAAATGAAAAAAAAAAATTCATTATAGCATTATACTCTATATTCTTCACTTTCAAAACAATCTAGCTTGTAGAATATGAATTGTATTGCTTTTTAATAACATTATATGAATAACACTATATGGGAAATGGAGTGATCAAATGTCACTGTATCAGGATATTTTCAAATAGTAATTCTCTCCTGCTATTACAGAAACACCAAATCTGTTGCAGTGATCCTGGATACAAAAGACATGACCTTATTTATTTTCAAAAGAGAGGTTTTAAACCTGTAGCAATGTTACAGTAAAAACTTTGCTGAATTGTACTTACACTATTTATGATCTGTTACATTTGGAAAATTGTGGACTAAGATATAATACTCTGTGTGCAAAGGCAAAACAATATGATCATGACTGTATTCAATAAAAAAACTATTTGAATTGTTCCCCTCTCTCACTAGGCTGGTGATGAAAGGTGGAATTAACTGTGTATAAATTATTAGAGATGTTAGGAAAATTAAGGCAACAAGGTTCTCTAGGTTGTTCATAAAGATAATAACTAAATAGCAATAAGAACAAAATCAAATCCCACTCAGCACATTCTTATCCTTACAACAAACTGTTGAGATTAAATCAATGGATCTTCTTCCCTGCCCAATGCACAATGATCTGAAAACTCTTAGAAACAAATGTCCATGTCCTTCTCTGTGTTTTCACTGTTCAAGCAATCTTATCATTGATATCAAATTCATGTTTTATGTAAACCACACAGCACTAACAATTGCCATTCCCTATCATCTCAATAGGTTTATTACTGAAGGAAGAGTGGCTGCATCAGAATGAAAAGCTGTCAATGAGCCCACACCCTGCTGGACAGCTCCAAATTAATCATATAGTTCATTACAAAAACAGCATTTCCCTTCTTTTCCAGATGACAGTGATTATAGCCAGCCATGGAAAAGTTTCTCCAGATGAGGTGCCTGAAGGAGAGCACTAATCTGACTCTTCTGAGAGAGCTATGCTTTCCTTTCCCAGAGGCTGCAAAACACCATAAAAGAATGTTCTCCTTGGCTTCCCCCCATCTTCTCCCCTCAACATACACTTCTCAATTTATTGAACAGCTTCAGAGCCTGGACTGCAGAATTTAACTCCTGCATATCTGAAGTAAAGGGGATTCAACCTGATTAGCTTGACTTTCCTTCAAGTCTCTTTGTTCTTTTCTATCTTATATTGAAAAGGAAAAGAAAGGAGCAGAAGTAGGGGGAAGCCCATAAGCAGCCGTGAATGGATAGTCTACTTCTTTAATATATCCCATTTTCTAAGGCACTTAACCCATGAAGTGACACAGAATAAGGCAAGGAGGAAAGACTTTTCATGAGGGATAACCTACAATGTGGTTAATGAAGGCCAAGAGGTTGTGCTAAGCTTACTGGTGGTCTTTTAGTTATGAATGACAGAAAAACGGGATTAACACAGGATAAATCCACAAAATAGTCATGTGTTTGCTTTTGAAGACACACTGTGCTTTCTCTTAGGAAAAAAAACAAAGGAAGAACCAAAAAAACCAAACCTATAGGGTATTCCCAACACATAAACCTTAATTTCCTCTAGGGAAGGGAGGAAAGAGTTTGACACCTGTGGTGCAAAAGGAGTGCCTTGACCTTTTCAGAGAAATTTCTTACTTGAGATTCACAAGCAACAAAGGAGATAAAGATTAAATTGTATGGCACTTTGTCACTTGGTTTGGTGACATTTGTGGTTCTCACAAAGGATGTGGAAATATTCCTCCAAATTAGTATTAGCTTGGGATGAACTTGTTTTGACAAGAATTTCAGCAAGAGAAAAACTTGAACCAATGGGCTCTAGCAGAGCGATAGTCTATTTTCATGGCTGAAACTTTTACTGACCTGGCAACTCTTATGAGTCTCTTTAGAGACCCACAAATGTCTGCTCAATAAGAAGGCAAATCTTCACCCCAACATGATACAGTTCTAAAGGTCATGAAGGTTTTTTAGTTTTCTAGGCTTTACATATTAATGGATTTTTTACAAAAGAGGGACTATTCTCAAAAAAACTGAAAAAATCTCCAAAAGTATAAATTGAAGGAGTTCTGTTTCCTTTTTTTGAATTTTGTAATGGATCTTCTTATTTCCTATTTCTGGTATCTAAACCTCTGTTTTGTTTCTCATTAGAAACTACAGGAACAATCTTATTCTATATCATTATTTGATAAACAAATCAATGCAAGAGACATATGTTATTCCTCAAAAACAGCAAAAATGTAAACATCTGCTCTAAATCCCCAAATGAAACACATTTTCCTTCGGGACATTTAAGTTTTCATTTCCTGATATATCATCTTTCGTGTCTCAGCCTTCTTATGGGAAATCCTGAAGCCATTACTCTGGATAAGAATAAATAAATGTAAGAAGTCCAATGCAATTAGGGAAAAAACCCAACCCAAACCAAGCCAAAACATCCCTGATTAAATTGTTTACAATATACACGGGCCATGTGATCACAGCTAGATAAAACAGAGTTAAAAAGATTGACAAGGGGTTTTCATTTTTTTCCTCTAAATATATGTTAAGACATCTTTGTACTTTGTATTTGGAAGATTAGTGAAGATAAGAAAGGGCTGGATATAACAGGTTTCTGCTGCTTTGAACATAGGCCTGAATACTTGATGTAAATTTGTGTAATGGAACTACTATACAGGGTTAGGGCTTAGTACAATTTTAATCAAAAATCGAGGATCAGAGGGCAGTAAGAATGTCATTTTTGGTCAGCAAATACTGGCATGGAAGTGTTAAAGGATTGATTTCAGAAAAACTGGTGGGAAAAACTGGTCTGAAAAACTATTTTGTACCTTTCCACAAATAAACGTCTTTGATAATGCAAACTTTAATTATATGGTTGAAATCACCTTTGTTGGAAACCTACTTAAGGACTGAAAAGGAAAAAGATTGAGGACATTGGCCAGTGCTCTGTGATATCAGTACAAGCAGATCTGAATATGCAGATTTCTCAGAAAGGTTTGACCTGAAATGAAAAGTACTAATTAAATTTACTTTTATGACTCATCACAATTTACCATTTTTCAACTCAGGATTTTTGCAAGATGCAAAATGTTTCCACAATGCAGTCAATACTGCTCAAAATATGCATAAAGCTATGAGACAAAAGTAACATGGGATAAACTCCTGATGCTAAAGACAATGAGCATTTTTAAAAATAATTTCAAGGTACCAAAAATGGGCTAAGAGTCTTTATTGCTTTCTGACATAAAGTAATCACTGACATGCTAAGTTTCTAAAAAAAACAAGTTTAAACAGTAAAACAGTAAACTTTCTCCTGAACCACTGAAGTATACAGCGTTTATATATTATAAGTTTGAATTAAACTGAATACTGCAGAGGGAGAGTTGAATACCAGCCAGTTGGTTTAGATAAACCTGAAATTAAAGCAGTTGGAGAGACTGACAATGTTTGTCTGTATCCACAACCATGAGATTATATTGATCATTTATTATGTTGTGTTTCAATACTGGACCCTGACCTCATTTTCTTCTCTAAAAGAGTGTCTTTCTATATTAGTGAAAGTAATATTATGACTTCTTTTTTTTTTAGTTTTTAATTCGCATTGTGTGCTTAGAATACTACCAGAATCCTACTTAGTAAATCTTTTTTATCCGAGATCGGTGTAATTAAAACTGTAGATTTGTAAGTAGCCAACTGCTTAAATTAGAATCTGCATGCTATGCTGAATTTTAAGCATGAATTCTGTAAAGTCTTTGTTCCAGCTTCCTTGAACTAACAGGGTCAAATTCTGCTTGAGATGTACATCTGGCCCCGGTTCCTGAAACAGGACATACTGTATTTTAAAAAGAGCACTAAAGATCAGCCAAGTGACCTTTTATGTATTTTACAAATGCAATTGCGCAGTGTGCAGCTGCTGTGGTATTCTTCCAAGGTGTTCCCCTTATTTGTCCTTCTGATTCTCCCAGGGTAGCAAACTGGAATTATTCCATTGCTAATTACACATTATATTGTTAAATCCCAGTTGTTAAGTAGGGGAGCAAGGATGTCTGGAAGTAACATCAGCTGTTTGGTGTCCAGAAAAAAAAGAAAAGAAAATCTTAAGAGTTCCAATTTTTTTTCTTTCCAAATAAGTTTTAATGCTGTGATTCATCAAAACAAAACAAAAGTCCAATATATGCTCTTTGACATTATTTTTATTTCTACTATAAAGTACAGAACTTGAAATAATACAACACTCCTGAAATTCCAAATGGAAGGAGAATCTTTTCAAGCGATAAATAATAGAAATGCATTGATAGAATGTCAAGGTTAAAAACAAAGAAAATAAGAAATAATACACCACCATTAATGGAAGACCTTAATGGGATTCAGAGCTCTATGGCTGAAAAGCTTGTGACAAAAAAACTTAGCCGCTGTACAAAATCATGTTAACTTGATAAATGCAGTATAAAGAACTGGCAAACATGTGAACTCCACACTGCAGAACAAATTTGTAAAAGCTTTTACAACATATTAAAGTCATATGAATCATTAACTCATCTTAGTTGCTTGGGATTTTAATTGTTCAAAGTGAGTTAATGAGACGTTATTATCTTTAACTGAAAAAATTCTGGAAATCAATGATCTCATAGATTGTACTACAGTTTGATTTTCTAGATTTTTTGGAGGGTCCCATCAGTACTGAATTTTCATTTACCTGTTCAATGAATGTTTTACACTCTAATTAAGCCAATATAAATATTACCTAAAAAAAGGGAGAAGCTCATCATCATGTCAGATGTTCCTTCATATGCTTGTTTTGATTACAGTACAAAACCTTAGTTTTCCAATGAAGTAAACAGAATGTAGACACGCATTTTTAAAATCAGGTTATAACAACCTGCGAGACAGAAGTGGTGCAATACCATGTAAGGAATACCTTTTCCATTCTCTGTGACACAGTGATCATCTCTCCAAGGTGACTACGCCAGTATTTAGCTGGGCTGAAGGAGCTGAGGTTTAAATAAAAGTCAAAACTTCCCTATTTTTCTCTTGTCCCCTTTTCAGAATCCAAGCCTTGTAGTGACAGGACTTCAGAGAAACTGAAGTGCTGGAAGGCCAATTGTCTTAGACATCTTGAGGACCTGGAGCAACAGAATAGCTCAGAATTGCTCAGTTAGCTGATGAATTTGTGATTAATTTGTTTCCACCTGGCTATGGTTAATACAGTCTTCAGAGCAGTGTGATACCAGTGATTTCTGACAAAACAGAGAATTTCAGAGAAATCAGTCAGATATATTAATCCATATGTAAAGGACAGAGGAGAGTTCTTTTTGTTTGCAAGACTGAGCCACAATAAATTACACTATTAAGAAGATGGGGAGAGTGACATAGAAATTAAAGGAGGTTTGTAGGTCAGGAGATTTGGAAAACACAGAGTATATTGGTCAAAACTCATAGATAACTCCTAATGGTATAAGCTGAGAAAAATAGAGATATGTAGTATTTATTCCATCAGGAGAGAACAGTCAGGTCAGCAAACAAAAAAAGCATGATTAAGTCCCTACTTTCCAAATAAAATAATTCAAGAAAAATGAGTAAATATTAATAATAGTTTAATTTTCATTGAACAAAAAGCATGCCTCAAGTATAGATAACTACTCCAAACAGGCATGCCTTTGCTCCTCTACAGATGCATAGGCTGTCAATGAAGATCTTTGTGCTTGCAAATGATACTGAATCTTTAGGGCATTACAGCCTACTGGAACTTTCTATCTGCTAAGAGATCAGGACCAGCTATCTGCTGTCAGGGAGCTTCACTGCAGCCCATGGAACTGTACTTTGTCAGAATTCCTGATATGGAAATTCTAGTAAGAGTTGTATGAGAGACTGAAATAAAGTTGTAAATTAGCAACCAATGATCAATCATTCCTGTGCTAATCTCAGACTGTATATACACATGAAAACTCACCGAAGCTTTAAACTGCTTGTTTTTTAAACTATTAAATTCTTTGAACTTTGAGAGGTTTTCTCACTTTTGTAACAAAAGCTTGTCATACATGTTTCAGAAAATAACAGGAAGATGAACAAGACCTTCTTCCCAGGTAACAGATATTTTTATCATATAGGGATAAACCAATGGTAAAAAATAGGCATAAACACAATAAAAGATAGGTAATGTTCACTCATCTTTTTTCTTGCTTGTTTCAAACTGTTCTGAGAGATTCAATTTCAGAACAGGAAAAGATTCTCTTTGGGCTAAATGAATCCCTTTTGGCATTTGAATTCAGCAGCTTAAGCACTTCCTATAATTAAGTCCAAAGAAATACTTATTTTAGGCTTAAATAAATCCCCTTGGAGCTGTCAATGAATACCAGCTTCTCTGGGCTCCAGAGAGATGTAGGGGTCCAGGGATTTCTCTTAAGTGCCTCATTACCTATTAGCTTGCAAAAAACATTTATTTTCAATACCTGTAATATGATATTGAGTTTTAAGAGAGTAAAAAAAAAATCTAGAATCCAGGAGGAATGTCCCCTTATGAAATTTAATATGGAACTAACTTCAATCCCAGTTTTTTTCCCTGACGGAGTGTAAGCTAACATGAAACACCATGCAGGAAGCATTTTTCTTTCTGCTTTTTAGGCTCTCCATCCCCACCCCCACCTTTGAAAACAATGTACAAAAAGGGACTCTTCTGCTGCCTGCAAGAGGTGTCTAATTACTAGCTGGAAGCTCCATTCATTGCCCAGGTGTTAGAAAACACAGCCCTCTAATAGCAGGCCATTGCACTCCAGTGAACTTGCCCTGCAGGGGTTTGGGCTGTTCAAGGCCAAGCCTAGGGTAACCTGCTCACAGCTATATGGGGGAGGCCTATAGTTCTGTTTATAACAGTCCTCCCTTAATTCCTGTTCTTCCTCCACAGATATTTAAGAAAAAAAAGTTGTAGCGGGAAGAAGCAGATGCCTACAACCACCTGTACAGCAATTCTTTTATGCATAGGCAGCAATTCTTTTATGCATTTTTGGCTCTCTTGTGTAAAAGCAAAACAAAGTATGCATGCATGAGCAGTTATCAAGCAATAATAATGTAGAAAAGAAACAGAATTTTTAAAAAATCCACAAAGCAGTCACATAAAGAAGTATAAAAAAATTAAAATTACTTGAAGAAATTAAAAAGAAGCTGTTTGAGGCAGAGCTGCTAGTTATTGATTATATTCTCACTTCTAAATATCTAATCTGATTCCTTTCCTTTCCTCTTATTTATTTGGTGCTAGAGACTGATGACATAAACAGACACACTGTCTTGCGCTCTTAAATAGCTGAAGCATCTGTGCACAATAGTCATATAAACCCTCATGTTTGTCTTCCTGACATTTCAATTTAGTTTTATAGCCATTCTTAGAGCACTAGCAGAGACAAACACATCCATTTCACACAATTGGCCAGGGCTTCAATCTTGAAAGAGTTCAATTTTAGCTAGTTTTAAACAGTCTAGTACTCAAATTCCACAATGTGTATGCCAAGAGATCTATCCCTGTTGGTGCAAAATACACTGGGTGTAGCCATAATTGAGTTTTAAGACAGATCAGGAATGCACTTTTGAAACAAAATCTCCTGATCATTGTGGAGCCACTCTCCTCACAATGTAGTCTGGAAGAGTGAGTGCTAAATGGATTTGTAAAATGCAAGATGTACAAGGAACAAACTCCATTTCTCGAAACTGGTAATAGATGTTCAGCCTATGGGACCACCCTAGGTTTTGTGAAATGTCCTAACAAACTTAGAGTGTTGATGCACCAGGCCCTCAACCCCAGCTGGGTCCTGTAGTGTGACTTGTGCCATAGGACTTACTAATGCTGACATGATGTGTGAGCATCTGCTGAGAAACAGATATTCTTCAGACCAGCAACCTCTGGATAGTGTACCTCTTCTCTGTCTCTGAAGTGAAAGATAGATAACCTTTCTGTATCGTTTATGAACCACTCACAGAATCACAGAATCAATGAGGTTGGAAAAGACTTCTGAGATCCTTGAGTCCAACCTTTGAACAAAAAACACCATGCCAGCAAGACCATGGCACTAAGTGCTGCATGCAGAGTTTTATTACATATCTCCAGGGATATGATGACTCTACCACCTCCTGGGCAGGCCATTCCAGTGCTCGACAACCCTTTCTACAGAAAATTCCTCCCAATGTCCAGCCTGAACCTCCCTTAGTGCCACCTAAAGTCATGTCCTCTTGTCGTCTCACTGGTCTGGGAGAAGAAACTGACCCTTAGCTGGCTACAACCTCCTTTCAGGTACTTGTAGAGAGCAGTAGGGTCTCACCTGAGCCTCCTCTTCTCCAGGCTAAATAACTCCAGCTCCCTCAGCTGCTCCTGGTAAGACTTGTCCTCCTGCCCTTCATCAGATTCATTGCCCTTCTCTGAACACATTCCAACACCTCAATGACTTTCATGTAGTGAGAGGACAAAACCTAAACACAGGATTCAAAGTGTGGCCTCACCAGGGCTGAGCACAGGGGGACAATCACTGCCCTGGTCCTGCTGGCCACACTTTTGCTGATATAGGCCAGGATGTCATTGGCTTTCTTGGCCACCTTGTCCTGTATGTGCCATGTGATCACACTCAAAATGAACTGGTCCATAATCTTGCTGTAGCTGCCTGGATTCTCCTTCCAGTCCTTCGTGTGGTTGACATCCCACTGGCCAACCTCTAGTCATCTGGGATATCCCCAGTCAGCCAGGACTAATGAAAAATGATAGAGAGAGTTTTGGTGAGCTCTTCTGACAGCTCCCTCAGTACTCTCAAGTGAATTGCGTCCAGCCCCACAGACCTTTGAATGTCTAAGTGCACAGCAGATCACTAACTATTTTTCTCCTGGAAGGGGGGTCTGTTCTGCTTCCTGCCCCTGTCTACCAGCTCAGGGCACTGGTTACCCTGAGGATCACTGGTATTTCTGTTAAAGGCCAGTGAAAGGACAGCATTAGATACCTCAGTCCTGGTGATAATTTGCTCCCCTACCCCCATCCAATAAAGATGGAGATAAAGAATTCTGAAAGTATGAATAAGTAAAATCAATATCACAAAGCAACTTCTTTCATATATGAACAACAAAGTGTTTGTAAACTCACAAATAACTAGTAGAAAAACAGTGTGGTTCTGTATGTTGAAGTAAACTCAAAACCTGTGTTTGTGATGTATTTACTTCATCCTATGTGGGCATCTCTACAGAATAAGATTCTGCAGGAATCACAGAAAGTGATTCATGTGATTGCACTGAAACTTTTATTTTAGGATGAGATATTATCTGCTGATACATCCCTGAATATATATCTACACACACACACATATTATGTACATATATAACATTATATTATACATTATACACATATAAAGTTTAATGAATAGTATATTAGTGTATATTTGTTGGGGTGAATAATATGCACAATGCTCCTCACCTCTACAGCTGGAGAACAGCCTGATGTTTACACAGTGTTACATGAGTTAAAAGATATGGTAACTTTTCCTTGTTCTGTAACCTGGGCTAAGACAGGCAACTCCACTTAACAAACTGTGCAGCTATTTTTGGCTGGTGCTGTTTCTAAGCCAGCCTGGCTCCTAGGAAAGATCAGATATGTCTGACAGAACGGCAGGAGCATGAGCTATATTTGTTGTGGCATTGTGCCACGTTAATGTCGCTCAACGGCATCCAGAATAAATGGGCTTTGTCCTGACATTTCAAACACAGCCTTGAGAAGCAGGAGACCATCTTCATCCACCCATACCAAAATTCCCTGTGTTTTTATTTCTTAACAGGGCTCTAAGTACTTTGGGAAGTGCTGTCACTTTGAGGTCTTATAGTACCACCCTGGGTTAAGAGTTCAGAGAATAATATGCACAAAAATACTAATACAGGAAAGGTGTGTCTTCTCTTGTAATTATTTACATTAATTGGAAGTGCCCCTAATCCAAACAATAGGCTTTTATTACGTTTAGACTGAGCCACTGAAGGAAACAAAGAATTGGTCCTGCTTTTCAGACTACATATTTGCAAAGATGAATTAGGTTCAGTTGCTGAACTTGGAAACATAGCAAACATTGCTTGGGTCTCAAGCTTATGAAAATAGTGAAATCCTTGTCTTTACATTTTTCTATACACCCAATTCTTGAAGTATCACAACCACCTCAGAAGCATCCATTTTTAAAATTTCCATTTCTATCTAAAAATTTTTGCACCCTGTTCCAGGCTTTTCTCTGGTTAATAGATATTTTCGAAAGTATTACAGACTGCCTTCTCATAAGTATATGACATTTACTTTTAAAATGCCTGTATTCAGTCAGATTTTTTCCGATATTTTTACAAACATTATTTCTGAATACAAAAATTTTACAGAAGTCTAATTATAAAAATATTCTAAAGTATTCTTCTTACAAGAAAAAATAATTAATAAACTCATATGGCTTTCTTATTTGTAACTGCACTCTCCAATTCAATTTGCTGATTTTACTTGGGTTTTTGTTCAGCAACTTTCCCAGGCCTCTACTTCCTTTACAATGAGAAGCCTTTCCAACTACATTATCTCCAAACTCCCTTGTTGACAGAGAATTATTCTTTCAGTTCCTTTGGAAGGACAATATCCCTTTGAACCATCTGCCGAGGAGATATGCTATTATAATTTTCATTCCTTTTTCTTCCTCTTTCCTCCCTCAAGGAATAAAATGTGTGTACCTCAATCAAAAACTGAATCAATAGCTGTTTCTCTCAGATATTCATCTGTGTTCTTTACATTTTACCCATTCCAGAAGAGGAAGCTGATGAAACTTTCTGCATCAACTAAAATAAATAATTTATGCCTGAAACATCAAGTGATCTTCTGCAGAACACTGCTTATAGTCTCTCTCTAATCTTGCATTTTACCAAAAGGAAAGGTAAAAAACACCAGGCTGAGCAGTAGGGAGTATAAGAAGGTATCTTCATGTTAAAAGATTTTAAAGGCATATGTAGAAATCTGTAAACCTAAAAGCTTGCCTCAAAATAATCTTTCCAGTGTATTTTTGAGCTATGCAGCAATCCTGTGTAAACATTACAGCATTAGACCACTGCCTGTTCTACTTAATTACTATCACAGGCAAATCTGTTTAGTCTCTTTGTCAAACTATTCATATTTTTGGATTCAATGTTATCCTGTGGCCCTGAGTTTCATGATTTTTTTAATCTAACTCATTACTGAGTGTCACTAGATTTTTGTAAGAATCATAAGGAAATAACAATGTCATTAATTTAGAAATCACAATGCCTGTCTAATTTTGTGTCAGCATGATCATGGATATCTGTTTCTGACAGTGTTTGAGTGACACAGGCTACACAACATATGCTGAATGTGTTCTGTTCTTTACCTTCTTACCTTTATTTTCATTTATCAAATATGTTCAATTTATTAAAAAATAGCTTCAACCAAACAACAATAATTTACTACTGCTCCTATCTGCCACAGCTATGTAAAAAACATTACTCTTTTTTGTTTTGGAAAAATCTTTTATATATTTTATGAATGTTATCATGAGCTCTCTAAATCTTCTGTTCTTTGAGGTAAGAGGCACCACAACTTTCACTCTTTTCTCATACATTACATTTTCCATAGTTGTCAATGTTTTCCTTGTTCTCATAAAGACTCAATTTAGGCTACATACTGAAGTATCCAAACATGAATTCCAAATGATATTTTAATGTTGCTCAGTAGACAAGATAAATAATTTACTTTTCTTGCAACCTTAATTCCTATTTAAACATTTCTATTTGATTGTTTTCTTCATAAAAATATGGTATAGTGAAATTCTGGTTCCCAGTAATCTCAGAGTGTTTTCTTAAGGACTGCTGTAAAATACTTTTTCTCACCTTGCATTTCTCCAACCTAAATAATTTTAATGTTCTCTATGATTATTCTTACTTTACAGTGGTCCTTTTAAAATATCTGTCATTTTCTTCTCAGTCAATTTCACTTACAGGTCAAGATCATTTTGAATTCCTGCCCTATGCTTCAGTTTGACAACCACAGATGATCATGCGTGAGTCTGTCGCGACCCGTCCTAGTGAATGGGTAAGGCGGTGGTTTCAATGCGCAAAAGAACCAACAAAGGCACAAGGGATTTGCAGAAACAATCTACCAATGCAGTTTTATTGAAATAACCACAACAGAAATGCATTAGTGCGGGGAAACCGGGGGAAAAGGGGAAGACAAGGAAAAGAGGGAGGAGAAGAGGGGAAATGGGTATAGCTACCGAACGCAGTGCTGCTTTTGTCCTTCGAGGTCCAGCCGTCGCAGCTCACCAGGCCACGTTGAGGGAGATCTCAAAAGGCACGGCTGATTCGGACCCCAGTTATACTATCTTTCGTTGGGGGAAGGGAGAATGAGTTTCTCAGCTGAAACCAAGGTCTTCAGGGGGAAAGAATAGGGGTACACAAACTCAAGCCAGGCAACAAGCAAGGACTATTGTTTTCATGGCCCAGTGCTCACACCTGTGCTTACTCTGGGCACCTTTTCCTCCCCCCCACAGCACACCTCCCCCGAGTTGGGGGAGTTCAGTCCCAGTCTCTGGAAGAAGGTGCGAGGGGGGTTTCTTGCACAGGGGTTTCTTGTCTTGGTTCTTTGATGAAGAGGCCTACATCTCTACTTGTCTGTCACGATGGTTGAGGACGGGCGAGAGGGGGTCTTCTCCTGGAAGAGGTACCACCCCAAAGCTCAAACCACCCAGGCCAGGAGGTGGGGAGAAAGTCCATGTCCATTGTTCAGAAAAGGGCAGGTGCCCCTTCAGGTTCAGTGTGCTTTGTAGCAAACAACACCTGTGGAAACAGCGAGCTAAGAGGCTCATGATTCCCCTCCACTGGCTCAACGGTTTTTAACTTTTCGGTGGTCTTCATGGCAGTCATGAGGCAAAAATGAAGGATATTTCAGACAGACTCTCACAGAGGCCCTTTTGAATTTTGAAGACCTCTGTCTTTATATCACTCTTATTTGTCTCTTGCTGAAAATTTCTTATCTGTCTACAGAGTCTTCATGGGAGTCAATCCATATCATTGGTTAGTCAGTTGATTTTCAGTGTACTTTTTCTACTTGTGGCATTCAATGGAATAAAATGGGAATTCAATGGGATAAAATGTCAAAAGATTACTATACAAAGTGTTTTTGAAACATCTAAATCTTACAAACCTAAACTAAGGGAGAAATGCTCCAAATTTTGAGAAATGGAAGTTTAAAGATACCAGTGATTTCTTGAAGTCAGTGACAAATTAATAATCATGACAAAGGCTTTGATTAGTATTGATCTCGTAAGTTTTTTGAGCAACTTGACCATAATCATCCCAACAGGCCCAGCAACCTCACTTGTAACATAAATTTAATGGAATGATTCAGATAACCAAGTTTGGGATTAAGTACTAATTACATGAGAACCAGGGATTTTATCATCTTGTCTGTCTGTCCTATTTCATAAATTATCTGGGCTGTGTACACTAAACTTGGTATGCATTGTCACCTAAGTCTATTTAAATTCATTTTGTAGACTTTTGTCATTTCAGTTCTGAAAGATACTGGAAAAAGAAGTGCTGATTTGTTTGTAAGGTATTTGTAGCTTCAAAGGAGGTGGAATACAGTGAATTTTCACACCAACCACTTGTCACAAGGTTTGCCAGTCCTCCATTGCTTAATGAAGCCAAGCATTTTTAACAGCTGTAAAACTGACTAAACACCAGACTGTCTTAATCCAAAGTCTGCACCTCTGAAGTACATTCATTTTTACTTCAAAACTTAATTGAACTGACTTTTCTCAAGTTAACACTTGATAAAATTTTGATAAAATATTTTTAATTATCGTATAAAATGTGCTTTATTTTTAAATAAGGACTACGATTATTTAGTGACTAATGACCTTAAGAACTGTAGCGGAGAAAAACTTAATAGAGAAATATAATCAGCCTGTCTCAAAGAAAATCCATGCCATATTATTAATGCTAAGCTGTTAACAAGATTTTCCTAATGTTAGAAACTGCTAATGGGACTTTACAACACATATCAAAAACGACATATCTGTGGATGTAGTATTCTGTATCACTGTTATACAACTCCAATACCTTCAAAACACTTTTATTCCCACATGGTGATCACTATAAATCCATGTCAATTGATCTTTCTTTGATGACATAGAACCATAAAGAAAGGTCATTATACATATTGTAGTCATAAAAATCACAAATAGTACCTGTAAAAGGTCTCTTGTGGAGTGCAAGAAATAAAAGAACTTGAGCCTGTGGTGTAATGTGGCTGAGCAGAGAGAATCTATTGTTGCCAGTGGTGGTAAATCAGCTGGCATTTGCTAAGGATTTTAGTCTACACCCACAAATATCCCTCTGCAAAAACAAGCTGATTTCCTTTCCAATCCCACATGCTGCTCACCCTGATGTCAGAGCACTGAGGATATTATGGACCAGGAAAATAGTAAAAGTGAATACTATTAAGAGCTCCTTTTCTTACAGTTAAATTGATTTTATAGTTAAAATAAACCTGAGCTTCCTTTGGAAAACACACACAACTACTTCATGCTTAACAATTCAGCAGCTTATAGCTAACCATCCTGTTCTAAGCTCAGTACTCCAGCAAGTGAAAGTTTTGTCTTTGTACAGAGATATTTTCTTCAAAATATATCTTCACCTTTTTCTTTTTCTCCTCTCTTGAGAAAAAGGTTTTAGAATTTAATAACCTTTTGTTTCACTTTAACACAATATTGTGGTTAATATTATTTTCCTGATTTAATTGCTGTTGGGAATATATTTCTGAAAATTTTAATTAGAATGGGAAAGAAATGACAATTTTCTTGCTGACTTCTAATATGAAAAAGACTGGCAACAGCAAAAAACTTCAAATGTAGCTCAGCATTCTAAAAGCTACACATATTTTTCTGGTACCCTCCATTGTTAGAAATTTGAAGAAGGAAACCATGGAATAAATTAATTAAAAATAACATTTAGAAAGTCACAGAACCAGTCAGAAGAGGTACTGACATACAAAATGCAGATTTTTTTCCTTTTTATTGTATTTTCACAGATTATTTTCTTTAGAAATATTGATGACGTGTTTTTAATGCCTTTGATCTATTCTTTCATCTATTTCACCTAAACATGTGAATTGATATACCTCCTTGTACAGGGTATAACCATGGCTCTTCAACACTGATTAGAGTAAACAGTTTTTACTTATTTTTTATCAAAGGAAAATTCTCATTACATGCAGATCTCTGAGGCTGAGTTAATTCCAATTTAAGAAAAAAATAGAAAGCACATTTTAATCGTTGTACAGCAAACCCAGGCTGTAAGAGCAATTTTATGGAGTTATTTTCTCCTATGCTGAAAGGGCTTGTTCTAATTAATTATATAAAAAATTACAGGTTTACCTTTTTTTAAGTATATACTATAAACTGAAATACTGTGACTACATTATTGTGTTCATGATCAAAACATAGTTCATCACACTTAACATTTTCCAATATATTTTCATGCAGTTTTACTAAAAGTACTATTTTGTATATTACATGGGAAACCTAAGATGAAAAGCTCTACATACGAGTAAGTACAGCTTATATCTTACTATTTAGAGAGTCAAAATTTCATCTCTGCATAGAATGTAACCCTTTTTCACTCTTAGAAAAGGAAAATCCTAGCAGAACACCGATCCTACCATCAGTGCTTCCCAATGGTGACTGGATTCACGTTATTCTCTAATTTACCCCTTGAACTGTCTTTCTAACATTTAAAAGTCACTGTTCACTCCTGTTTATATTCTGCTGCATGGTAGCAATTAAATAGAGAATTGTAGCATCTGTGCCTGCTGTTTTATTTCACTTCACAACTTCACAGTTTCCAGATGGCATGAAACAGGTGATACAGCAACACAGAAAGTCTCACTTTCAGGGAAACACTTCAGTATGCATAGCACTGCGCCTCATCTCACTGCAGCTAGATCTCCACAAAAAAAAAACAAAAAAAAACCCAAAAAAAAAAGAAAGAAAAAAAGGACCACTACAACAATATGAAGTTTGCAACAGCAAAAGTGCACCACAGGTGACTAAAAAATAGTATCCCCTTCCTTTAAAGAAGAGTAGAGGCAAAGAGAAAGTTCCTGCCTCTCTGCCTACCCTGAGAGTTGGTCACACAGCTAAAAGACTTATGGCAAGATCATGGCCAGCAATTCTCAACCCTATTGTCATGTCTCCTCTCCTTTCTGGAAAGACATAGATATGCATCTCTTTTCTTATACATGTCTACTAAAGACAGTTAGTTAAGATATTTATTTTTCTTAGTGGTAAATCATTCAGCACACTCATTTTGCTTTGTTTTATGATTCAACTAAGGAAGTCCAGGCCTTTATTATGAAAACAATGGCAATACTGCCATCAGGCACATTAATATGACACAGTGGAATGTGTTGACTCTCAAACCCATTAAGACCCAATCCAGAAGAGTCTAAAAGTTACTTAAATTAGCTTTTACCTATCCATCTATCTTTATACATAATGTATACAAAAGCATGCTATTTTATGTCTTTTGTTTTCCTTACTCAATGATAAGAATGTATTTTCTTCTGGAATTTGAAGGCACCTGTTCCCAAAAGCACTCGTTTTACCACTAGAGGGCCAGTAGATCCTCGAATTCTTTAACTTTCCCATTATATAGCTAATGGAGGAAGAATCTGGAGCAGGGACAAATATTATTTCTGGCAATTTGTCATTACATTGTTTTGTGTGTTTGCCACTGGACACTGCTCACAGAATCTATTTGAGTTGTTATGAAGCAAAGGTTTGAGGTGCAAAATTCTTGTGATGGGACCGGAACTGCATAAGTCAATATGTTAACTACCAGGTTTATGCAATTTATTACATATAAAGGCTCTCCATACCCACCAATATCCTAAATGTGATACTTACAAGAATGGCTGCGCATGTGCACATGCATTTGAACTCAGTTGTAAGTTGCCTGAGACCTTGCATCAAGTTTTCAGAAATGATTGCTAGCTAGCGTATTCTAGCAACCTTCCTTGCTATTTCTACTACATAAAAGTATTTGAAAAAGTAATTACTTTTGGATACTTATGTACTTTTATGTAAGGCTGCTTTGTGACAATTAGGATAGAATAAATTAAAACTCTCAATCAGGGCCATTAAAAATTGATTCAATGCAGAAGATATCTGATGGAGCTTCATGAATCTACCTCAGCAATATCTGCTGGAATGATTTTCAAGTACTGGCTAAAGTGCATTCCTGTGTATTTCCACTCAAGCCATCTGCCAATCTTAATACTTATTCCTGAGGGAGGAAATCTTCCAGTGCTGTTTTCCATTTGATTTGCAAGGACATCCTGTTTAGGTACTTATCAAAAGAACAGAAAAATAGATGCCAAATTCCAAAAGTCTTGATTTAGACAACTAAATGTGTAAGATAAAGTAACAAGCTATATTTAAAAGGAGCTGTGGCATTGTTCCTTTATATTTGAAAAATATATGTTGCTGTTTACAGGCTAGACATATTTACACGTCTCCACAGTAACTGCTCTGTTTCCTAAACATTAAAGGATTTTGCTAAAAGTTACTAAACTCCACTGCTTTGATGATTAAGGATGAAATCCAAAAGAACAACTAAACAAGTGAGCTATGCAAGAAGAAATCATGACTGACTTAGGGCACCAATTAGCTCAGTTGCCTAAACAGTCATTGACCACAGGGTTCAAAGGAGGAGTGTTTACATATTCAGATGACCAGAGTTCTGCTACTGTACTTGTTCAGAGTTGCTGCCATCATGTCTGAGCCACTGTCTTGGTGCTTATCTCATGCTTCAGGCTGTTCAGATCAAGCCAAAGACTGTGCCTAACTCTCACAGAATGCATATGTTGGAGGGAAAGGTGGAGGGAGGAGAGAGGAAGAGATCACACCTAAAGCACTCTCACAGCACTTAGTACAACACAATCAAACAGCTAGATAGATCCCATGGACTGCCATTTCCAAAAACTGATGCAGAGAAGCTGCAGGTTTGCCGTGGACTATAGGTGCTCATTTCTTCTTCCAGAAAGAGACTGCCTTACTAGCAGTCTGTGTGCAAAGCTGAAATTGCAGTGGGAGGATTCTTGTGTTAAGTGTTGGGTTACTGTGCAGAACTAGGTCAGTGGGAATTACAGGAGAGCCTGTGCATTGCCCAGTAGTTATTATGGTTCCATTCCCAGGCAGGAGAAGAGGTTCTTTAAGTTCCATTTCTTGATTCAAAGACTTTACACTTTCTGCATTAAAGAGTCATCGGACAAAATGCCCTAACTTTAATGGCAAGAATTGGAATGAAAGGAGAAAAGGGAGAAACAGACAAGCAGGCACCTGTCTCAATGAAAAGTATTGTTTCCTTTTTGCACATAGTCGTTTGGGAGGCAGAATTCCTAGAGTTCCCACTGGCTTCACAGTAAAAAATTCCCATCCTAGTAAACATTTAAACCAACTACTGTGAAGGCTTTGTGATCAATATGATTAGGTGACTCTGCCAGCTCTTTTCTCTTCCAGGACCTCTTTTCATCAGTAAAGCTCTTATTGGCTCTGAGGGTAGACATTATTTCGCTAAAATGTAAACTGATCCATCTTAGCTGCTCGCTCTAGGGATCTTTTATGGACAAAGAACAGGGGTTTGAGAAACAATCCATTTTATCCAGAGTTAGCTACCCAAGCTAAGTTCAATAACTTTGAATAACCATAAAGGGGTCTATTTCCTTCTCTGAGTTAAAATAGACACTCAGAGGAAAAGTTCCTATCATATGGATATCCAAAATCAAGTGAGCAATAATGCCTACAATCTCACTGGGAGGTTTGCTTGTAGGAGAGTAGCCAGTCTAAATCTCAGACCTTCATTTTAGTGAAATAGCAAAACAGTGACATTCTAACCAAAATATTTTTTTCTAATGAAATATTTTCTAATATAGAAAAGATCCTAAGAACAAATACTGAATTTTTATTCCTAGCAAATAAAACTCAACTGAAGGCACAGATAAAAATTTGCAATCTTTCCATGATAACAGGAAGAAAAAAGTTTGATTAAAGGTGTCCTGATTTACTGCAGTTAGTAAGCTGTGGATACCTACTGCTTTGAGAAACAGACAGCAGAAGTGTTAATCTATGCCTAGGAACTTTCAAATACGCTGTTGAAAAGGGGACAATAAAGTCTATTCCCAGGTATCCACCAAATATTAGCACCTGAAGTTACTTTTGCGTCTTCTGTGATACCTTTGGATGGAGAAGCAGGGTGGAAATGTTTTTTGAGTATTAGATTATCTAGTCATGCACCAGTCTTAGCCTGCATGGGCTTTTCTAATGCCTTTCTGTTCCTATGTATGCAGCTTGCATAATGCCGGGCTTTACTTCCTGCTGGAATTATTAACCCTGTGTGCTTCTCCTTCTTGTCTCCAGATCCAAAGCAACAGAACATTAAGTTGCTGGCCAAGACCCCATGTGTGGCTAAAGACAGGTTAGTGGGGCTTGCCTATTAATGAAGACAAGACTTTTTAAAACCTGAAAAAGAACATATTTTTAACATCATGGCATAACATGTTTTTTTCTACAGATGTGTATAATAGAGAGACACTAAGACGGCCATCACCACAACAACAGCAACAATAAACAAACAAAACCCCCAAAACCAAAATAAAACAAATTAAAAATAAAAAATCCAAAACAAACCAAAACCCACAAACAAACAAAAAACAGCAAGAAAGAAGCAAATAAAAAAGCAAAAAGTAAACACCAAAAAGCCCAAAACAAAATCCAAGTTGGGAGATTCATATGAAGGGGGAATCAAAAAGTGAACACTGTTTAAGTTGTGACTCAGATGAATGACTGCCAGGAAATTGAGAGTTGAGGATGATGGTCTATTACAAACTCATTTGTTCCTGCCTCTGAGTTCTCACAAACACTGGAGGAAACTTTATAATCTGAATTGTCTTGGGTTTGCTCACTGGAGTTCAATGCAACCATTTAAATATGGCTTTCCTCTGTATGAACATACTCCATTCATCAACTCCAGGCTTATAGTGACCTGTTTTGAAATGCTGCATTAGCTGTAGGAAGAACTGATTTGTCACAATAACTGATCATGAGCCACAGAACAGCTCCTCAGTCATATCTTGGAGCATGAAATTAACATTCTTATTTTCTAACATGGGTCTTTTTTCATGTTCATTTTTAAAAAGGGAGATTGACTACAATTCAAAGACCTTACACTTTCTGCATTAAACAGTCATTGGACAAAATGACCTAGTATTTAGTATTTTACTAAGAGATTCTGTCTAATCTAGCTCTGTAAACTCAGTCAGGAGAGACATCTCTCAACAAAGCAGTGATCATTTTTTCAAATACCTAAGCTATCACAAAGATATTTTAAAAATTACTAATTGCAGTTCAACAAGAGAGTCAGCTTGGCAGGAGTATCAGTTCATAGGCGTGAAAGACCAACACATCCATCTAGTCTATCACTTGATGCTTTGGAGGCAGAATAACAGCTTTATCTATCCTTTGACAAGGAAAGTGTTAGAGTGTTAGGGCTAAATGATTTTTGGCTTAGCAGTTTATAGGAATATTGAAGAAACTTACTTGCAAGAGTAAATACATAGGAAATTAAGGTCAGAAAGGATTAAATGCAAGACAACACTAGTAAAAAATCATGGCAATCATCCTGGGGAAACCAATAAAAAATATCAATATACCACATTCTAGTTATCTTAACATCAACTTCCCTTTTTTTCTCTCTCTCTTTTTGTTTCTTCTTCCCTCTCTCTCACTCCCTTAAGACTATTAAAATTCAAAGAATTAATTTATAACCGTGCTGGCATTCCTGTGCATCCTGACGTTTGTTGCTATCAATTGGCTCTTTATGCCTCTCGGCGGAGGCCGGATGTTTGCAGTTGCTGGCAGCTGTTGTTGGAGGCCCCGGAACAGCTGATGGGCTGGCAGCCGGCATTGAGAGGGAGAGAGGGAGCAGCCCGGAGCCTGGGAAAGAGCCCGGGCTGAATGCCCCCGCCTCTGATGAGTAATTAGCTTAGTACATGCAAGATTAGAGCACTAGCACGGGAGATAGGGTGTCTGACCCGCTTTCCAAAAGTCATCAGAAATTAGAAAATGTAATTCTTTAACAAGAAATGTAAAGATTTTTGTGAATGGAGCTGGTTGGCTTTTTTTAAATTTTTTTTTAACCGAAGAAACCTTGCTAGAAGTTGATCTCCTCTGAGCATTTGTTTAAACAAATGGTTATTGCGTTATGGTTTTTTTTTTCTACAGTGAAATGTTATATTTTAAATATTTTTAAAAAATATATTTATATGTGCTTGTCTCTGAAATTTATGGGTGCTACAAAATTTCAGACATAACCTGTTGTACCAGTAAATCATCTGGGATTTTTAAATTCTTTTTTTCTTTTTTCCTTTTTTTTTTTTTGTTTGTTTTGATTTGTTTTGTTTTGAAAGGTGGTATCACCTTTAAGTAGTTAATCCCTATTTTTTAATTATTTTATCTAAAAAAATAAAAGCCATGAAAAAAAAAAGTTACTTGTTAAAATAGAATTTAGGCTCTGCTTTTTAACTTTCATTCATCATACAGACAGGATCAGACCCAAAGCCAGATGAGATCAAGTGAAGTCCTCTGTGTCCTAAGGGAATCTGCTGTAATATTCAAGAAGTATCTGTATGCATGGGGGCGGGCATGTGTGAATGTGTGTGTGTTAGAACATACCACATCCTTTCTCATATCCTGCATTTAGACTGGGGTTCTTTCAGGATCGTGAAATTCTCAGAAAATCTGATCTAAGCATGGCAGTAAAACATTGCCTCATCCAACTATGACACTAACTCCCTCTATGCTCTGGCAATGTTTTCATGAGTTTCTGCAAAAATGAAGAAAATTATTAGCTACTTCACAGATATTTTTTGGGAAAAATAAAATTATGTTTTCAACATACTTAGAAGGAAAAAATGCTATCATAATTCCAAGTCCAGTGTCACAGTCCTTATTAGAAATTTGCACTCTAAACCACTTTGGATTTCATAAATCAAAGTACGAAAGTCTTGGCTGATGCAACCCCTAGAGTCAGTGCTCTACCTGTGGTTGGACTTGAGAATTGCTACCTGTGGTGCATGTTATCCCTAATATCCGCACCTGCAGAAACCACAAGTTCTTCTTTTGAAAAGAAAAGATCCAAAAAAGTATTTTAACAGATAAAAGAATCCACAGAGAACACAGATGAGCATTCTCCTCTTCTGCTTTAGCGTACTGTATTTTCAATTAGCACTGACATTTGATGTTGGGGCACCCCTTCAGAGAATAAAATAATAACATAGGAAAGGAAACCCAGGTTTAGAGGAAAAGGCATTAGAAGCAAATCACAGGAAAGGGAAAGGATATATGTTGTAATTAATTTTTACTATTTACTTCCCCCGGGAATCTGCAACTTGCAAGGGAGAAACTGTTGGCTTCGTCTGTGCTTGGAAGTCAGCTACACACCTGGGGTAGAAGAATACATAGGGAACTGTAAATTTTAAAGAGAGAAGTCCAAAATACTACTTTCATAAAGAGGTTTTGGGGATGGGGAACACTTCTGTTTCTTGTAGATTGTTCCCAGTCAAAACCAGCTGAGATCAGGTTAAACTCATGACAAGTGTGTAAGTGAACAAGTTAGTTTGTCCCAGATCTCCCTAAAATTAATTCTTAGGCCTGAGGTTACAACTTCCAGATGAGAAAGAGAGGGGGCACATGATGAATGGAGAGATAGGGACAGACAAGGGGACAAGGGATGGGAGAGAAAAGCAGAGCACTATATATTTTGCTAGTGGCTAATGTTCTTATTCATTAATTACTGAATATTATCAGCATACTGAACTGTTGAAAAAAAAAGACACAGTTCCAAAAAGATTTATCATCTCGGAGTAACAAAAACTGACGTGACTTCATGCTATGGCTCTAAAGGCAGTCTAAAAGATGCAGCCATTCATACTTAAAAGTATTTTTTCCCATGAGGGGAAAAAAAGGTGACAAGAGAAATTGTCTTTTCTATTTATTGCCTCAGTGCAGGAGAGGTACAAGACAAAATGCCCATGGTCTAACTTGGCCACAGTTTAACCAGACTGCTTGGGAAAGAATCTGGCAGTAAAGACTGTCCTGTTCCTGCAAGTGCTCTGCTTTCAGAATAGCTTCCATTGTCAAGCCAGGTGTGTTGCAGTGATCTTGTGACCTTTTCTGAAGGTAAAAGAAGGAAGTGAAGATGAGTTTGAGTGTATTCTAAGCCACAAATTGGACACACAGTTAACTGAATGTAACTTCAAGTACCTGAAGCAGGATGATATATGTGTGTTAATCATGCTATCTCCAATGGGGGCTTGTGTGAGCTAATTTAACTTACCCTGAAGCAAGAATGCCTTTTATGATAACATCCCGTTTTACCCATTTCTGTCAGTTGGATGCTAGTACAGGTGTAGGCATATGCACCAGAGATGCCTTAAGTAAAGGGAATGAAGTAATTCCCTAGACACCCCCAACATCATTCCTGTCACTCTTCCAGAAAGTTATTTCATGACTTTCACTACATCTTCAGATCAGCAGTGACCAAAACACTCCATTACATGAGCTATGCTAAATTACAAGAGCTTTGCAATTCACTCCACCCATCCTGTTTACATGCTTCAGTATGGAAAGCAATGAAAAATATCATCATGAGGAAAATGAGACAGGAAAGGGAAGAAGTATTTGCTACCTCTTGTCACTCCCAAAGGGCATGTGCCCATATCAGTGCTTGGGCTGTGAGACACCACTTCTAATTTTTCATTCAATTGCTCACAGCTGCAATTCCTCTGCCAGGAGGAGCAGTTTATAAAACGAGAGGTTTCTCTATTTCTTTCCAGTTCAGACAACTATTCCAAGAATCCTCCTCCTTATCAAGTGCCAGAGCAGATTGACTACTCACAAGAAAGGTAAAGAGGAAATGTTAAATATGCTTATGGTTGATAATAAAAAATTAAATATGCCAAGGTAGATTACTCCACTGGTCAACTTATAGAACCTTCCCACATCTAAGGCAAAAGTGGGGCATTGCAAGAAATTATTTTTTAATGGTGAGTCACAGGAAAACCACACATGCTATCTGATTCAGAAAAAAAATGAAGTATTTATGGGGGTTTTGTTGAAAATTTCAGCCCTTGCAGGTGTTTTTTTCTCTTGTATTGATAAAACAGACTCCTTTCCCTCCTAATTGATTTATATTTGTCTCTCAATAACATAAGTTTAAAATCAGAAATTCTTCCACCATATCCTTTAAACTGTCCTTTTAAACTGAAGTAAGAAACCAAAGTCCTTAAAAAATGCCACAAAATCCTGGCCAGTATAGATATAAAACAGAGAACATCAAGGACAATGTTGACTGATCTGTGTGTATGTGTACAGGTGAATGTATGTGTGTTCACAAAAGCATGGAAATAATTTATTCAGTGAAAGTTGGAGTGTCATTTTGAATGGCTTTTCTATTGAATTCCTTAAGAATTTTATTGTGAATAGTGTAAATGGAGGTGAGATCTTTGGACTGTTTAGTACACAGATAGGTGTTTCTCCTCAAGAGATACCAAATATCAAATAGAAGTAAATAAATAAATTTGTTAAAGAATCCTCCATAATAAGTGACACTCTTTCTTCAGTGTAGCAAAAAAGAGCAAGGGAACATATTGATTACAATAAGCTTAGTATTTGCTATATATATTTTTGTATTTTTTTTAAATTAAATTGCAAGCCCTTGATAAATTTGCAATAAATTCTATATAGATTATTTAATTTTTTTGCAATTACCTAGAACCTGTACAAGTTGTCTGAATTAAGCAGGAATGAGGAGACAGATAAATCCAGAATAAAATAATAAAAATCTATCTCAGCAATAGAATAAAAATAGAAGAGCATAACAATTAAAGCAAACAAAATAAATTAATACAAAAAGCAACAGGAGTTGATTTAAAATAGGGTCTTTGGATATCATGATGGAATTTAAATTTAAATTTCTGGTTCCCAACTCCTAATATTTTGGTTCCAGGCCACTACTACCTTTTGAAGAGTGAAAAAGCCATGATTTCCATTGAAAGGTATCGAGAGGATATTAACTATCAAGAAGTAAACCACCAAGAGGATAGTTTACAAAGTTATAGGAAAAATGTCTAAAACCTAATCTTAACCATGACTCACCAGTTAACTTCACTTTGCCTAGAGACCAAGCCTCTACTAGATATAAAAATGACCACAGTGGGCCATTTTAGTTATATCAAATAGCTACAATTTAAGCTGATAAAGCAGGAATTCATTATTACTGCTAAAATTTTCATTAAAATCAGCCTCAAGGAACTTTGAAAAGAATCAGCTTCTCTCATAGGTTGAACAAGTAATTCAATTAATAGTTAATTTTTCCTGCACTAACCATTATAAACCTCCTGCCTCAGTTATTTCATTCCTAACAAATTTTTATCATTTGAGCTCCAATTTTCTAAAATTGATTTTCCCTGGGGCTGATTATGATAAGAAAATTTCAACAATAATGGTTCTCTTCAAGTTTTTAACACTTTTTTCAACACAATTTTTTGGTACAAAATACTCTATACATATAAAACTACCAAATTAGTAATACTCAGTCTCTAGCACTATGAAGAAGGCTTTTCAGCCACTTGAGGTGGCTAAGAAAACATATTTGCACTGTCAGTTCTTAAACAAATGACAATATGAATAATCAAATAAGGATAAAAGTGAGCATTAATCTAATCATTATATCATGTTCATTATTATAAAGTGTGATTTGAATTACTCTGCAGTACTTCTAGATTTTTTTTCTTAAAAGTTGAATTTGTAGGAATGGAATTTAATCAGAAATCTCAGCAGATTTCCTGCTTCTATTAATTCTTTCCAGAAGAATATACATATTACAATGAATGAGGTAAGCACTGAAAAGAGTTCCCTATCTAGGACACAAGTGCACTGGTCTCTCAATTTTAATTAATACAAAAAAAACCTGGTCAAAGTAATTTTATTAGGAAGACTGCAAAGTGTCTCTGGGTAGAAATTTAAATGTGAGGGCTGGATCAAATAGACCTCAGTGGCAAAAGGACTTCTATTGGAAGTTTTGGGTTTGACAAAACATAAATTTTGGAGCAAAAAAGAAGAAAACAAAACTACAGAATATTTAGACTATATGATTTGATCTTGCTAGTAAAAATTTTCTTTTTTTGGAAGATAGTTGCAATGCTTACATTCAACACTGGAACTGCATTTAATTTTAGCTTTTATATAGTAATATTTTAATTTAAAACTTCATTGCTTTTTATTTAATATTTTATATAAAACCTTTCAATGTTAAACATTTTTAAATTTTTATTTTAGGTGATATATTCTGAAATATTGAAATTCCATTCCTCAAGAATGATTATACATGAAATTTTAAAGATTGACATCAAAGTGTAAGTGATTTCAGAATATTCTTATTTCCAGTAGCTAGAATTTCTGGTCTCCAGACAACACTGTGAAAGACTCTCCAGTTAAATGGTGTACTACTGAGTGCTGACAGCTAATTTTTAGATGCCTAAATTTAGGTGATTGTAAAATGATGATGACTTCAGATATGCTTTTCAGAAACTTAAACTGATCTGAAAATGGAAATTCTTTGGGTTGGGAAAAGCTCCAAAACATTATATATTTAAAACTTATCATTTCATTGTGTCCATTTCAAAACTGTATTACTTGTAATTTTAAACCATATGTACAGGTATGTAGACATATATAAGATCTATAAGTTTTCACAGACATAACTAGCTTTTCTAACTTCCTTCTCTTTAAAACAAAGGTGTATATACACTTAAGTATATCCATTTTGAAAATAATATTTTTTTTCCTGCATGAAACAAAAATGAGATGAAGGCTAGTAATTGTTATTTCTAAGTAGATAGTAAAATATAGCAGTTTCTTATACTTTTGGGGCTGGGACATAGCTCACTAAAATGTCTGGTATAAAAGAAGGGAGGAAATCCATTGCTTCATTTCCAACTAGTTTGAAAACCGTCAGCTGGTTGATAGCCCTGTTTAAAAAATAGCTGACATGAAACAGCATTACAACCTCTGAAATTGTTTTTACACTGTTCACCACTGTTAGCACAATCTCCCTCTCAACATGTAAGCCTTCATGCAGAACAAAGCTGCTGTGGCTGCTGCCTTTATACAATTCAAAAGTTTGATGTGCCAGACTTGGCATAAGCCTATCTCTCATTAACATCAAAGGCTCTCAGATAAAACACCATTAGTGTTGTTTGGGATTTTCATGAGCAGTGCATATAAATACACATCTCTTACACTGTCATAGTTGTATTATCCTTCAACATTAATGATGACTCTGGGACACAGAACTCTGATTCAGAGCTGGGTTTTGATCTACCACATTCAACCCACAGATTGTGGGTTGGTGCCCAGTGTTTTATTTAGAAGCATTTAAAAAAAGAAACGAAACAAGATTTGCAACTGGGCTTTGCAGGCTGCTCTAACATCTTCCATATGTGACTGCTTCTCTCTCCCCCTCTATCATTGCCTTCCAGGCCTCATATCTGACTGTGACACATCTAATTTCTCAGTTACAGATGTGCATCCATTCATATATTCTGAGTGAAACCATTACTTGTAGGGAAATCAGAATGGACTTTTAAGCTTTCAATTTTATATAGTTAAGGTGTTTTAAGAGAAAAATTCAGATGTGTTTACTTTCTTTGAACCTGCTTCTAAATCTGTCAAAAACTCCTATGTTTCTAATATTATTCTTTTTTGCTCTCTTTGATTAAATGAAGTAACTGACTGTAGTTCAGAATTTCCTGAAGATGTGGTAGTATTGAAGCTTGCCTGGAGTACATGCCCTAAAAGTTATAAATCAGCATATGAAAATTGTGGCCCTGTTTAGAAAATGAGCCAACATATTAAAGGTTCTTTGGTTTACATTTATTTGATTTTAATTTCTATCTCTTGTTCCCAGTTCTAATTTCTTTAGGAAAAGTCAGGAAGGATGAGATGCTGTAAACTTAGCAGGTTATCAGCTCACTATAATTCACCAAAACTTCCCATCCTGGCAATGCTTTTATGCTGGTGAGTCATTCCAGGTCTAACCACTTTTGTTGCTATTGTCCTAGTGAATGCAAATTGTTTGGAGCACATAGTCGTTGCCAACAGAAATTACAGTGAATATCAGTAAAAAACAAATTAAATGAGCATGCTCAGTAAAAAAGAATACAAAATAACCATCAGGGAAGTAAAAACAGACCCTAGGCCTTGAAGAGACCTTTCTCACCTCCAGCCAAGTAAGGCAGATGGTTTGATCTAATAATGACTTATTTTCTCCTGTATAATGATCTGCTTTTGGCTAAAATTTATTATGTTATATTGCGTATGTACCAGTAAAAATTTCAGGCACATTACATTGGAACAAATATATCAAGTAACCTTGTGTATATACGTGACCTTTTAGAATTCTAGATTTTTTTTTTACCATGACATTGTCATTAGATTTTAATCAACATTATGTATTTATCATGAAATTGTGAATTAGGTTTTAAAAGGATGAGGTACCCAATATTTTAAGTATTTTTACTTCTAATACTGATTTTCATTTAAAGCTATATAAAGAAAATTTAAACAAGCAACAAGTCTGTAGATATAAATAGTTACACAGAGAAACAGTTTGTAAATACTGCTTGTGATATTCTCTTTAAACACATTCTTGATTCTCCTCATTCCCACTAGAATTTGGGAGTGTTTGTCATGGACATGTCCTTAGTAGGTTCTGTATGAGTGACAGAGAATAAAAGTTGTATGTAAGCGGCTCATTCTTAAGTGTATATGATGCTGGCATTCCCATATGTTTGCAAAACCAAATATGCTGACTCTTTCTCAGTTTATGCTTTTTCCAAAATCAAAAATTACTGATTTTGTGTACCAAGTTTGCAAATACTCTTTTTGACACAAAGTAATTTCTTTGAAATATTTCTAAATAAGTATGTGGCTTCTGACAAAATTCAATTTCATTGAGAAATTATTCTTGAGAGCCATATGTAGCCAAGGAAAGCAGCTTAAAATTATTAACAAGTCAATGATCCAGTTGAATAAACTGATAGAGGTATATAGAGGTATTCTAGCAAACAAACATATTCAATTAAAAAGAGAGCATCCACAAAATATCTTTAAAAACTCCCTTAATATTTTACTTAGACATTAAATAACCTTTTCTACAATATTTTCTTATTGATATTATAAGGTGTAATTATACCCTGTCTCTTCCTAAGATTCAAGCCCACCACAGCTCTCAATTCTTTCAGTAATTTTAGCATGACAAACAATCTGCACTGTCCTGAATTGCTAAAACGATACAGGATGGCATAGATACTACCAAGATTCAGACACTGGCATTATAATTGTTATTCCATTGTAACTCAGCTGATGCTTATACCGTCAGAATTGCCACGGTCATATGTGATGGTGATTATTTGTCATAGGCTAATGAGATACTGTGTGTTATTTCCTGGTAAAATAGAGAAAAATTCTGAATTGAGCAAAAGCTTTGACTTGCATTATTCAAAATGGCACATAATAAAAAATATAAACTAAGAGTACTGCTGCTACAACTCAATTCCTAAATCAAATAAAAAGCATAGAAGACTCTGAGAAACAAATATGGTAACACAGTGTCTTTGTAAAATATCCAAACTGGATGATGACAGCTCCATTTATGACTGTTGCTAAACTGTATGTCTATTCCAAGTACAGTTTGGATGAAAACCCCAGAAAACTGGCAAACAAATTATCTGCTTTTTATGCTGCTAAACAGGAAACACTAGTTATAAGTCATAAAAAGTGATGAGAAGGAGAAACGCTTTTATTAGTAGGGAAGATTTCAGAAAGTTCTATAAGACATTAAGAAAAAACCCCTTCCACCACTATGCTATACACCACTCTGCAATGAATGTGGTCAAATCCTTTTGGCTGATCAAAAGGAGGCACTTAATATGAGCCCAGGAGTTTTCACAGTTTGTCAGCATATTCTTTGAGCAACATGAAATGAAATTTTGCCCCATCTAAAAGCATTTAGTGTTAACTGTAAAAAGTATTATTAAGGCTCTTAATAGCTGTTGCAAAGCAAGGCAGGAGCTACTAAGGTCTCTCCAGAAGAAATTGGCATCATCTCCTAATCAGAATATCAGTACAGACTTTTTCTGTGAAGTGGGATATGGAAAAAGTCATGCAAACATCATATACCTTTACAAAGAAAAGGTTGCTCAATGCCAGGATATATCACTTGTTTTAGTTGTGGGATAAATTACTGTTTGGATAATACAGCTAAATTGCTTTAAAAAAATCCTTTGGGAAAGTCAAAGCTGTTTGTGATTTCTACAGCCAATAGTACATGTAAGTGTATGCCAACTGTTTGTCTTTCTAGCCAAACTAACAGAAATAACCACAGTTATCTTTAGATATTCCTGAAAAATCTACTGTCCGGAGAAGTTTGTAATTATTAGTCATATTTTTTTTGCGTTATGGCAAGATGATAAGCACTTAAATGTAAATGGAATGACAGAATCTTTAAAGATACTTCTGCCAAAGGTTGTGCCTTGATTGCACACACATATTATAATGTCCAGCACATTACTGACTCCTTTTATTGTGGTACCATACGCTTCGGGTTGAACATGCCCCAAAAAAACCCCAGAAATCCTTCTCCAACCCTATTGCACTGAAAATTATTTGAGGCAACATGTGTAGTGACAATGCAACTCTGAAATTTATGAAAAAGTTTTGCATCATAATGTTTCAGTCTGTCATGACTAATGATATATAATGTACAGATACAAACCCACAGTCAGCTTTTGAGAGACCAAAACATCATTCCTAGGCAGAAAGAGACATCTAAGCAGAACAATTTCTTCCCCATTAAATGGAAAATGGCAGAATAAGTCAATAGGACACGCCATGATTATTGTTTAATAGTAACAGAAATGACACCTCTACCAAAAATGTTTTATTACTGCTTGGAAAAAAAACCAAGGAAATGACAAGCAAACAAGCAAAGGGGTCAAAAAAGGTTGTCTGCATTTTAACTCATGGGCATATCCAAAAGCATTGTACTAATATTACTGGCTATGGTCCATTAAAAAGTATTATACACCCTTTTCAGGAGGTTTCTCTTGAAGATTTCCCTGCATATTTCCCTGCATTTGTTATGAATTTTGCTACATTTCTGTCAGATAATACTTTCTTCAAGTACCCAATGTGGACAAAAATTGTCATTTCATTCACTGTAGGAGTATATTCTATGGAAAACTATTTTATTTGAAAGACCTACTATAAGAACATGTAAAATTGTTGGTGAATTGGTAGAAAATAAATTGTTGAAGAAAATAAGCAAGTAATATTTATTTTAAACAGATGCAATTATTTCCTTGTGAGAAAAGGAATTAACCTTTTCAAAAATATTTTGGGGATAGACTGAAGCTTTTTTCCTTTAATTTTTTTAAATCTTATCTCTATACAGTTCATAAACATTAAATGCAAACCACAATTTTCAAAGAGTTCTTAAATTAATGCTAAAGTATAGAAACAACTGCAAAAACAATTAAAAAAACATTCAAGCCGCAAAGAAAATATTTGCCTTTGGTAAGTCAGTATAAAAGCATTGCTTGTGCAAAAGAAACATTGAAATTTAGATGGTGGAATATGGATGTTTCAAGAGAACAAAGTGCTGTCTTACTGAATTCATGCCCGAGTCAGGCAAAAAATGACAAAGAAATATTATGACAGATTATGCCATGAGCTGTTCATTTCCTGTTACCAAGGAAGAGGCAGCAGCCAAAATATTTCAGCCTTCTGGTCTTTATTGTACATCTGCTGTTATATTGTTGTTTAGCACACCAAGTTCTCATTGACCAGAGACTTAGTTAGCATAGTTGCTCCTCCAAAATCCTAGTCAATAACAGATGTTTTAAAATGTGCATTATGTTATTTTGACGTTGGTTTTCTTCAGATAACTTGGGAGCAATCAAGTTCAGGCTATAGATACATGGCCATAGGATAATGTGCATTTCTTGTGAGAATAGGCAAGTTTGATGAGAAAAATAATTTGCTTAACCTGTACATTTTATATTAGAGATACATTTCTCTAATTTATATTATGCTATTCAATTTTCATAAAACAAATGTATCGGTACCAAGATGCAGAGCTAAATTTTCTGTATCTGTTGTGAGATCTTGCCCAAAACACTCGAGAATTCAGACAGTGCTAAATACATTTTGCAGTCATTGCATAAAACCCCAGATATGACACAATACAGAGATACTAAAAAGAAGGAGCATAGTTATTAGATTACTGTTAGAAATAATGGTTTTTACATCAATTTAAAAAAAACTTACTAAAAGAAAGGGCACATAGGAAATACACACAAAACTACAGCCTCCTTTATCATAAAATCTTTTCAATTTTTTTACCTTTGGACTTCATTCTGTTTATGATATAATAATACAGTTAATTTCATTTCTTGAAGGCTTTAGTGGGATTTGTTGTAGCTAAGGGGTTATTTTCAATGAGGTAAAAATTTGAGATGTTTTTGCAATGAAAGAATGGGCTGTGTTCTCTTTGGTGACAAAAAGTAATCCATGAAATGAGTAAACAAATACAATTTTTAAAGGTTCTCCCCTGTTGCGTCCAAAATTCCTAAAAATAAGTACTTACACTATCCAACCAATGGAAAAAAAATTAAAAATAAACTAAAAGAACAATACACTAAACACTCTTCTAATTAAAGAAAGCTATGTATTTCAAAGCTGAAATAACAACATGATCATTTAAATATTTAACTTACATTAATTTCATTGAAATCTGAACTTCTTTTCCCAAAATAAGCTTTACAGATCTTGTAAAGAATAGGAAGCAACTTAGACAAAGGTATGCATAAGATATTTTTACCTAGCAAGAAAGAAGGACAGAATAGTAAAGCAAACAAAGGCTATAAATCAGATGATAAAAAATGCACATTGTGGAAGAACGATTTCCTGTTTGGGAAGGAAGAATAACTAAAATAATATGCCCTCAGCTTTCACTACCTGTTGCAGGAATAAGTTCAAAGAAATAGCTAAGCAATCAAAGGTTAAAAGGAAGCACTGATCACATCTGTCAGAAATTTTTTAACCTTTTTTGATGGAGATATGCCACATTTACACTTCGCTTTTAATTCCAGAAGGGAAGGAAACAGTAAGAAGGTTCTTCATTATCTTTTTGTTGACACTGAGATAAGCTAACAAATTTTTCTTTAATTTCTGTGATGCTAATAAGTTTTGTGTCAGCTTTATAGAGAGGGCTTAGAATGAAAAAAAAGTACTTAAAAATTCTTCAAAACCCCAACCAAACAAAAAACCTCCAAACCCAAGCTCCTTATCTTTGCCAGTAACATTTTGTCTTCCAAGGCAAATAGCAGACTTACTTGGCTGCTGTTTAGAATGAATGCGCAAATATATAGCAGAACGTTAAAGCTCCCTTTATATAGCATGCAAAGGAAACTTTTCTTAGCTTATTGTTTTCCACATTTCTCTCAAATGCCTGGAATCACCAGACATTTCTGGCATGTCTGTTTTCATGACTATTAATGTGTTCTATTTTGTTCCTCCTGTCTCTATTGCAATCACTTGTTTTACATCCTGTCCAGCTGTGCAGATCTTTCAGATTAACAACCTATTTTGGGGAAATTCAGACATCACTCTTCCCAGGTAATCATAATATACCCTTTAGCTAAATTATGTAATCTTCTCAAGTTTGTTGTCTTAAAAACTAAAGTTTTTTCTTTCACATTAAAAAAGTGTTTGCTGTTTTTCTGTGCATGTATTTATATTTTCGTGTGTGTACTTTAATTCAAAGCAGAGCTCATCTGTTGAAAAATATGTGTTCTCCTAGCTTTTCAAATGGACTTTTGCTGTGAATAAACACTTTGAAATATTTAACCAGTCACTGTTGAAAATGTATGCTGAAATTATTAAGAGCCATAACTTGATCTGACATAATGAATCTATTTTATTTTATTTATCTGTAATCTTTTTCCTCAGAAAGGAGCAGGCAGAAATTGCAAACTCTTGAGGACTAAAAGAAGACAGGGAACATATACATTTTGAATTTTCCAGAAAGCCCAATCTTAAGTCTGATCTATCTTAAAAGGTAGTTTCTAGATGTGTTGAGATATCTGTGGTCGCTGTTGGTTGTCTGTCTTTTAGTGAACTGTATCTGACTTTACCAGATTAAGGTAAATTTAATTCTGCTTGTAATAGAGACTTTACAATGAAAAGTCTGTGGAATCTTCCAACTTTTTCAGTATTACTTGTTGCAACACCCATGCATAAAAGTGCACCTCTTCCAAGGCAGCCTGCAGAAGCTAGGAAAGCTTACTAGAAACTTGATCAACAGAAGTTAAGTGTTGTGGAGGGAAAATGTGGAAATACCCCTGTTTATGTAATTATCACATCCTTTTGGTGCATCTTAGGAAACTGCTGCATTTCCCAGGCCTGCTGAATGTGCTGTAAGGCATGCCCTGACAGAATGATCCTGAGGAGCATCACTTGCCAAGAAGTCACTGCAGTCTGAGCATGCAGAGAGCAGTTCTGCTGTGCACATGGAGCACATAGCCTCGTGACTTGGAAAGTTCTTGAAGAAGACAGAGGTGAAGATCAGGCTGCTCTTGGTGCCAGAATTATTTTATCCAGCTCATGAGATCCCCCCAGCATGGTGCATGAAACCTCTGGTGCAGACCCGAAGCTACATGAATTTCTTTTATAGGACAGCTATGCCTCGTGTCCTCTATTGAAGGTGCATATGCAGAAGCAAGGCGTATTTTGTCTCATACATGTTAAAGAGGAAGATTACAGAGAGGAAATATGTCTTTTGCAGAGATTTTGTAAACTGTTCTTTAGCACCTCAAATGCCTTTTGTCAGAATACTGCCATCTAAGGCTCCCTCCACTGCGGATGAGGAGGCAGCTTCCAGAGTGATTCAGACTGTATGAAGATTGAATCCTTCCTTCTGTTTCCTCCTGAGTAGCTGAAGACTTAGGAAAACTACAAAATAGACTTCTACAGAACTAGGAAAATTCTGACTCTGAACTTGTTCCAAATTTTATAAAACTATATGCTGCTGAGGAAAGCTAAGTCATGTTAAGTGAATTATGAAAATTCTGATACTTTAGTTTTGATCACCATAAACAAATGGAAACATAACTGAATCCACAAAATACCAAAAGTCTTGATTATTTTTAAAAGCTCTTACTTTGCTGAATAGTAGTAGTGCCTACTTAATTATTAATTTTCTAGATCATTAAATCACAGAACCACAGAATTGATAAGCTTGGAAAGGAGCAGCTTATGCACTGATTAGAAAATTAAACACTTTGAATTCAAGCCTTAAACATTTAAAGAAAAGACAAGAAGTGAATAATAATTTTCTGAAGTGAGTTCTTTACAACTCTACTTCCAAGCAGGAACACTTTATGTCAGCAGCACTATACACTGCCAGAAGCAGTCTGGAAGTCAGTGAGACATAGCCATTCAGAGATGTGCCCCAAACATGCCCATCACCTTCTTTTCAGCACTGTCTATTCTCAATTCAGGGCACAGAGTAGCCTTTTGGAGCATTTAGGTTATTTTGTGTTAGATTTGTATTACATTATTAGATTATTTTGGGTCATTTGTGCTGAGCCAAGTAAGCACGACTGCCAAAAGTACTAATTACAATAAGTCTTATTTCCATTAAAAATAATTACACCAAAAGCTGAAAATGTGTATGACTACTTAGGAGCCATCACATCTCATAGAGATAGTATTTATGGTTTGTTTGAATACTTCAGAAAGCAGCAATAAACGGCAAGAAGAGTATTTAAAACCCCAAAAACAACACATCAACCCACCACACAGCATTCCTGCGCAAAGCAAATTGGTCTTTTCTCATTTTTGTTTACAATCAGCTCTTCATAGACTAAACTCCAGTAAGTTGTGGAGTTTCTGATGTCTTCTCTCTATATACAAACAGTGCATTCACTATAAACACAATGAGGGAGGTAGGAAATAGAGCCTCACAATCAGACCCTGAAACACTGACCCCTTACATGAAGAGCTGGTTGATAAAGAAAACTGGTGGGGTGACAAAAGGTAAGAGTAGCTTAAAACACTAATGATTTAAGCAAAAAAGTATCAGCTTACTCACTCTGATTTCTGCAATACTGAAGCTTACAAAGATTTAGTTTTCAGCCAGAAACAGAAGCTCATTTAGAGGCAAGTTCTGTAAGAAACATTTTCTGTTTGCATATGTAATTGATAAGTACCCTGCAGTACTAAACAGGATCACTCTGGTTTTAACTTAGGTTTCAGTGTTTACAAAGCTTCCAAACTGCTTCCTAGGAACTGCAAAAGACGTTTTATATTCTTTAACTTTCTACTACACAAGTTTTATAAGAGTTGAGTACACAGTAACATGACTTTAAATCATTCCATAATGTAGTAATAAGCAAAGAAATTAGTAATATGATTCAAGCCTAATTTTCCAATATTCAGGGAAATAAAAAAAGAAACTCTGGAATATGGATCACCAAATATCTACTGCCTCTTAGAAAGATACATCTGTTAGATATGCAATTACTTTGGCATGTTTTACTCTCAGGTTTAGGAGTTAGGTGGTCATTTGAGGCCATGTTCCAAGTATAGGAGTTAAATAAACACAGTGTTGCCAAAACCTTGCCGAGTAATCAAAATTTCAGCACTGTTATGCGACTCCCAAATAAGTAACAGCCACTGTGACAATAGGAGTCTTTTAATTCAAAAGAATGTCTACACTTTTAGGTTAGAAATGAAGCAGAAATAATGAAAGAACCTTAGAGGGAAGTTCTAAAGGTTCTTCAAAATAACCTTCTGAAGAAAGAGAAAGGAAGGAAGGGAAGGAGGGAGGGAGGAAGAAAGAAAGAAAGAGAGAAAGAAAGAGAGGGAGGGGGGGAGGGAGGAAGAAGAAAGAAAGAAAGAAAGAAAGAAAAGAAAGCAAAGAAAGCAAGAAAATAAAGAAAAGAAAGAAAAGTCATAAACACTGTTTTCATCCTGTCAAAGCACCAAAGCACTGACTGCAAAGAACCTTTTGTATTGTGAGTACACTGGGCATATTCCGTTTTGCATATGGTTATGCAGATATATTATCCCAAGTATTCTGTCTTTTCATACAACACACAGTATGATACCACCCATCAGAGAAATTTCTGAGTTGAGATATAGTCAATAACAGTAAGGTAGACAACCATCTACAATCTTTATTTAATGTTTCTGAGGTTTTCATGGCAGTACCTAAAGTTGATTTTGGATTTCAAATTGCAGGACAGTATCTATAAGTTGAAATGTTTAACTAAAATCCCTCCAGCTCCCCATAATGTGATTTCCATATTTCAGGCTGCTAATACACCAATATTCTGAATACAGTATTGAATCATTCTTATTTCCTCTTCTGTATTAAGGCACCTAAATTGCAAACTAAGTAAATTAAATTAGTAGACAGCATTTTCTTATAATTATGTGCAGGTCACATTTCAAACAATAATGGCTTTTTACCATTTCTCTACAGAAGCAAAGCCTACAAGGAATCGTGATATCATCCTCTGTCTTCCCTTAAAGAAACAGTGGTGAGTTTTGAGCCAGATCAGGCTGAGGAACAGTGATCATAAAGGTATGAAGTTCTCACCGATTTCCTTTATATAAATTTGTTCTGAAGGAAAGCAATTTAACCAGCAAGCTAAGGGACAAAAAAGCTGAAAATAATCTATTATTTGATAGAAGAGAATCCAGAACCATAATAAAAAATTCAGTTACATAAATTGCTGATTATTACTTTGCACCTTCTATAAGAGTATATGGATATAAGAGAATCTACCAAAAGTCTGATTTAATTTCACTGATTTTTGTTCATTTATTCATCAAAAACAATTGACTAGATATGATCTAGAAAATTAATGTATTTCTGACTGGTTAGGAGGGACGTGTCACAAAAAAAAAAGTGTAATCAAAATGTTTTAATCTCCATAAGTAGCCTTGTTCAACTTGATGTTGCTGATTTTGTAATTTCCCTGACCAGAAGGAATTGCATCCAAAATTTTTGATCCATAGGAAGGAAACAGGCATTTCATTTTTCTCACGGAGACATTTAGACCCTGATTTGGCAAGTGGAGTAATCAATCTGATCATGATCTTCATGTTATTTATATTACAAGATGTTAATCTAATATTTTCTGCTTCTTGGAAGAAGAAGCATATTTTTCCTATCTTTGTCTAGAATGCACAGAAATTTGCCTGTTTTTATACATTCAAAAAACAAACTAGGCAACTGATGGTTGTTATGATCAGTGCCTGGCACTGCTTTCATCAAAAGGTCACTCATTTCCTTGAACTTCAGTATTGATTTCCTTTCTTTCAAAAATATTCCTTCAGTTTCCAGTGAAGTCCATTGAGGTAAATAGTTTTATTTTAAGAGGACAAAATTAATAATCACGGATTTTTCAGCTTTTCTCATGAACTGCGTTGAATTAATGGGAAAATAGAGTAACCATGTTTATGAACGGAAACTGGAGTATTGGTTTGTTTTTATCTTTTGAAGTAAGGATAAATTAAGTGGCATGCACTGGATAAATCTGTGGCATGCAGAGTAGTCCATAGAAGTGCAGGATTCATCACAATATTACATCAGTTATAATTTAGAAAACTGGATTACTCTGGAAACTCTGGATACTTTTCTTTCACAACATTTTCAAAGATTATGTGTGTTTCTTACCAGCCATTCCTTCAGTTCTTCTAGATCCCCCTTTCCAGACTTCTCCACAGTTATATCCACATCACAAAACCTGGCTGGAAAACTTGATCTATACAACCTGCTCATTAAATTTCTCCTGGGTTTTAGTTTGCTTCTGGAAATATTTTTACTGCTCCCATTTTCTGTGTGGTTGTCTCATCCTACCTTTACTCTTTTATTGCACAGGTAAGAAACAGGTGAGAGAAGACTGCACCAACAGATTACATTACATGCAGAAATGTCAAGAAATTTCATACAAATCCCTACTACTAAAGATATTTTCCTGTGTGGCCCAAAAACATCCAGTTAATTCCTGCACTAGAACCTGGAGAAAGTCAGTGAAACATTTACAGAGAAATGTACGTGCACTCTGCCTTTTAATGATGTTCTTTGATATCTTAATAAAGTGCAAATAAAGAAAACACAAAAAATGAAGATATATGGAAGAGTAATTAGGAGACAGAAGATAACAGTCCCTTTTTTAACACAGAAAGACATTAATGGACAAACTCCAAGCTTTATCCATAAAATTACTCAAGACAAATATTTTTATTTAGTCCTGATTACTGAGAGTTTCTTTATATGCCATTTTAGTAAGAATCAGGAATGCATTTTCAAAACAAATGTCCTGACCACCAGAACAATTCCAGGATACTACCTGCTTTGATCGATAGCATAGAGCCGGGTTGAAGTACATAAACTATTTTTGTTTTGGACTAAATTACTGGAAGATGTGATTCAGAGCTTCACCTAACATGCTCTCTCTCCTCCCAGGATCCAGTTCATAGGACTGAGCTAGAAACAGTCTGAAGTCAGCAGTCTACCCTGCAAACTGCTGTGCTACAGACAATGAGGCTTCAATGACAACTGCTTTATTCTACTCCTATTGGTCACCACTTAATGACTTAACCATAACTTCACTGAAAAATAATATAAAAACAGGAGCAAGTGGTAGTGTTGTTTATAATGAAAACCTTAGGTACATGAGCAATCTAAAATTTGAAATATAAAGTTTAGGTTTTGGGATTTGGGTTTTTTTTTTAAAGGATAGATTTTTGTGATATTTTTGAATTCTTTGAGGGATAAGTCAGCCAGTAACTGACATATCAACCTATGGAAATTTTTGCATCCAATTTACTATATAGTTTTACTAGTGACTTACTACATATACTCTGTATTTGACTGAGAAAGAAATGTCCATATCTTCAAGAATTTAGATTCATTCTTTGGTGCACTCTCAGAGCACAGAAGGACTCCTCTGAAATCAGTGAAGATAAAATTTGTGAAAATACACAGAATAGGAGGATAATCAGGGTCCAAGTTAGAAGAATCATTGTGATATAAGTTTGGAGAAAAAGTAGCTGAATCTTTTTGAAGACCATAATCATCCGTAAAACTCTGAATTTATTTTTTTTTTTTTTTATTTCAGTAGTGCTTCTCTGCATTTCGTATTTTAACAGGATGCAAATATTATCTAATATGTTCAAATGGTAGACTTAGAAGTTAAGAGAGAACAGAACTTAAGCACTTAATCTTATGTACTCATGCAAAATATATTTGTAATGTAAGTTTTTCTTACATTAAAGTAACTTATTCTTGAAAATTAGTACATTATATTATGTGAATTCTCTGCACATAAAACTGCTAGATTCCTGTTTTTCAGTCTAATTAATTTTTTTAAAAATAATGAGGATGTAATGTATGACAAGAGATGGGAACCTCATGAAGTTCAACAAGGCCAAGTTCCTTTTCTGGTTGCTAAAATCTCCTTTTGCATAGTTACATATGTATCTTCTGACATCACCAGGTATGAGAAATTTAACAGTGTTTGCACCTGGAAAAGAGGGAGGTAGAATACACGATTTCATCATTACCAGACGTGGAATAATGTACTTCTGAGTAGGAAGTAGTCTCCACTGCTGCATGAAACTCAGCGTTCTACAAATGATAAATTGTGACAGAAATAAAGCCGTTAGGAGATTTTTGCCAAGTAGTGCTATTTGTAAGCCCTCATAGGTCAAGCTCAGAAGATTAATTCCATATTTTTTCCCTGGAATTCCTTGTTTCACTTACTATGTGAATGCCAACATATACTGTCAACTGAAAAGGAAATACTATAAAAAATTAGGTTAATTTCCTAGTGTAAAATATATTAAAGCATGATGTGACTAGCTTCTTGTGTCATTCAAGTACTAGGCTGTCACTGGAATTGTAAGCAGAAAAAATATTGGCAGCTATGAACAACATATTTGATTTCTGTGATACATATTTTTAAATTGTAACCAGAAACTTGAAATTGACATTCTTCCAGCCACAGTTTGCTAGCAGTTTCTTTACATAAATTTAAAGGTTTTATTTAGCGTTACCACAAAAATACCAAAACAAAATACAACAGAAAACGTTGCTGTTCCCAAAGTAAATGCCACATATTCATATCATCCTAAATTTAAATGTCTGCTTGAAAGTGTAGCCTTCAACCTATGTGCACTCTCTAGTCTCTTAAATGGGATAGTATTCCTCTGTTTTTCTGTAATTCAACAGTTATGAAATATACCACAACAGCAATTCTGTTCACTGCAATTAAAAAAAATAGAGAAAAAGACATTCCAAAAACTGCGTTAAAAGATTTGGAATACTGCCAATTATGGTTCTAGCCTATGGTGGTGGTGGCTCAAATATGTTACTATCTTCTAACTGTTTCTCATCCTGCATTAAAGCCCTGGTCTCAATCAATATGTAGTTTATCAAAACCGCAGTCACATTTGGTATTCATTGCTACCCTTGTTTACAGTCTCAGAATGGAGACTAGGCATTAAGTTAAGGTTGGAACTAAACCCTAAACTCTTGTAGATGAGCTGTCAGATTGGGCTCCACAAAACTGGCAGGAAGAATATGAGGCCTCAGCAATAGTTACATAATGAAAACTGAGAAACTTAGCCTGTCAAAAATTGAATGTGCACTTTTATTTCCTCCTTCCAAATATTAACAACAAAAATAAAGATTTCTGATTTTGTAATCTAAATATAACATAGGTACATGCCATCATTATACAGTATACTTCCCGGAGTCATCAGACTCAACAAGAAATGCCAAGACATGCCAGAGAGTGGTTTCAGCCATCCTAATCTAATCTCCAGGTAGTAGAAATTTTGCAGTCTCCACAGGCAAGGTATTCCAATATTCCCTTGGTCTTCCTGTTTGAATTCTTTTTTGTTATATCTAACCCAGATCTTCCTTGATGTCATTTAAATCCATAATTTTTCTTCTTACCTGCTATGTATATGTAAACATACTATCCTTTCCTCTCTGTAAGACCCTTTAAAGCAACTTTCTGTTGATATTGATATTGACTCCCACTCCATCCTGCAGATATTTTCAAATATCATTTCTAGGTATTTTCAAAGTGTTTAGTCTGTTCATTTCTAAATATAGAAACCTTTTCCTTTCTCCATGAACTAAATCCTTCAAGAAAACATTTTCTCAACTTTTGCCTTCCTTATGGTGAACCAATTAACCCTTCTTTGCTATGCCTCTAACCTCTATCATACACTGTAATTTTTTTAAACTATGCTCTATTGCATTATCATTGAGAAACAGTTAAAACACAACTGTGAGGATTTAAATTTATACACCCTCCAGTTTAACAATGAGCCATTGATAACTACCTACTGGCTTTCAGCCAGCTTTGAGTCACTTTATGGTAATATATTTCTCTAACCTACTTACAAGAACACCATGTGACACTGTTTCATTAATTTTATTCAAGTCAAAACAAGATCTATTATAGAAAAAGTTAATCTATTCTGTAATGGTTTGTCTTTGCAATTCCTTTTTTTTAATGCCATATTCTATAGGATTGGTTACAAATTTGGTTTACCTGTTTTTACATTGTCTGATGACTGAAGTTGCACTGATTTAGTTTCTAACCTAAAGGTTTGTCAACAGATCAGATTTGCATTACATGCATGACATGCTTTACAGTTAGAAAAGGAAATATCACCTCTTGTGAAAATGTGCAATTCTAAAGGACTACTGTGAAAGTGATTAAGAGAAGCAGCATGAACTCCTCCTACAGCCAGGCAACTAGAATTAAAACAAAAAGTAGCAGAAATACGGATTAGCCTTTCTTCTATACCTAAGGCATCAAGACAGACAAATTGAGGACCAAAGTAAAAGTTCTGAAGATATGTCTTCTAGAGGATAGAATAAGAGTAAATTAATATTCTTAATTTAAAGCATTTAGATTTCATAAGCAGCTATTAAGATATGCTGCACTATTTTACAAGGGGAAAAAAGTAAACGTTAGCATGAACAATGTCAAATATGTACTACAGTGGAATATAAATATTTGCCTAAGGTGTGGAGAAGCAACGTGCTTCCTGAAGAGAGACAGGCTTATAGACAGTGTCTGCTGAAAAAACTGCAGAAAATAACCATTTGCTGAATTTCTCCATTAACATTAGATTTTCATAAAGAATTTATTTGTAATAAGAATTTATTTGATCTTGGTGTATGTTCTTTCATATGCAACCAAATAAGTACACATTTTCAAGGCATTAAAGGGTTTTCAAAAAGCAGCATGTAAATATTTCAAAGTCCTCTAAATATTGTTTGCAGTAGACCATGTGATGTTTAGCAAATCTCTGGCACTTACTTAAACACTTAGGAAAAATGAATGAAGAAAGATAGGACTTAGGGTGGGGAGCGGGAGTGGGAAAGAAGAAGAAAGGGAGAAATTAAAGACAAAAAAAGAAAAACAATTTTACATTGATTTCAAGTTAGAATAGCATGTCATTGTCAATGCAAGGCTCTACAAACAACTAAGAATATTTCCATGGTAAAAAAATGTTCATTCTAAAGGAACAATATGAAAAAAGGAGCAGAAATAGGCTGCAGAGTCTGCTATAGTGATATATTCCTTGTTCCTTTGCTGAATTTCTGCTTTATTAAAAGTATGTGAAAAATTGCAAACTTTTGTAACTAGTCTACTGGCTAAAGATGTTTTTTACAGATGGATTGGAAAGGTTGAGTCATTTTAAGAATAATTTTCAGAGCACATTCTTAAAAAACTATATCGATTGCATAAAATCACCAAGTATGTTGAACAATGAAGTGATTTGTTACAGAAATCACTTACCAACCTTCCAGTCATTGTGATTTTATTAAAATAAAATGTTACACTGGTCTCTCTGGCTGCAAAGTAAATGTACACAAACACTGGATTTGTATGTAGAACATACAGAATATATAGAATATATTTTAGAATATAAAAAACCCCCACGTATTACATTTCTAGATAATTTGAGGTGGCTATTAAGAATCTGTTTTCAAAATTTGCTTGGAACCAGGATACAAGATTTACTTCAGTCACCAGTAAGTACTAATCCAGTAATTCTTCATCCATTTCCTTTCCAAGGCAGAGTGAAAGCTCTTTCTGAGGATACTTGGTCTTAGTATGGCTGTGAATACCTATTTCCCAGTATACTCTGTTGTACAGTACTGGTTTAAATTTTGCATTAATACCAACATCTGCGTTAATTGCACTAGAACTGTTTTTCTTGGATTCAGATATTTGTTTTCTCTCTTTTTTCTTTTATTTTTTGTTGTTGTTGTTGTGTTGTTTTTTTAATTATTTTTCCTTCTTCTTCTTCTTAATATAGTCTTTTCTTTTTTCCTCATTTCACCATTAGACATGTAATGACAGTAATAGAGATCATTTAGGCAGAGGGAAAAAAGAAATCCTGTCTGTTTCATGTGGGGGTCAGGACATCCATGTACACGACGGTACAATTTATAATTTTTATATATGCACTCATTTAGGATAAAAGGTACTTAAAAGATTCAAAAACATTCCTTAACCAAAACATAAGTAAAAATGAGATTCAATTGAGATTTGTGGTATTTATATGATGTGGTCTACTGTTTAATAGGATCTAGGAGTATAGACTATTCTTACATCTTTATTTCTCCTATGGGATTAGAGGGCTAAACCACTGAGACTTTCACAAATAAGTTTACTGAATGGAATATACACAGTTCTTATTCTTATGTAAACAAACAGGCTATAACTTGAAGCTGCACAAAGGCTTTAATTGTACAAACCATGTATTGCTAAAATCAATCCAAGTCATAACTGCGGTAAGCAACCATCTTAGTCTTGAGCAATCTTTCAGTAAACTAATTAACTACACCAATACGGAGAGAGGAATAGCTCCTCTTTTTTGGGCATTTGTTCAGCACCCGGGAATAGCTGGGTTCTAACGTTGCCAGCTCTAATCAAATAAGTAAATCCTTTTTTGGTTAAAAGTTTCCCTAAACCTTTTAGGAAGTGAGCAAGATACAAGGGGTTTTTCATTTGACTTTCTCTTCAAGACAATTTGAAAGTATGCAAACCTGTAAGGACTGAGATTTCAGTTCATCTCTTAATCCTGCAAAAATTCCTTAAAAGATCCAATACACATTTTATTTAATCTTGACTATGCACACATTATGACAATAAATCCACTGATTTGAAAAGCTCTAGAATTTTCCCCTTTTACATCCATAGAGTCATAAATACCTTTTAGGAAGGGATCTAAAAGATCATCTATTTCCAATCCCCCCTTGCCATGGGCAGGGATGCCACTCACTAGAACAGGTTGCTCAATGCCCCGTGCAGCCTGGTCTTGAACACTTCCAGGGGCTAAGCATCCACAACTTCTCTGGTGCATCCTGAGTAAGTGAGAGTCACAAGACCAAGAATTTAAATACTATTCCAAACTTTCGGTGTATGATTTGCCTCACTAGCTTCAGTAACAACTACTGTTATTTATTCTTTTAAACCAAATACATGATGACACAATGCACAGAGAAACTAGCACGCCAATAAAAAAGAAGGGGCTTGGAGACCTGTGCATACTCACTGTGCAGACGCTTTGATCTGTGATGTGGTCTGGGTGAATAACACTTGTCACATACACACTTCATTGGGATATCTGCAGGACAAGATGCCTTCAAATGAACAAACTTCTAGTGAATGTCAGCATGAGCACATTTCTCTGGGGAGGCATGCCTACATACTGTAGGGCTGCCAGTACACTGTATTACAGGGTAAACAGATTCGATGAATGAGGAAGTCCTAATCTAAATGACAACCTGCACAACATCTAGAATTTCCCATTTTCTGCCTCCTCCTCATGAGCCCACAGATGCATAGACCATTTCTACATAAAATAATTTTCAGGGCTGAATGTTCAGCATTAAAACAACAAATACCACCATTTTACACAGTAAAATAGCAATTCATAGTAAATTGATTTTTAAGTTATTTACCATTCAAAATCCATGTAAAGTTCCTAGAATAACCCCTATTTTTTAATCTTAAGCACTACAGGTAGACTGCTCCAGATCTCTGTATTGACACTTAGGTTGTACTAGGTGACCTAGAGTGAGCATGGAGATAGAAATTGGTAATTCAATTTTTCAGATTCTTACCTTTCTATGCACTCTGTGAGAATGTCAGTGACATCTTCAGTGGACTAGGATAACCAAGCTGATACGCTGAATGTGATAGTAATAACTATTTATGAAGTGTGAACCAAAAGCATGAAATGCAGTTAAAGAGCTCTCCATTACAGCTCAACACTAACCTTCCCTGAATAGAAGCCTTTCCAGGCCTGTTACAAAGTCTGATGAAGTAGGCAATCAACACTTGTAAGCAAAAGTAAGCAAGAAGAACAAAACATAACTATAGCAGTGAGTTCATGGATCATTTTCTCTATTAGACAAAACAATATCTATAGTCAATTAAAATGCAACATTGCTTTTCATGTCTGTAAAAACATCTATACTGTCACAGCCTGTGCTACAGAAAAGCTTAGGCATTGCAGCAGAAAGAGAGGCTATGTCATCAAACTTGTCAACAAAGAATAAAGTACAGTTTATAAATAGATAAAACAAATAAAGGCTTAAGAGATATAACAGAAAAGATGGACATTTCATTAATATTTTGCAGGTCTCTTATTAGTTCCTTTAATTTTCCTGGCTTTTTCTTTATTGACTGATGATATTGAAGATGAGGCAAGGGACAAAGCGAGTGGTGGAAGTAGTGGAACAGGGATAAGATAAGAGGAAGGGATATATGGGTGGCAGCTAAAGTGATGTTGAAGTGATGCAACTGTAAGGGAAGGGGCAGAGGGGATTTGTAACAAACATCTAAGATGAACTATAAATAAGAATGCACACAATGCAGCACTTTATATCTTCAAAGCACAGGAAAAGTATGTCTGATGTCAATTCAGGCATTTCTTCCATTTCAAAGTATTTAGTCTTCAGAAAAGTGTTTATAATGGGAAAATATAAGTAAACCCTTGAGAGCAAAGGCAGTGAGAGGAGAATCTCCAACTGTCAGGTCTTTGTACTGAGACAGTTCTGGCTTTGATGCAATACTTTGAAAATGTAGAGCACCATGGTTATCCACCACATTTCAGTGAAAAAAGTTAAACTCCTACCAACCAGGTATCATTTGCTCAAGCAAAAAAGTCACTATTTTTTCTGTGTTTCAAAATAATCATCTGCAGTGAGTTAAGGTACACATGATTTAAAGATGCTCATTAAAACTATGAAATTATGGAACAAAATTGTATTATGCACTGTTTCTACATAGATGAAATCCACTGTATCTAAATCCATAATTTGCAAATCCATGGTATGCCCACATCTCACGTGCTTATGCAGGTCCATTTAGCTTAACTTCTTGGTGTGAGAAACTCCCAAATACAGAAAAATAGAAGAAACATTCAAAAAAGTAATATATAAACTGACTTCTGAGCAAGTGGTCAGAATGCTTTGATAGAGAGATAAAATTAAAGGGATGACTGTGATTCAAAATTTTTAAATTTGAGAGTAATCTTGAATATTCTCCAGAACAATAAAACAAAAAAGTGATTTAAAGCTGTGGGAAACTGGGACTAGTTTATGATTTTTATAAAAAGAATTACTAATTTCCTCCGTATTGCTACAACTTTTTTCTAGAGTCATTGCTGTGGAATAGTGGTGTCTGTTTTCTGCTATGATTATTATTCCCTCAATAATCTCAAAGCACTTATAAAATTGAGACTGTGTAACTTCTGAAGTCATTCAGAAGTCTCAGCTGTCAATATTCTTGCAGGAAACTCTGAAGAAGATCACTGTTGTCAAGTTGGAACAGGGAATGTGACAAAAGACATTTCTTTTTGTGCTAGGGATAACCAGGCAGGGAAGAAGCAGTGGAGTTCACTCAAATATTAAGAAAACTTAATAGTGAAAATCTATTTGTTTTTAGTCAATACAGCAGACAAAAAAACACACAACCAAGTAACAGAAGCACAATTTGAGCTCTGTAAACTGAAGTAAGATTGCTGGTGTCTGGGGTCAAATGTAGTAGCTTGATGAAGGTGAGGATGCTGCAACTCCATGACCCCAAATCCAACCCACAGCAAGACCCTTTCTAAGTACATTCACACAAAGACATACAGACATATTTTTATACATATATATATAAATACATGGTGTATATATATATATATATGTCAAGGTGGATCCCTACGCTTACTCAGTGTGCCCAGGAGCTGACCCTGGATCCCTGCCTCCTCTGAGTCCAGAGCCTCACACCAGCTGATGTTGCAGACCATAGTGTACATATAAATACACAGACATACACACTGAGCTAACTGGCACTCACACATTCATGAGCAGCCAGCTCTTTCCATGCTCTTGACCATGGAGACTATCACATCCCGGCTCCCAAGCCATTTCACCTATTCTTTAGTTTGTCCATCTTGATCTTCCCTAGTCACCATGCACTCAGACTCCCCGACTTATTGCAGTTCCTGGCAGCTTAGGGACAAGGCTCCCCTGTCATTCATGGTTCCACCTCTCCCATTGTCATTCAGTTTCATTAAGTTCAGTCTCTGCTAAACCCATGCACACGGATTTTCCAACCCATGGTGGGATTAATTTCTCCTCATACACACGTGTTCACATATCAAATACAGAGGCCTCACCCAGGAAAGGAGCTAAAGAGAGATTTAATAACAAGGTGGGAAAGACTCCACTGATCAGGCACAGGGAATGACCAGACAAATATACCTACCAGTGAATTTATGTAAGACTGGCATCTTTTGGCTCCTTACCCTTCAATTTCCCCACATTTTTTCCTCCCTAAATCAACTCACACGATCCACTTTCCCATCTTTGGTTCATCCCTTAAATGTCACATAGAAAGCCCTATGTGACACAAAATAATTTTCCCCTGCATGCCATAATATGTCCTATCCCCCAGGCAGCAATCTCCTCAGCCCAGAAGATTCTCTGACATTGACCCATCCTGAGCAGTTTCCTACCAGGTCACAGCAGCTGAGCCTCTCATGGGACAACTCTGGGAGGCACCCAGACATTGTGTCACGTCCTTGAGCCTTTAATTTGTGTTCCTGCATGACTTCAGGCCTTTGTACTCCTCTAGACTTGTGGAGATGAACCTCTGTGGTCTGCTGGCCCCCAGGATTGGCATTGGCTTCTCCAGCTGCTACACCTTTCTGGGTGTGGAGATGAGCTTTTTGAACACAATCATACATGCACTGTTTAAAATATGTTCCACATCACATCTCATAAAAAGAATGCAAAATAAGTGATCATAAAATCATAAACAATGGAGCTGGAGGGGATCACAAGGAGTTATGCAATTCATTTCTGGACTCAAAGATACAGTGCACCTAAATTAATCCACAAAGTGTTTTTATTATTTTCTTCCACAAAAGGAGGAATTGATTAAAACTATCCTTTCACAGGCTTTTACAGAGCCCAAATAGCTTTGCTGCTAGAAAACTTTAAATAATGTTTACACTTAACTTCACTGAATTCTGTTTTACTTTGCTGTTATTCATGCTGACCATGGAAAACTGCTTATTCCTATCTCCTATTTTTACCTTTCTATATCCTGCTGTCATAGCTGCCTTCGGTCTCCTCAGCTCTAGACTAAACAAGCCTAATTCCTTCAATTTTTCTTCAGAAGTTACATTTTCTAGACCTGTAACCATTCTTGTTATTTTCTTTTGGACCCAATTAAATTTGTTTGTACCCTTCTTGAAGCATGAAGGCCAAAACTGTAATAATATTGAATCTGAGGCCTAACCAAAGCCAAACAGAATTTAACTACTTCATATGTCTCTTAAACAATGCAATGTTTACGTACAATGTTTATGTGTTTCGTTATGATGTTTGCCTTTTGTGTATATAATCTCTAGAGTAAACTGATTTTGTTGATCATTTCCATCTTGTGATATCTTATAACCTATAGAGATCCTTTTTAGCAGCACGACTCTACTTTCTCTTATTCTCCGACTTCTGTGAAGCTAAACCTCCAAATATTTGATAAAGCATTTCCACATTTCAAGAAGTAATCATAATCTGCAGTGGCCACCTGATGTTTCTCTTCTTTCTTGTTATTACCTTGCAAATATTACAAAAAAACTGTATTTCCTAACAATAATTACAAAACGAATGTCAAAGTTTGCTAAAATGCTTTAATTTTTTCTCTTTAGACTAGGGCTTAGGAGAAAGACAAAAATTTGTTTAAAGAATTTACACATGATCTACATTGCATTATCCACCACTTTCAAACTTTTGAATTTTATAGTCTTTGATGTAATATCTATGGTTCTACAGTTCTACTTTTGTGCATCTTTCTCAGGCAAAGAGGTTCTACTTTCTACTACTGTAAACAAAATGAGAGAACATAACTAAGTAAGAAAAACTCTACAGACTGGATTAATTTTTCAAGACTGTCATAGTGGCTGGAAAGGGAGAGACTTCTGCCACAACCTAAAGTATCCAAACTTGGTTTCCTAACTGAGTTCTGAGGTTTGCACCTCTTCTTTGCTCTTGTGAAACTGAATTTGGACTATTCCAACCACCTCTGGGGCCCACAGCAAAAAAAAAGACATAGAGCTGCTCAAGAAGGTTCAGAGAAGGTCCACAAAGATGATTAGAGAGCTGGAGCACCTCTTCTATGTGAGGGCACACTGAAGGAGCTGGGGTGTTTTAGTGGTTCAGTGGATTTATTTTAACAAGGAAAGATATCCCATGCTATTTTCAATTTATGCAACGTTAAAGTAGTCTAGGTTTTCATAGTCATGAGCAGAGTGGGAGCTTCAGACAAATATTATTAGAGAAACCTTCCCATTGAGTCCCAAGGTACAGAAGGGACACCCTTGTTTTCTAAACTCCTCAGAGAGGAGCCTGGGAGTGACTGAATCCAATCCCAGCACTGACTTCGTTAATGGTTTACGCCTAGAAGATTATACCAGTGTAATTGAACCCTTATACAATTTTGTCCTTCTGGATCAAGGATGGTAAACAAAAAAAAATAGATAAATAAAGTGAATTATATATTTAAAATTATTACAATAATGGTAATGAGTAGGAAATAAATTCAAATTAATCCGAAATATTTACTGCACTGTATGAATAGCTATAACTTCAAGTTTAGTGAATTATTTTTTGAAGCAACGTTGAATTAATTTTGTTAAAGCAATTATATTAAAACTAGGGTAACATTTATAAGTAGATTAATAATTCTCATCCATACCAATGACTGTAGTCATATCTGTTTCACTGTAAATTTGAGGAAAGGCTCTTCACACATCTTAAGGAGGTGTGCTACAAGTCTGCTGTGCAAAACTGGGAAAAGTGGGACCAGCTTTTTATGGTATAAGATGTCAGTTGCACATATTTTTTAGATCATGTGTTATCAAGCTTAATCAGCAAAATATGTTTTGCAAAATGCACTTCAGCTTTGTGCTGAAAAAAGTGTTACCTGCTTTTTGGTTTGTTCTGCTCAGCACCTCTGACTCTCCCTTCTGTATCAGAGACTGCACAGCCTTGCTGCTCCTGGCCTCAGGGACGATCTGTCTTGCATGTCCTGATGGTGGCTTTCATATTTTGCTCAAGCTGATCTCAGCATTCTTCAGCACTAAGAGCAGAAGATTGTTCTTGCTCAATCTTATCACTTAACTTGTAAATGAGGCAAACTTTGAACTGCGGTATCCCCACTTAGGCAGAGAGTTCTGCTACAGTCATTTGTCATTTTTCTTCTAATTTTTTTTTGTATCATAAGCTTTTGCTTACATCTTCTCTTAAGTCCACATGTAAAGCCTCTGTCACATTTATGACAATGATTGTTTTTTACATAAAATCCAGTGGATGAAGTTTGGTGGGAAACAATTTTTGAATCTAAGAAAGAAGAATTAAACTTGCTGAAATTCAGACATTAACACTCTACATCTGAAGATAGAGTGACAAAGTTATCTCTTCTTAATAGATCAGAGGTTACACCCCGTTCCTTATTAGAATAACCTTGTAATAGTTTTCCAGGTAATAGCTGATTGATTATGAAATACCTGTAGCTAGCAACATCCTTGAGAATAATAAATTCATAGTGGGTAAATTACCCTCAGCTATAGCAATCCAAAGTAGAGAAATTCTGCTAATATGATTTTTTAAAGACCACATATTTTATTCAAGTTTGGACAGTTGCAGACATCTTTTCATTAAAAATCTTTCCTTAGGATTTTTTCTTTCTGAGAAGCTGAGAGGCCTCAGAAACAAAATGTAAACAATGGTTATCTGCTGCTGTGGAATGCAACAGGTGGATCCATGATTGGTCTCATGGGGATGTTTGGAATTAATGGCCAATCATGGCACAGCTGGCTCTCTCTCTGTCTGAGCCACAGACCTTTGTTATTCATTCTTTTCTATTCTTAGCTTAGCTAGCCTTCTGAGATGAAACCTTTTCTTCTATT
>JAWWEY010000001.1:68127136-68188368 GCA_035582745.1 Loriotus luctuosus | reverse complement strand
TTCTATTCTTTTAGTATAGTTTTAATGTAATATATATCATAAAATAATAAATCAAGCCTTCTGAAATATGGAGTCAACATTCTCATCTCTTCCTTCAACACAAGACCCCTGTGACCACCGTCACATTTGGACAACTAAAGTGAATTTGAATACTTGCTAAAATTACTCCAATATTTATAAAATATTAAAAATAATAGAGCTTAATTCCATGTTGGATGTCATTTCAGCATATCTGCAAACTCAGTAGAGGACACTGATCTCCAAGCACTTCCTGCCTCTTACACCTTGGTTGATTTAAAGCATGATACAGATAGCAGTAGGTGTATTCATATTCTTAAAGCTGGGAATATACTTTTGAAAGGAGTGAGGCATCTTTCATAATGCTATATTTATGAAAGGTCAGAAAAGTATGTTTCTTTCAAGAATTCCAACAATAAAAGAAAGCAGAGCTTTAACTAAAGTATGACAGTGCCACTATCTATAATTTCTTACCTTGTGTTTAAATACAAACAGAAGTGTGATATAAAATAGCTTATGATGTTGGAGACTTCTAACAATCTCCAAAAATAGAAAACTAATAATAAATTTAAATGGTCATATAAATATCAGAACTTCATTTACTTTGCTTGTTAGGTTAACATTAGTTTAACCTCGATTTTTCTCCTGTGTAGGGTGATACAGATTTGTGTTTTTCATTATTAGGGTACATTTTCTTCTCATCACTTGTACTCTTAATGAAAGGACACTCCCCTCTAGCATACAGATTGAATCACTTTCAGTCACAGCATAAATAAATGCCTAGAAGATGTCAGCTGAAAATCTTAGTTATTTCCTAAAGGTGCAGGTGCTAGAAGTGGTGTAATGAAGTAAAGACAGCTGCAGCCACAGATTCTGGCCAACTGGAATATGTCTTCAGAGTGACATTCAGCATAACAAGACCTCACTATGTTTGCTTCCAAGAATGTTATCACTGTGGTTTTAAAAACAGCATAAATCAAGAGACATGCTCACAAAGTATAGCTGAAGTCACATTATCTTTATTATACCCCTATATATTTTCCTCATTACAACCTGAAATATGTTGACATAACCACTCATGCTCATCTATAATGTTACTAATAATTACACTTCTAGAAAGAAAAATGAGAACAAGGCTGGAATTAATCAAGTTATGACCAAGTAGATTCACTGAGACTTTAAAACCTCAGGTACAGGTAAATTTTAAGAAGTATTTTTGAAGCTAGCAGGGAATAATAGATGAGTCGCTGTCACTTACAAACCTTTTCTTCAAAGAAAAAATTTGCACATTGAACCCTATTTTATTTCATGCCTTTGAGTGACAAAATCATTTCTTGAGACTACCACATAGCAGAAGATTGACACTGCAGATACTGAGGACCCAGCGTTCTACTCTCTTTTGCAGAGACTTCATGAAAGATATGGTTTTATTTTTATTAGAAAAAAAGCAAATATGTGACATATAAAATAACTTTAGCAAATATAGCTAATTGCAAACCAGCAATTATTTGAAAGATAAAATACCTTCACAAAAACTTGTATTTTAAATTTTTTTTTGATATTTTAACTGCTATCTGTTATGAAACACTTCTGCAGTCACTATTTTGGGCTCAGCCCTCTAGTGTGAAGATGGAGGATTGGATCCCAGAGATACTAAGGGTTCACCATAACACTGCTGGCTAATCTAATGGTTAAAACCTCAAATCATTAAAACAAGACATTTAAAAGCAATTAATATTCCCTTGGTTTTTACCTAAACGTAGTTGTCAAGGAACAAATTTCAGTTTACCGTTAGCTTTCCACATTATTTTCTGCCAGGTAAGACATTAGTAAAATCCATTCAGGGGCTTATTTCTGCTAGGGAGATAAAGCTGATGTTCCTAAACCCATCTTCACAACACATCAACCCATGGAAGCAGATGCTTTAATTCTACACTTTTACAGCTAAGTGCCCAGTTCAGTGGAATGTAAGAGGTAAGAGAGTGGCCCCTTCCTACTCAGCTGCCACAATTTTGTAGATGTATTCCTTTAGAATACTTCATAGGAGAAACTCATATTCTACTATCCTGGCATTGATGGTACATTCAGAATTTTGGCTTCAATGAGGGGTGGAGGGGAAGAGAAATAAAGAACTCCCATATTAGTGGATGTGTTCTCTAAAATAGAGGTGGCGATAGGGCAGAATCAAATTAAACTTTTGAAACTTCAGTTCCAGAGTAGAATGTATCACTATGCAAATGTTCTTGAAACTAAATGCAAATCTGCTGTGATTTTGCACCAGAACAAATTCTTTTGAAATACTGCTTTTCAGCAAGGTTTTTATGCATATGAAAAAATGAGCTTCATTCATGACCAGAAAAAAATAATTAATAGAAATGTGCAAAGCTGCATGTAGATTTTCTACCTTTTATTAATACTCAGAATTTAGGCGCTGCCAGCAGTGATACTAAGCAAATCCTTAAAGTAACCAGTAAGCCTTGGGCAAACAACAGTGATAATGAATAATAGATGGTTCTATAAAGAATTATAACTGTCCTTTTGAGCATACAGATGTTAGACAAGTTTTAAAAGGGAGAGCTTGTACTGATGATCCCCTAAAGTTTTACAAATATACTTTTTGAGCTGTTCAGGATTTCAGAATCAACCTGGATTTCACAGGACTAACAGGGATAAACAGTTACCTACTTCCAACATATATTTTTATGAGATAAAGAAAAATCTTAAACAATCCTACCACTTTTCATAGCAAACTGAGTCAGTTCCAACTCCATATTTTAATTCACAGAAGTGCATGGCTTGTCGCCTTCCCCTTCTCATATTTACAGAAGATTGTAGTAACAAAAGACTTTTTCAGATTATTGTTCCATATTAAATTTCTCAGCATATTGGTCCAGTATCATAAAGTTGTGGGGATAATTAAAAAAAAATAAAACAAAGCAAAAACAATGAAACACACAACAAAACCACAAGCCTGACTGATTTTCAGCAGTGAAGAGCTGCTAGATATTATTAGGGTACAAACTGTCTCTCACACTAAAAAATGTGAAGAAATGTCTGTCTCTTCTTTAACTGCTCCAGAAAAGACATGACATCTTTTCTCCTACTTCAAAGGACAAAATCCACATCTTTAAAAAATATCAACTGATCTCCTTCAGATTGACCCGACTCAGTGGTCCTGTTCTAAACTTCTTCTGCTGGCTCTTTCCCTCTGGACTCAACAGTTCCCGTGTCCTGTTGGTGCAAATTCAAGGAGCAAAAGAATGCCTCATCTCCTTTCCAAAGTATTTCCACTTTGACTCCTAAATGCAATACCCAAATGTCTTCAGTGCTTCTCTAGGATATCCTGTCCAGAAGAATTATCCTACATCTAAACAAAAAATGGCAATTTAAGTCAGTCACAGATCCAGACCTGTATTTTTGAAATTTTCATGGACAAATCACATACATAAAAGAGCTACAAATTCTGTTTTAACAACAATAAATGATTAAGCAATAAGGACCAAAATTATTGGAATTTCCCTGCAGACTACTGTTAGGCTGGAAGGAGTTCAAGGCTTGATTTAGTTTAGTACACTTTTTTGGGCATTGTTTTTCTTTCCCATTCTATATGTATATTTTTCACTAAGCTAATCATCATACGGCACATCTGGAATTTTGAGGGAATTAATTCCCGGTGCATCAGATGAGAATCAATCATATATTTGTTAAAATCTGAGGCCTCAGGACTAGGAGTTACAAAAGCTGTACCTACTGTAATTTTCACTGTGTGTACTCATACAGTCACATACAAAACAAAGCAATTAACATTGAAATAATGAAAAATATTATATATATATGCCTATTGGAGGATCAGAATGATGTCACTAGATTTGGGTTTGCTTCCTTGGAGGAACAGGAAGTGTATATTCCTGTGCACATCACATTTTCCAAAATAATTATTATTCCAAATGCAGAGAGCTGAAAGCTGGTCCTTGTAGTAGGTGCAGTAGCAGTATTTTCCAAAGGTTAATGCTGAATTTTTTTAAATGTCTGCCTATTCATCTATTATATTCAGGACATTTATTAGGCAGCACTAGGTAAAGAGATTTGGCTGGTTTATGTCAAATACTTTGAATTTTTTATTGTTTCAGTTTTTAACCAGCTATAAGCAAGAAATCCTGCCAATTAGAGGAGTGGAAATGTGAGCTACTCACCAGCACACTATTTAAGCATAAATCTGCCTCATAAAGCCTACTGTGACGGGCTACCAAGCCCACAGATGTCGGGGTCTCCAGGTCAAAGGACGGCGGTGGCTGCCCCATGCAGTGGGTCACGAGGCTCCTAAGGCCAGAGAGACCCCCAAGGCCCATCCCTGCTGCTCCAAAACCCCCTGCCAAGACACCAGGCAGCTGATCCTATAGCTTGAAAAATAACTTGAGGCATTTCTTGCAGCGGACACATCCCAGGAAATCAGGGCTCCCTGTAGTTTAACACTCATCAACCTGTCCCAGCTGGTCTATGTGCCTTATTTTAATGTATGAGGGGATAAGAAGTTATATTTGTATCAGATTATCTGGGCAAGTTACATTTTATCCAGGTGCAAAATCCCATAGAGTTTTATAGTGCATATTAGATAAACACGTGAAAAATGGACAGAATAATATCAACTGAGGGTGTATGATTTCTGTAATGAGTATACAATACAAACAGTACCAATCTCTCATCAAAGTAATTCTTTCCTCTATGAAGATGCCTGTGTTTAGTAGATAATTTTGATTCAGTCATTCTCGTAAACATACATGTGGAATACACTACGCTCAATTTACTTTTTTAATCAAAGAAACATAAGCCTTCATATAACTTGACATCCAATTGAAATAGTATATATATTTTTATTCATTCAAATAGTGTCATTTCATAAACTTTCTTGGCCAGTTTTTCTTTATTCTTCACTGGATTTCCATACGGAAACCCCCTTTTAGGAAACCAAAACTCAAAACAGTCCTGGAGGAAGCAATGTAGGTGAGTAATCCGCCCTTGAGCTACATTGGTTGTAACACTTCTCCTGTTTGGAAAAAACTCATTTCCTCTTCTGATTGCCACTTTATCCAGCTATATGTGTCACATTCTTAGGACTGTTGTATGGTGTGTTCTGTTATATGCATTGGAATTGCTCTTAAATATTATAAGCCTTTTAAAACAATGCTGTAGGAAAACTGGTCAAATTGTGTGTGTGTGTGTGTACATATTTGTATAAAAGTTCTTCCTTTGAAGAGAACTGAAGTGTGCATGCATGACCACATGCATGTAACAACTGGAAGGATTTTCATTATTAATTACACCTCTAAATTCAGAGATGCCTGGAGGACAGCAGGAATTAGATTAAATAGATGAAAAGAATAAAGGAAAACAGCAGAGAGTAAGAACCCTTTGTAATCCTCTCTCACTCATTTTCTGTGTATTATACCTATAATTACTTCCCTGATAAAATAAGATAAAAATAAGATATGCAGGACAAAAGAAAAAAATGCACATTGAAGGAGAAAAGGGTCTTGAGGTACGTGTACACTTATTCGTAATCAGCAGCTCTGTGGAGCAGGCTGAGCAGTGCTATCAGTCTGCAGGAGCAGCACTGCCCCCCCTGAACGAGGGTGGACACTCCTAGCAAGTGTCTGTAGCTGAGCTGCTGAGGAATCCCTCCTGCCCTGTGCTGATTCACGACCCTCTGGAGGAGCTGCAGAGGTCCAGAACAGTGCCAGAATATAAGCTACAAACAAACATCACAATCCAGTATTCCTCTTTCCCCTATTTCTTAGCAGCATGGAGACGCCAGGGTGGGTCAAGCCACAACAAACAGATCTCTTAGACAAGTATGGAAAGGATTGTGGGGAAGATTAAAGCAGTTCTTGTACGAATGGGAAGAGTTACATTGTTATAGTGAACGAACTGCAGAGTCACATGTATGAAACAGCCATTCAGAGAGCGCTTGAATAGTGGAAGGCATCAAAGAATGGAAATAGATGTCGCAACATCAGAAGCCAAATTCAAAAGGAGCCATAGAATGAGTGACAAGTGCTGTGGTGTAAACTTCCCAGAGAAAGCCATTCATCCTGAACTTTATAAGGAGAGTAGGCCTGAGAATTTTAATAATGAGATTTACTGCCCACCAAAAATAAAAATCACATCTAAAAACAATTTTACAAGCAGAAGCAACCATGAGGTATGTTAACACCTTCCAAAGCCCTGTTTTCAGAGAAAACTTAATTGTAACAATATTTTTAGTCAGTGAGACTTTTCTTTTGTTTTGTTTTTGGACCAGGGTATAGCTGAAAAGGGAAACCACAGTTTGCAGAATGGTAAATAAATGATTTTTTTTTATGATAGAATTAAATGTTCACACTAATTGTAAAAACTTCACAGAACTTCATGAAGCCTTAAGTTTTTGTTTGGGTTTTTTGTTTTGTTTTGCTTTTAGTTTTAAATTCATTTTCTTCAAATTCAGCTTTTGACAGTTGTAATTAAAGTACTGTTAATACTGTTCCTCTAATCTGCCAACAATTTGTATGCCCTTAAAAATAATAACATGGGAAACCCCCTTCTGGATTTCCTGTGGCTAACCCTGGTTTCCACCAGTTGCACTAGATTCTTCTTTCTAGTTCATCCTTAACAATGCCTACATAAACATTGGCCATATATAATTTTTAAAAACATTTTGGGGTTTAATTATAAATTTTCCTTCAGGTTCTAGGAAATTACTGAATAAATTCTTCTCATTAGACTGTATTGTCATTATTCTTTTTAGTCTATCACCATGATTAAAATATCCGTCTGACAAGCAGAAGTTTCCTTCTAGGTTATGGAACTTATTTTCAGTGGAGAATAACACTAACATGTTCATCAGTACAGTGTTTCCATGCAACTGGAAGATGTTCATTTTTCTCCCCATCTTCTAAATTTCAAGAGAGTTAAATGCATCTTGATCATTGCTGTTATAAAGTTGTATTTTTCTCCATCTTCTCTAGTTATTCACTATTTTTGGATTGAATCTTTACTTTGCTAGGAGTGTTTGCTGTTTGGTTTAATGGTTGCACAATTTTTTACTGGGGAGGAGCAGTCCTTTTTCTTCTTGTGAGTGGTTTCACATTGCAGCTGCTGCTTGCTGGTGGTCTCTGTTGCTACTTCTCCCTCATTTGCTTCTGGTTTTTGGAGCTGTCCCAGCAAAATGGTGGGAAAATTAAATTCTTACCCTTTTTACTGGGGGACAGAGAATAGGTGGGGGGAACTTGTTTCTTTAATCACTGTTTAAATACGGTACCTTACAGATGAGTGAGAAGGATCACTAATGTGTGTATCACATAGCATTCCAACACATTGCTTTGGGGATATTTTTTGCAATTTTTTGCAGAAAAAGGTATTAGCAATTAGATATAATCTGATGTATTCCAAAATTAAAAATAATTATTCAGAAACACACTTTTATGAACAGGTAATATAAGGAAGTCAGACTCAAACACATTAATTTGGGGTATGGTTTAGAACTTGTGTTTGAAGCAAAATTAATATTGTGTTGCAAGATTGTCTTCATACATAACAGTGGCAAAGTCACATCCAATTTCTTCCTTCTTGGAACACAATCTGATGAAAAGGGAATTTGGTTGTGTCCAAACAGGAGCTATAAAAGGCACATTCTAATGATGTATTTGACCCAGGATCAAAGCCACAGTGCTGGGTTAGAACATAGTGTTCTCATTTGATCCTTTCTCTCTGATATTAGAAATATTTGGATGTGAAGTTCTGCATTTGGCTCATATCTATCCAAAAATGATAGTGAACCTTGCCAGTGGTAAGGTAAGTCTCCCCTCAGACCACTTCAATTTAAACAGAATATATCCAGTAAATTAAAACACTAAAAAGTAGGAAATACTTTTAAGTGAAGTAATAGTCATGGTAACATCTTATGCTGGATCTTCAGCTGTCAGAAAGCATAATTTTGCCTTCTGTGTCATTGCTTACAGAAAATGTAAGTGTAGTTTTACCATCATCTGAGTCTATGGTAAAAGCTTTGTAACATCAAATTCTCAGACTTTGAGACCTTTAAGACATTGAAAATTACAACCTCTGACTGAGATGTGGATGCAGATACTTCTTAAAAGTGAGGTGGCAAAAAAATCTTTAAGGAGTTTCTTTTTGTATTGATACCAAACAAAAGCGAATATTTATGCTTTTTTTTGGTGAAGAGTTTGTAATTGATACATTCTAAACTGTTCACCTGCATAAATAACTTTCAATGAAAGAGATTTTTTTTCTTGTCTATTAACACCATAACTGTCTTGATATTTGTTTCAAGCAATTAAGGGAAATCCAGTGTTGCAGGAGAATATTCTGGTTCTGCCTGGGGTCTATTTACTTCATAATCTATAGCAAAATGCTTCTTTTCTCTGTTGTTGAAAGTTTTTATTTCGTTCACCTTAGTTTTTTTTTTTACGTGCTTTAAAATTCCGCTCAAAGATACATGTTTTCTAGGATAAGCAAATATTTTCAGTGAATACTTTTTGTGGTAGCTGGAGTCTGGAATGGAATTTCTTCTTAAACCCAGGAGTTTCCTGCTGTTCAACCACATTCTTTGACTGAGGCTTGGAATAAGGTTGAAATTTCTACATATTTAGGAATTTCGGTCTTGGTGTACCGGATACAGAGGAAATACTGTAATGGGATATTTAGACTCCTTCACAGACTTCTACAAAGTTGGATGGCCCTCACTGCGTTTTCCCCTCTCCACTGCCTTTTTGAAACCAGCTCAGATCTCCCACTCTGGTCTTTCTTCACCTCTATTGAACTTCCCAGTGGCAGAGTGTCTTCATTTCCTTTCATGAGAACTACAACCATCTTCCATATGGGAACTATCTACCCACTTCCCATTGTGCTTTCATGTTCTGTGCTTCTGAATGCAGATGACTCACTCAAACTGCCTTTTCATCTCCATTTTCTAGCTTATTCTGACTTCATTGGTTCTTGGATCAATGTGCCTGGAGAGGTGCAGTCAGTCTCCCTTTGAGCAGTCATTTCATTTCAATTTATTGCTTGTGGACATGAAGAGACAGTTTGACAAAATTTGAAAAGACAATTTCCTTCATTCACTATTTTGGTCCTTCATCTCAGGTTCTTTCCATCTTACACTGGCCTCAGAGTCCCATTATAGTACTGAGGGGCTTTTGTCCCCGCTGTGTATGAAGAAAACCGATTTTCTCTCCACACAACATCAACACAAGAAAGAAAGTTTTTCCTATCATTTCATATGCCAGTCTTCATGAAAATTTAGGGAACTCTTGCTCATCCCCAGGGTGAATGACAGACATTTTGAAAACATTAAAATCACAAAGCTAAAATTAATTTAGATCAAATTTAGGCATAGTAAGTTTGTTCACTGACAGATTCACTATAAATTCCCTTCTCATTCTAAAACAGATGATCATCTAACCCAATGATAGATTCTCATCATTAATCATAAAGATAAAGGGATATTGCATAGCAAATATCATAATTTTCAAATTACTGTGCTTATTTCAATATTGGTGGTGTGAGTGGTGTAAGGGGAGAAAATTTTATCAAACCTATAAGAACAAATAGTTTACTCCAAGGTTATTCTTAGAAATAAATTAAGATAGGTTTGTTGTTTCGTTGGAGTTTTTTTCACTCCATAAAAATTACCTTAGATAAGAATTTTTACTTCAAGTCTTGAAACTAGAAAAAGAAGAATCAGCCAAAAGCAGGCACTTGTGGTGGAAAGATAGAAACAAATCCAGTATAAGTAATGATAGTTGATCTGTCTAGAAAATACTTGTTGTTGTATAACACAACAAAGCTGGAAAATACATATGGAATTGTGGAGGGATTTCCTTGATTTTTGCAACTTTCCCTAGCTAATAAATTTCCCAGCATTTAAGGGCAGCAGGAAAGTCTTTATGATGAGCTGTCAACAAAGTTCTAGACAAGAAAATAAATTTGGACAACACTTTTTTTATTCATAAAGGATGTACTGAGCAACTTTTTTTTTCACCAGAACAATTTTTATTTCCAGGTAAAAGACCATACATGTGTGAAGACACACAAAGTGCATGAGTTTTGGAGGGAAAATAAAAGAAATCAACATGTGATTTTATGCTAATGTATCCTTAGAGACTTCCAATGTATAATAGGTCTTTGTTTAAGAGTTAAACTTCAAAAAAATTAATTTCACTTTTCATTAGTACAACCATGTTAGCTTCCAAAAATTAATTATTACTGAAATGTTTATAATTCTGATAACAAATTTTGCCATTAACTTGAGTTTTCAGGGGCTTGATCCTGAAATCTTCATCTCAAAATCATGTTTGGATTATCTACTTTGATTAAGATAATTTCTGAAGTCTCTATTACAAGATTGTGATCATTTTACCTAGCTGGATAAAGACATTTTTGTGCACGTTGGCTAGAGAAATCACGTTTCACATTTTAATGTCTATGACTTAGTTTTAAAATAAAGAACTATTTTAAAACACATTGCAGATTGCAATACATTGCTATCTGCTCCTACTTTTCAATTTGTTAAAAATATGTTTGTTAACTAATCACCATTTATCATCTTATGTAGTATCCAGACAGTCAAATCTATTGAGATGAGATCATCATCACAGCCCTTCACAATAAGTCATTCATATAAATGCACCTGTATTGCAAATAACAGGCTTGTGGAGAGGAAGGGGAAAGAAAAACACAAGCTTTGGCTAATCCTGGGTGGTCTCTTTACCCAGATTAGATTAAATATGGTTTCTTCACAACAGGTGACTTTTAATTGTTTTCTTATGGCAACTCATTTATTCTAGAGGTTTTTGTTTGGCTCATGGTTAGTTTTCTAAGTTAATGACTGTGTGACAACATGCTGAGTACAGGTGGCAAAAGCCAAGATGAAGAATGTGGATATTGCTTCATGTGCATGAGGCTACTGGTGTGAAGCAAATCCTGCTTGCCTTGATCATGTGGGTCTTCCGTGTTGGTCCATAGTTTGGAAAATGGGAAGTCCTTACCTCTCCCAAAGCCTGGAAGCATCTTCAGAAATGGCAGGAACAAAACAGGCAAATTCAGAACACTCTGAAGCTGATGTTCAGTGTGGGTTTCACAAAGCATATTTTTTGTTTTCTGGCACGCCAGATTTCCTTGATGTACACATTAACAGCGCCAAAGCTTTCATCTGGTTCACTAGATTTTCTCCACTGAGAGGCCCAAGGGCAATGCTAGGGATGAATTGTGAAATTCTTCCTCATCACACCAATTGGATGCATACATGTTATGTCTTTCCTATCATCATCCTGGCTTCTCTGCTGTTTATGCTCCAAATCATCTATCCTAACAAAGGAAACAGCAGAAAAAAAGCCAAGAATTGCCTGGCAAGATTTGGTAGAAAAAAACTATTGTCAATTTCAGACTTAAAAAACTGAATCCCCATATCGCGGCTTACAAATCACTGCTGGCAATAAACAAAATAACAGGGCAGAAGCAACAACAAAATAATTAAAACCAGGTAGCACAGACTATGCTAAACTGCAGAACAAAAGCTACACAGAGAGCATCAGCTGTGGTAGAAGCAATTAACCTGGCTAATGGGTCTGATACTTACATACCTCCCTTTCTGTCACAAAAAGCATATGGATGCAATTAGCTGGAGTAAAGGAAATACCATCTGAAGCCCCTGTTTTCCGATTGAGATGACCTCTGGCCCAGCATGAAGACAGTTGAAGTATTTGCTTGGTGTTGGTTAGCTTCATATGTAGTGGGTGGGGGGCAATTTGTAGATGGGCAAAGATACAAAACTATGCCTTAGCACGTAACAAACTGAGGGAGCATTTAAAGCAAGTTGGAACTAAAGTAAACCTCCTGCTACTGCCAGTTCCAGGGCTGTTACAGAAAAATCCTCAAATGACAAAATAAACAAAATTCAGAGAAGGTTACTACTTTATTCTCATCTGGAAGTACTAGTGGCACAACAGATTCTCCATGGTGTGAGTATAAAATGTTGGGAAGGCCAAAGTTTTCCATGTGTTAGACACACTCAGACCCTTGTCACAGAATATATCTTAAAAGGCAGAAATATTACATCTTTTATTCAGGTCAAATAGGCTGTCATCTGCTCTGTCTCACTTCCTGCTTCTTTCTCTGCTCTATCTCAGATGGTTCTGTAGGATGCACATAGAACTTGGATTTTCAAGTGGTTGTCACGTATCCAGTACATCATTTTCCTGAGTAATCTTTTTATGAGAAAAAAATATTTCTCATCCAGAAAAATGTATTTGCTTGAAATAATTGCAACTTTTTTAAGCATCTTTAAAACTATCACATGCAATAAAAGTGATATATTTGTCTTTCAAAATCTAGATATCTGTTTAAAGGTTTCTGAAAAGCTCTTAAGTTATAAACTTCTGAGGAAAAAAACAAGATATCCCTAATTAATTGTTGGAAGACAAAGTGGGTTAATTTTATGAAGTTCAGTAAGACTCTTCTATGATATTTTTAGTTTGCAAAGGTGCATATAGAATGAACAAATCAACTAAAAATGTATGTTTAACAGATATGAAAAACAAAATCTGTGGGAGTTTTGCAGTCAGATCTGCTACTAGTTTTATGCACTTTAATAAAAAACATCCTGTCTAGTACATATGTATTTCTTTACTACACTTTAGATATGACATGAAAACATCTGTGAATCCATACTTCTAACAGACTATTTCTATGGGAGCATAGTAATAGATATTCATACCACCTTAAAGCTCTCAGATTTTATGTGCCAATAAGTGATTGTTGGCTTTTTTAGTTTTTTTGCCAGTAGAACCCAGAACAATTGTTTAGTCTTATTGTGTAAACAAATGTAAAATTCTTATGCAGTTCAGTCTTATTATTGTTACAGCAGAAGATTGTGGTTACCTACCCAAAAACCCCCACAGCTTCAGTATTTCCATTCATACAGATACACTGGAGTTATCCAAAAAGAAACTGTGGTGGAACATGTGTTAGCTTTTCTTTTTTTCAGTGAGGAGGAGGCCATTAAGTCTGGAAGGATGCCAGTTAATGATAATAATCAGTCCTTCTGGGGCTGTTTTATAACTTTGCAGCTGTATTGTTGGCTACAATTTGCAGTCCCAGAGATATTGCTTTATCTGTTTGTGTTTTCCTGTTGGATTGGATAGGAGGCACTATTCCTTAAAAAAAAAAAGACAGAAACAGGAAATAAAAAAAAGGCAAATTTTTAAGGAGAAGGGGAACTGTAGCATCTTTCAGTCAGTGTAGTGTCAACACCACTTAGGACAAATTTCAAGCATTAACCATTCTTAGACTCTTCCAGCTGCCTGCAGTGTGAGTTGTTAAAAGACCAGAGCATGAGCCATAAAATGTGTCTGTGGGTGTTAGTTAACAATTTGCAGGTGCATATCATTCCAGTAAAGCTTTCAAATTATATGCAATTTATAAGCTATGTTTGAAGCTTGTAGTTGTTATGTCTAAGCAAATTAGTGTCTTTTCTGGCTTCAGTTTTTGAGAGTTCCACCAAATTTGTGGGGTAAGGGACAAGAAGGAGAAGTGGTTGTTTCAAGCATACAAAATTCAGACAAACAGTTTATTGCATTCAGTTTTTGTCTAATGTACTGCATCTGGAAGAGGAGAGGCAAGCAGTACTTCCCTGACTGAAAATTTAAATTAGGGCAGAATGGAGCTCCAGAATCTTGCTTTTTGATCCCAAAGTGTGCCAAAACAACAAAGCTGCAAATTCCATTAAGTGTGATGCAGAGTGAACTAAATACTACAGAAAGAAAAAAAAAAAAACCAACCCAAAAAAACCAACATTCTCTTCTAGTCATTTAGCTGTACATGGGCAGTAACAGCATAGGTGTCTGTACCCAAAATACTGTCAATTGCTCTACGCATGATGGACTTAAGGGTGAAGCAATACACTACTAGATAAAGCATTGACAAGAGGGAAAAGAAAAACTCTGAGCTCATAGTTAAAGGAATAGACTGGTTATTTTCTAGGCTTTACAGTGGAATCAATTTGCAGTCATGTATGTTCAGGAAGTACGAAATGCCGGCAGTTTGTACTGGAAAATAAAATTTGGGTTCCTAAACTAGTGAAATCTTTATGCTTATGTATATATCTATATCATCTATTTCTATCTATATCTACACACACACATATATATGTATATATAAATCTAAACATATATACATTTCGGTGATTAAATGTATGTAAAAAGTGACTGCATTTGGCCATGCTTCAGGAGGAAAATGGTACAAATTATATCGAGTTTAATCCCATAGAGTTTTAGGATGGTTAGAATAATTTGAAAGACTTGTAATTAAATTGTTGAGTGTTGCTAGCTATGCAATTACGATTGCAATGAGTTGCCCCCATTCTTTTCAGTCTGGTAGTTCAGCAGAGAAACAGCTTCATGCCAAAGGTAGACAGGTGTGTTCATGTTGACACAGAACCAGAGCCCCCAGAACTGCAATGTTGTACTGAAAGAGCAGGTCCTTAACAGAAGAATGCCATGCTGTGTTTAAAGATGCTTCAAGCATCCTTGGTGGTAACAGCAAGAGTTCAATTATCTCCAGAAAGATTGCTCCTGAAGTAAATGCCATGAAAGATAGCAGCATGTAAACAATGTGAACATCACCTCTGTCTTCGGAATACAGTCTGAACTACTGGTCTCATGTAGAAATTGAGCTGTAAGAAAAACTAATACAATGCAGAAAAAATAGGAAGGAGTGGGAAAGAACCATTTAGGCATTTTTTCTCTGTGAAAGGTACATTTTCACAGAATAATTGAAAAATTCCTTTTTTGTTGCAGGAAAAAAAATGAAAACCAAACATAACAAACACAAGATCAATTTTTTTTTCCAAATTGCATGATTGTTCTTGTATCTGAAAATATTCCTTCAGACAATTGAGCTCAATTAATAATCAAGCTCTATATAGCTATAAAAAACAATTGCTACATTAAAATAATTATATCTCAATAAAGAAAAAAAGGAAATTATTTTAGAAAAGCTGTTTATCAGGGGTTATATTAATACATATAACCCCTGATAAACCCTTTTTTTGTAAATCTAGAATTTAGAGTAGAGTATTCCAAAAGTAAGTGTTAAGGCTTTTACTTCATCACATCTTTAGATTAGCAAACTGAGTGATAGTTTAGTAAAGGTTTGGTACTTATCAAGTGGTGCTAGAAGTACACTTTTCTTTTAATTTCAAATACCTCTAGGAAAAAAGAGGAGGAATAGGGCATTCTTAGCCTTGAGATATAGCACTATAAAATTTAAATTACTTTTTTTTTTTAAAATTTCTCTGAAAATTTGCCATAAGAATACTTTGATATGTCATGCCTTTTGAAACAACTTATATTGTCCTAGTTGTACTGTAGTATTTCCAGGCATTATTAACTAGTAACATTTTTAATTTCAAAAAGAAGCCAAGAAATTGTAATAATAACTGGAAACAGAGAGATTTTTCAGGTTTTTCCTTCTGCTTCATGTATAAGATTTCATCTTGAGACATAAATAATGAAATTATTTGAAAGATGAAGACAATCCTAGGAAAAGAACTGAAAAAGTGCAGCGAAGTGTCTTTCTTTTTTTTTCTCGAACACAATGGTTTTTTTTTCCTGTGCCTGGTTATTTTAATTTTATTTTATTTCTGCTGTATTAAAATACTTAACCCCAGAACTCCACTGAGAATTAGCCTTTCCATTTCTTACAGGGTCAGGGGACATGCAGTGAAACAGCACTAGGCAATCTTTCCTACAAACAACCATGCAACAACAGACTGGAAACACAAATAACGCTTGTGGGAAATGGCTACACACAGATTTTCAGCTCATTCTGAAAGAAGACTGAAATGTAGCACAGTTAACCTCTGTGCATTCCTTGTAGAGTGAAGCCATTCAGGATTCCTTATCTTTGTAAAGCATTTTATACCTGTGCATGAAAAAAAAGGCAAGTACAGAGAATAACTCTACTACTACAGAAACTCAGAAGATAGTCTCATGACTGTGTGTCTTCTTACAAAAAAAAAAAAGCCAAAGAATGAAAGAAAAATCTGATTTTGGATGGGGTTTTTTGTTTGGGTTTTTTGGCTTTGGTTTTGGGTTTTTGGGGGTTTTGTTTTGTTGTTTGTAGTAATTTCATTGGTTTTGGTTGTTTGTGTTTTCTTATTTTATGTTTTTAAAGGATTATCATTTTATATTTTTTTCTGGATGAGTTACATGCTGAAAATTTAGTTTAGACCATAGACTAAACTAGGACTCAGGAAGGTTTTTACTACAATCTTGTTTCTCAGAGATTTGTTGGAATTTTAACATCTCTGTGACCTAAATTGTTCAAACTTCTAACAATCCTTCTTCAGCTGCAAAGAATATGCAATCTCTTCAGGATATATGCAGTTGTTAATCATTCCCTTCAAGTAAAAATACCCTGATAAAACATCACAGACTTCTACTATTGATGACTGAGGTACATAAACTGGTTAGGAGACAGTGAAACAGGTTTTTGATAGAAAATACAGTTCTGTCAAGATGAGAGATCTTATTTAACAGAAAGTTGTAGAATCCTAACTTTCCTCCTCCAAATTAGAAGACAAATCTAAACATGATTTCAATTGCAAGTATTTATCTTCTGTGGTTCCATTCTATTCCAAAGAAAGAAAATATGTCTTTCAGAAATCTTCAGATGATCCCACCGAACCCATGCATATAAATTCTTGATCAAAAATCTGCTTTAATATTCAACAGTTCTGCAGTGTTGTTTCAAAATACATGTTTATGGGAAAAGAGCAATGCTGCAACCCTCCTTCCCATTAAGTGGCAATTATCCTTTTAGAGGTCAGTTTTCTCCTTAACTCATATTAAAACCTTAAAATTTACATAAAAGTATGTAAGCATTTTATTGAAAAGGGAAAGTTAAATATAAACTTGACAGATACAGATATTACAAGTTTGCTATCTATTGGCAGAAAAGGGTAGGAGTGTTGAAATATTTAAATGTGTGTTATGGATGAGAGGATTAGAAGTTATTTCTGAACCCTCTAGAACTTCTTTTCAAAGGTTTTGATGTCAGGAAACTTGTTCTATTTTAGAAAAGATTAAAGATTATTTTCCGTCCTTTAAAACATTGTTTTTCAAATAAGACATAATTAGTAAAATCTGGAGAGCTTAAATCACTGGAAGATTTAGCCAAGCCATCAATATTTTTTTTTGTGTGTGAAACTTGCTCTATTCCTAAAACTACTGGAGGATGTGCTCTAGACATTAGTAGAGAAAGCCAGACACCTTCCATTTTGCCAGAGACAAATTTAACTGCAACCTCAGAAGGTTCTGAATTATGTTGTAATTTATAACATGCATTCTTAATTTTCTCACATTCTGTTGCCATATGTATGTGAAGGGAAGATGAGGAAATAAATATTGTCTATGAAATAGAGAGTTGGGCCCCTTTGGATCGCAGGGTTCAGATGGGCAGAAAGATCCAATCCCAACTCAGCTGATTAGGATATTTTGTTGACTACCACTGAGATTGAAATTTATGAAATTGATGGCAGTTACATGTTAGTAGTAGTTATATCTGTCTTCTGAATTTATGATGTACAAATGTTTCATTAGCATACATTAGCATACAGACAGCTAAGTTATACATGTTTTTAGAGAAAATTGGGGTTTTCTTAAATTCAGTTGTTCATTTCTGAATATTAGTGGCATTTATGTCAGGGACACACATCAACTGCAACTTAAGTTTCTCAAGAACCTACTCTAAAAGGTTCCTGAGGATGTCGAATCAGAGCAAGTTAAGAGTACATATTATCTACTTTGTTTTAGAGATTGGATAAACAGAATTCCTTTTCATTAGAGACCTATAAATTCACAGTGAGCTTTTCACACTACTTCCTATAGTGACTTTTACAAGTCAACTTGTAAAGTACCAGACCTTGAGGTCTCTCCTGCATTTCCTTTGCTCATACTGATATGTGCAGCAGTGATTTCAGACTTCTTCTGGTCAACATGGGGAGCAATTTACACATAATGAAAACCATTAATTATTCACTCTCTTTTTCAGACTGTGTGTTTTTGGTTTGGTTTTTTTTTGTCTGTTGACCTCTACATTGCTGTTCACAATGTTAAAACACTTTTTAAAAAATTGCACAAGTGTAAATTGGTAGAATAAATTGCTAGAAACAATGGTAAAAGTCATAATGGACTGAAACTAACAACCTGATACTGAAAGCATTTGTCACTTGCTGCATATGGAAGAGTGTAAAATCAGATTGATGCAAATTAGATTAATACAATCTTATTTTTCATGAAAGAATATCTATTAGAATAAATACCAGAATGAATATTATTCAGAATTACCCTTGAATAATAGCCACCTTCAGAGAAGCTGGTAAAAGAGAACACAGCTCTACTCAGATCTACATTGCATTAAAAGAAAGATGCAGAAGTAAGAAAAGAGAGCTTCAAAAGAAGAGCAAATAATACAGATTTTTTTTAAATAAAAAATATCCCAAACATTTGCCACCCAACTTCAAACAATTTCCACTTAACTTCAAAGTGCTATTTCCACTGTTAAAAAAGTAATTTGAAATTCCAGGATGCAATCTGGTTGATCCTCAACCCATTGAGACCACCCATAGATGCAAGATCCTTCACTACCTTTAGTGATATAAGGAAATGCTTACATAGAAAAGACAATAAAAATTATTCCTATTTTTTTAAAGATGGGACAGTTGACTTCTTGTACGATATCAAAGAACTTCTAAGTAATTCAGGTTTCGCCCTTCTGAAGGCTTTATCTCTTTCCTCTTATGTTCTTCAAACACTTTGGTATAAATAAAGCTTAAAATGTTTTCCTAAATTTCTACGTTAGAATAGAATAGACTAAGTCAGTCGGAAGGGACCCAAAATTATCATGTAGTCCAACTGCTTGAGCAATTCAGGGACAACCAACATTTAAATCACGTCATGTACAAAAGTCTCTTGAACTCTGGCAGGCATGGGGAATCAACCATCTCTCTAGGAAGCCTGTTACAGGCTTTGACCATCCTTTCAGTAAAAAAAATAAGGATTCCTAATGTCAAGTCTGAACCTTCCCTGATGCAGTTTTGAGCATCCAAACACATCCTCTATCCATTAATAGTGGAGAACAGCAGCTCCCTCTCCACATACTATCTTCCAGAATCTTAAGGGAGAATGAAGTTACCCCTTAGCTTCCTTTTCTTCAAACTAGACAAACCCGTGGTCCTTAGTGGCTCTTTGTGGGATGTACCTTCCAGCTACTTCACCAATTTTGTTGCCCTCCTCTGGACACATTCAAATACTTTTACATACTACTTTTACATTAAATCCTTCTCAGATTGTGGAGCCCAGAACCACACATACTACTCCAGTTGAGATCACAGCAGTGTTTAATACAGCAGTATGATCACCTCTTTTGACATTAATCAGATAACATATAGTTTTAATTCTGTGATGAAAAATTATTGTTGTTTGAAAGGAGGCTTTTTGCTAGTTCAAAATTTATTTGCTTTCTTTTTACTTTTGTTTACATAACTGCATTTATCAAGATTGAGATAAAAATTTGAGGAGTATTCATAAACAAAAATGTTCATTTAAAATTCCCCTAATCTAGAAAAATTATGAGAGGCACAGTAGGCATTTGAATAAGAATGTGAACATTTTTGTTTCTTTTGGTCAGCCTAATATGTGAGCGACTGGTGGCTCCTGGGAGTGGGTTGGCAGAGTATTATTTGAGCTCCCTCTCCTTCCACAGTCTCTCTCAGCATCTCTGTGAGTGTTTAGATGAGTTTTGTAACATAACCTAACCTCAACCTTACAAGTTAAGCACAGGTCTAAGTGTCTGAAGGCTTTTGTAAATAGGTGCAATACCCTAAGCTGGTTAGCTGCACACTGGCTGGGCAGCACACCACCCAAGGCTGAGGTCCCTGTCCAGCCAGAAAAAAAGCCCAAGCACAGAAGAATGGTTCCACTGCACTCACAGGACAGACACGTGACTTTACTTAAGTCATCTAAATATTTAGCCTTTCAAAAGCCACATATGAAAAACAGGTGTCATAAAACCTGACTAGTTCATTCACTAAGGTCTTGATCAACGAATTATCAAATTAATGTTATTTTAACAAATTACCAATATTTCTCCAGATAGAAAAATCTGAAGGCAAATACTTACCAGTTTTCCCCGCTGCTTTGTTTTCATTCCATCTTTCTATGGTCCTGCTCTTCTAGGAACTGAAGTAGGAGCATGAGTAGTGGCCAGTAGCTGAGAAATGAAGGACCTCAGCCTTGAAGAGAGCCAAATTACAGCTGTGTTTTGGAAAGAATCTGGTATCTGTTTGCAAAATCCTTTTAGATTTTGTCTCTTTTTTTATCCCTTGCTATTCATTTCCTGTGGTCGTCACATTGGCACTGAGGGAGAATAAAGGCCTGTATTCATTTTGCTTAGCTTAAAAACTCAATTACCACATTAAATTGAGGAAGCTTCAGCACCTAAAGAAATAAACAGCTTGCTGGTGGTAACAGTCTCATTCTATTGACTTCCTTAAGAGACCTAAAGGAGGATCTGGTACCTACATCCTGTAAACCAAGAAATAGTGTATTGCTATTCCTGGTACTAGGCTACTGGTTTTGTAGCCATTTTCAAGGCCACAGGACTGAAATTTGTGAACTTTCCTTCCTCTGAACATTTCTAATCTTACGTGGAACTCTGTGTCCATTTAGTTTAGCTGTAACTGCAATTTTCCTCATGTTGTGCTTGCTACTCTTAATTCAGAGCTTTCACTTATCAAAAGGTATAACCAAAACTTTGTATAGGTAAGAGTAAACAGTAAACTTTCTGTGTAGGAAAATTTTTTATTACACTAACAAAAAATATATATTAAGAAATATAGACCTGGTATGAAAGCAGATATCTTAGGAAGTGGGGACAAAAGATGCAGGGGAGTGCAGGCACAGGATGTTTGGAGTCAAGGTACAGACTGATGTCGTACCTTGACTCCAAACCCCATAGCTCTAAACAAACCACCAGCAGTCTCTTTAAAAAATGCAGGCCTGGACCTCAAAGAAACCAACCATAGTAGCAACACAGAACAAAAAACAAGTACCTGCTTATATAAAATGCACCATATGGAGCAAAGTTTGATTCACTGTGAACTTGCAAACAATTAACAATAGAGAAAGCTGTAAAGCAATGTTAGCAGATATAAAAAGTGGACCCTGGGGTAAGAAACATTAAAAAACCAACATCATAGTCCTCCAAGTGGAGGAATTAGGATGAATCCAATTCACTATATTCCCATACTTATAGTAATAGTAAAAATAATAATAATAAACCCTAACAGGGTTAGGGTTAGGGATTAGAGTTAGGGTTTGGGTTAGGGTTATGTTACTTCTTTATGGTAATATTTGGGTCTTATTTTACTCTTTCATTGTCTGCAATAACTGGGTCTGTACTAATATCTCTTCTGTCATTAGACTTTAAAATTTCAACTATGCCAGTAATAACCTCTTAAATTTTCCTAAAAAATATATTTTCCCTTTTGTTCATAAAAGGCTTTTGAGCGTCAGATTACTCTCCACGATTCTGGTGGGGACAAATAAATCAGAATATCATGGGATTCCTTTCTGGGCTATTTGGGTGACAGATGAGAAGTGATAAGACCCATGGAATGGGTACACTGTTTAACAGGTGCAGGTAATTGCCTGTCATGCTAAGACTAGAAAGGATTGTCTTAAGATCTGAAGAGCTGGTTACTGTTTGTTACAGGGCTAATGCAGCCCTGTACAGATGTGGAAAATAAAGCAAGATGTTAATCCCTAAAGGACTGCTGCAATTATAATGCAGTGGAGAATGAGCTTCATTGACCAAATGGCAAGTTCAGTAGATGATCTGTAGAAAGGCAAATTCCTCAATGCTGCTTACACATTAACTGTAAAGAAATCAAATCTACACCTATGCTCTTTCTCTATTTGACCACATTAAAATCCCCTTTTCTTGGTGCTGCCTGTTATCTCTTTGTTCTACAGTTAGTGAATGCATTTTAATAGCTCATTGTGAAGTTCATAAGAGGATCACATGCCTTAATAGTATATTGAGTATAATTTTTAATGTTTTCCATCTCATTTCATTTCTTTCCTGCTGAAAGTACTAAAAGCTCTGCCAAGAGCACACTGGCAAATGGAAAGTACTCAAACAATGAACATCTCATCTAATGTTTAAAGCATAATTAGGGGATTACACATCTTCAAGAGTTATGCCCCTTTTATTAACCATAAATTGTCCATTTCTATGGATTTTTATTACCTCATGTCAGTATTTTTTTAATATTTTAAAAGCACATAAATATTTCCAATTTTGAACATTCAGAACTCCAAAGTTATTATAAATCAACCTTCCATCAGACCTCCTAAAATTTATTTCTTCTCATTCATGATCAACAGATTAGATCGATTAATAGGGGTATGTCTGATAGTTGGCTGGCTGTTAGTAGATGTTGGTTTGCAAGCTATTTCAGCAGAAATAAGAATAGAGTTAACAGGAGATACATGAAGTGACTTAATTATTACTCTCAGCTTCCTGGGAGAGGTGGGGAAATCTGTTCAAGTTTCCATAACTTAGCAACACCTTCTGCCATTTTACTCACTCAGTCTTTCTAGAGTTTCAGAATAATTTACTGTGTTTGGTTATCTGGCTCATGAGATATTTTGTGTATTTGCTTTCTTGATATTTTTCTGCCTCATTGATTAAGGTAAGAAAAACAAAATAGCCATCTCTTTCCCTATGAGATATAAAATCTGGAATTTGATGATCATCTTGGGCAAAAATTTAGACTTGGGTATTTTTATTTTTTTTATGCCTATGATTTTATTTTTTTGGCAGGATTAAAATAAGCCAATAAGTTATGGTGTGGATGAAATAGCTACAACATGAAGGGTCACTTTTCCCTCTAGTCCTCAGCAAAATTTCAGTCTTCCTTAGGTGGATCCTCAGTTGTCAACCTACATAAAAATGGCCATGAAGCCACGTTGATATATGGAAATGGACCAGTTTTGGTATACAAGTGACCAAACCATCTTACGAAATGTAAGAAGTGCCCATTTAGTCTATGTAAAAAACAACACCATACACACCTTTATCAAAGGTATTTGATAGGATCAAAATAAGTAATAGAACTTCCTAGGCTTGTGCATTTTTTTTGGTGCCACAGGAAGGATAGACTGATCTTTTTTTCTCAGCTTCAAATTCAGACGTCATTATGCGACTATTTGGCATAAAAATTTGCTTTTAAAAAATTCTTCGCCAACTGGAATCTGTGTTTTCAGGGTGACAAGAAAAGAAGGAAAGGAAAGTAAAAATTATAGGGAGGAATGCAGTGAAAATATCACTGCAAAGTAGGCAAAGTCCAATGTCAGTATCATCAGCAGAGAAATTAACACTGAGAAATAAAAATAGCTTATTCTACTTGGAGCTCCTTTTTGACCTGTAGCTTTCAGTACTGAAACTTCATTCACATCCCTGGAGTGAAGACTGAGGAGCAGCTGTTCCCACAAAGGCAAACAACTTACCCTTCCACTTTACTGTGCTTCAGATCCTAATCCCCATTACACAGACAATTTAATTCCTAGTCTCTCTCTTTGTATAAACCAATTAGTTTTCTCCAGGATGAAACCTAGGATTTTCTCTTGTTTCGGAAAAAAGACTTTTCTACATACTATATCCAGGAAGTGGAAGTGAATTTTGCACCTCTGCCCTATAAGTCACCTAACATCACCAAGACCTTTCACACTCCAGCACCCTCAGGTGCCCTCATATCATTCTCTAAAACATAAAACACATACTCTGCTTCATTAGAGAACATCATTCTGGGGAATCCTGGCATAATTTCAGATGTTTCAAAAAAGAAAGCAAAACGAAAACAGAACACAACCAAAAAAACCCCAAAGAAAACAAAACAAAAAACCCCATGTTGTGACATCTCTGGATCTTACTAGTGACCTCAGTGCACAAAAATACAATCTGTACTATAGGGGCCTATCACTGAGCAGTGTGGATGCAAACTGATCTGACCTTTCCGGAATGGGATCCGGAGATTGTTCTCCTGGTGGTTACCTTTCATAGTGTAGCTCTACTAAAAAGCTCTCAGAGAAGAGACAGAATCACAAAAAGTGCTCAGCTGAAGGGACTCACAAAGGTCAGTGAGTCCAACTCACAGCCCTGCACAGGAACATTTCCAAGAGTAACGCCCGAGGGCATTATCCAAATACTTCTTGAATTCTCTCAGGCTGGTGCTGGGACCATTTCCCTGGGGAATCTGTTCCAGTACCCAACCACCCTCCAGGTGAAGAACTTTTTTCTAATATTGAATTTAAACCTCCCCTGACACAGCTTGAGGCCATTCCCTCAGGGTCTGTCCTGGTCACCACAGTGAAGAGATCAGTGCCTGACCCTCCTCTACCCCTCAGAAGGAATTTGCAGACTGCAATGAGGTCTCCCCTCAGTCTCCTCTTTCCCAGGCTGAATAGGCCAAGTGACCTCAGCCACTCCTCATAGGGCTTCCCCTTCAAGGCCCTTCTTCACCATCCTCATTGATCTCCTTTGGATGCTCTCTAATAGCTGAAAGTCTTTCTTGTGGCTGCCAAAAGTGCACACAGTATTCAAGGTGAGGCCGTACCTGTGCAGAACAGAGCAGGCAATCCCCTCCTTCTATTTATTTTTCTTTAGCAAGATATTTTGTACAGAAAACTAAAGAAACATGAAGGCTTTTTTAAATGAGTACATAAGATTTTCATCACTAATTTTACTACATGCAAAGGAAAAAGACACCAAAGTCAATGCTACCTAATTTGGCTAGTTTAATTTTTGTCTGCGTGCAAATAGGTTGACAAATCTGTGGTATAAGAAAGAACATGCATCTGGTTTATAGAGAAATAAGTTTGCCTAGAACTTCCTGGAAATTTTATTCATATGGTCTTTCCCAGGCTCAAAAAAACCCCAAGATCTTTAACAGCAGTCAATTTTCTCTATTTAAACTGTGTTTAAAAGAAATTGTAATCTGTAGAAACCTTCTTTATTAATGATGACAAATTTCTGTTTGTATAAAATGAATTTAGGTAATTAATTTCTTTTTTTCTATTAATACAACTTTTTATAGACATGAGAGGTATTTTTAATGTATTATCACTGAAAACTGGATTTAGGAGCAGAGGAATATGAGTCACCATATAAAGAAAAATGTGATGGCAGAGGAGAAGGATAATATTAAAATATAAAATTATATTTTAAAATATTTTCATGATATATCAATCCTTTAAAGAATTATATCCATCTAAGAAGAGCAGAGTATGTACAACTTCCTGATTCTGAGTTGTTTCTCATAGCCTGTAAGGAACCATGATGCAGTTCTTGTTCTCAGTAGGACTGATATAAATAGAGATGAAGGGTCTATTGATATAAATAGAGATGAAGGTCTAGGAATTCCATTGTCCATTCTATGGATCAAATCTCCTTATTAAGGAGCAGAGAGAAGAAAACAAAAATCTTATGGTGAAAAGCATTTACCCTTGAAAGAGGACCTTGCAGTTCATCCAGCTTAATGTCTGCTGTTTAATGGCTTTTCTGTTCAGTAAGTGTGCATGTCACTAAGATAGTGAATCTAAAATTCAGGTGCCCAAAAATCAGAAATTTAAGCCTGAATAAATGTATATAAGCCCTGTGTAATAGGTAATCTAAAAGGCAATCCAGCTTAAACAAAAATAGAGGTATAGGAACAACTTCTGCTTATTTCTTTCCACTCACTACACAAGAAACTCAAGGAGATGAGCTCAGATTTTAATGCTTAGATATCTAAATTTGGAAAATAGAAATCTCACTCTAAATTACTAGCCACTGCAACCACATACTTAATTTCATATATGGGCTAATTGAAGTGTCTAGCCCCTGCTACAAATATATGTAAGATCTCTCTAGTAGAGTTACACACACCCTTCCACTCCTTAAATCACAAAATATGAGATATAAAGGCCTAGGAGGCACAGATCAATCTCATAGCTACATGACAGCTGCTACTTACAATTCTACCAATACAACACAGTCATAAACTTAGCTTTTCAGGTTAGTTAAGCCAGGTTTAGGGCTATTTTGCATTGCCACAGTGACGCAAAGCCTAGAAGTTACCACTATGTTTCGTTGTCAGATGGTAGGTGCATAAACTGCAGGACTGGTAGTGGTAACTCATCTGGTTCATTGTCCAGCCTCCCCCTCTAATATTGTGTCATTAAAAAGTTATTTCAGTCCTTAATTCTAATTGATTTTGGAGGTTTGTTGGTTTGAGGGTTTTGATTTTGGTTTTTTGGTTTGGTTATTTTTATTTTTTTTTTGCATAATTCAAGTATGTTTTAGCTAAGTTGCACATCAGATAGCTAGTAATATGATCTTTGTGAGCAAGAAATGCCATGGCTTTTCTTTTTGGAGGGTGTATTGCTGTTATCTACATCATGCCAAATCAATTACAAATGAAAGTCAATTAATTAGGCTGAAATGTTGTAATAAAATATGCATACAAAGAACCACAGACTGTTTGGTATCAAGGTACAAATCTTTATCAGAACTACTGTGAATGCATTGGTAGAGAATGGACAAGTAAGCATCATGAGTGAGTTAGAAGGCTTTGAAAAATTAATATTTTCAACTTTTTGCAGCTTTTTCTTGGCAAAGTTGATTCATTTTAGTGCTAAAAAAACCAACTAAGATAAAGCTGCAGACTGATTTAGAATATGTATGCATTTTTCTCTTTTCAAAGCAAGATGATTAAATATGTATTAGCTTTCAGCCCAATCAAAATCAAGGAGTCCAATAAGGAAAAGAGGCCTATTGATATATACATTTCATAAAAGAAAGTATTTGAACTAGCAGCCTTCTGGGAAATACCACTACAAGTTATTCAGCCATCTAACTGAACTTATGTTGAACCATTTCTCTTTTCCTTCCTTTGAAGGGTATTGAAGAAGCTCAAGAAAAAGTCAAAACTTCCGTGCTCCTGAATAATGAATGAAGACAGTTCCTCACTCCAGTAAACGCTGCATTTTTGAAAAGAAAGAGAACAGCTGGTGCATGAAATCAAGCTTTTGAAATCACACATTTCAAGAAAAATTCTCTTGAGATACAACTTTCGAGAAACATCAGTCTGCAGCCCTTTTCTGCATGAAAATGAAACCTATTAAACAGTAAAGGTAGCAATATTGTGCTTTGTGTATGAGGTGAGTTTGCCCTAGCAGAAAGGCTGCTTATTCCTCTGGGCTCCCACAGTCTTGAGGAATAAAAATGGTTTGTGCATCAGTGGTTTTCTGTGGGCTCCCAGACCATGTCAAACAGCCTATGACATGCTCTTTATTCAGTATATGGGAAATATTGCTTTGCAACCAGGTGCCAGGAAGGGCCCATGGCCGGGGGAGGGGGATATGGGGGCCTAAAGATGCCGACAGTAAATGTACATTCCAGAGACTGCTTAATGGTCAAGAAAATCAGGGGTTCACTGAGGCAAGACAGAGAGGAATGTTCAACTTGTTCTTTTGATTGATGGTCAGTAGAATGCCAAGGATCAAGAGAAAATAAGTACAAAAGTATATTTCAGTAGGGAAAACAAGGCATTAATAGTGAATATCATGCCTAACACTGATGATGATTTATAGTCTGGCTTGCAGACAAAACCACCAATCTGGTACAGCTAACAACATGAGAGGCATGGAAAACTTCACGGCCTTTTTCTAAAATGATAGAGTACACAACAGCCACAAAGTTTCTTTTGGAGGTTTGTTTCCCTGTCATAATCTCCTGTAATCATTCAATTTGCATCAACCCGGAAAAAATTCTAAGGTGCCAGTTTAAGACTGAAACTGAAAATATTTCTGGTCAAGAAATACAGTTCTAGCTTCTTGCGTGAGGCAGAGTAAATCTAACTTCATGATGTGAAGTAATTGGGTATGAGGCACTTACACCTGTGGAAAAACATTTATGTGACAGGTTTATGTTCTGACAGTAAATATATGACAAAACCTGTTTTTTTCAGGGAGCACGTGGTTTACACATGATAATTTATTTTTCTGAGGTAAATGAGCTTTAATGTCTTTAATTTTTTCTTAACTGTGATAAAATGAGCACTATGAAATATCTTGCTTATCATCTCAGTTCTTCCTTTGCCCAAGGAGGTTTGAATAACAGTCTCTCAGCTTGAAAATATGCCAACTGTCAGGTAAAAGAGTCATTCTATTATATGTTATCTCAATCTGTATTTAAGTAATTTATAAAAAGTTACTCCAGGCAGAGAGATTGAGGGAGACATTTGAAAATACTTGATGATTGGGCAATTTACCTGAAAGGTTATTTATGCTGTTTCAGTCCCCATTCTGAATTGGGCAAAGGTGCGAACTGTAAGTCTACAAGATATTCTTAGGACACTTCTTTCAACCTTTCCTGTTGACATTGTTCCACTTGAGATAAAATGCTCAAAATGTGATTGAGATGGAGAACAAGATTAGCTCTCCAGTCCTCTAGCTAGGACACTTGCTCAGGAGATCAGAACACATGACCACCTCTCTCCAGTAAATATTTAATTGAGTATATGCAATGGAGCAGTGTCAACAGGAGACATTGAAAGAGCTCTTTTATGTTAGTTTTAAGTTAAGGGCAAGCATTTGTTGAAACAATTCATGTAGAGGGGTGATCTGAATATAGGTTTTTCACATCCTGCAGTTTACTGCTTGAGTCCCTGAGCGTATGAGAACTTCCTCTTCTTCTAGGTACTTGAGATTGGATTTTTTAAAAAAATATTTTAAATAGCCACTATTTTTTTCATGAATTTATTAATCAGCAGCAGCACTCTGGCTTCTTCCACTGTTACCACAAACTGACATCCACAATGGAAAAGTGGTATTGAACTTGTATTTGGAGCCCCTGATTGCCTTGAACAGAGCAGAAGTATATAGTCATTTAAAAGATAATGGAACCATTAGTTTGTTAAACCAAACCAAAATTATTTCATCAATTTTTGAGAGTATTCACAGATATCACATTGCAGGAGAAGTACCTGATTTGCTGGAGTGCAGGGCTTATTCGGAGAGAATTCTACAGGTTGCAGAATCAGGCTAACAGGAGCCTGATAAAATTTAATAAAAGCAAATGTAAGATCCTCCGTCTGGGAAGGCAGAACACTGCTCAACACCAGCTGAACACAAGCTATCAGACCACCCTGCTGCAGAGTGGGTTAATTCAGGTTTGTAGGAGCAAGAGTACACACAAAGAATTATGGAAATTATTGTTTTACTGTATTCAGTATATGTGAATTTCTATTTTCAGTAGTGTCTAGTTTTGTGATCATGCTTTTAGGAAAGACATACTGGAGTGGAGGGGGACTCCTATGTAATCAGGAACAGATTGCAGAAGGACAGAGAGAAGCGAACCTTTTGAGCCTGGGGAAAACCAAGGCCAAGGGAGACCTTACATCTGTTTGCAACTACCATACTAGGGTACTGAGAGAGGATGGAGACCCAATTCTTCTCAGAAGTTCACAGGAACACAAGAGGAGGAACTGAACACAGGCTGGAACAGGAGAAATTCTAATTAAATGTAAGGAATTTTTTAATTCACAGAAAGGTTTTTTAAACAAATTGTCTGAAAAAATTTTGGAATATCTGTTACTGGAAGTATTTAGAATTTGACTCTACATGGTCCAGAACAACCTGGTCTAAGTAGGTCCAGCTCCTAAGAGACAGTGGGACCCACTGACTTTCAGTCAACCTTCAGGACCCTTTCAGTAAACTGAGTTTCAGTCAATTTATGTCTTGACCAGTTTATTTTGCAGTATAAAGTATTGTAGACAATGATATTGGCAGTATTTGTATTTCCTTACTCTTCCTGAAGAATGTAATGGCTAATTTTTAAAATTACTGTTCAGTATTTTTTCCTACTTTATATGCAATAGATGTCTTTATTCCTCTCCTTATTCATCTTTTATATTTTCCAGCAAATATGCTGGGTATTCTGTATTTTCCTGTATACATCTAGTATCTTCACAGTTTTTAGGGTAATAAGCAATACAGAGTACAGCACATGTTATTCCTTGCTTTTTTCTTCCATCCATCACCCAAGAAACTGCTGCAAAATTAAGAGTGTTCAAAAAAAATTAGATGTATCCTTTCTGTGCTACAAAGAAAGAATCTTGGTCCAGCATAATTTTGTGCTCAAGATATTTAGCTTAAAAAATTTCAAATAGATTTTTTTCATTGTTTTAACCTGAGAAGTAATTCTATGTGTGTCTAAGAGAATGAAAAATTTTGATTTATAACCAGCTGACTGAAATGCACAGTTCTCAGGCTGTAGCAGGATAAATTTGTTTCACTATAATTCAAAATACAAAAATATATCATCCCTACTTCCAGATACACACAAATAGATATATTCAAGCACAAGTATAATTACATATAAAAAATTTCAGAAGAAAATAAATATTTCAAATTCAGAAGTAAATGTAAATACTATTGATTTATTTGGGTTTTATATGAACAATTTTCTCTTTTTCTTTTATATCAGAGAAGAAATGTCTTTATATAGGCAATATTTCTTTCCATGTGAGCTACATATACTCTTTCTAAAACTGTGAGAGTCCTTAAAAAGGACACATTTGAAAAACTTTTTGCTCTTGCATTCATAGTTTCAAAGGGGAGTGCATTGAATTCTACCATAACCTTTCACACAGGGGTTTTATCTAAGGAAGTTAAACCTATTCTATATTTGGAGAATAAGACAGAATTGTAATTCCTCTCTTTTTCATATATTTTTGCAATTCTGTATCCAGGAGACACCACAGCCTTTAAAGTATGGGAGTGGTCTTGTCCCCTTGGATTTCTCTTTCTCAGCCTAGCATGAAATTTCTTTGTCTTGCACTATGTATCAGTGATCATTCTTGCTACTTAAAGAATCACACAGCATGTTATTATAGTATGTTATTTATATTCACTTCAAAACCTTTTTTTGGATTTAAACTGTTTTGAATCTTGGGGTATTAGAATTTATTATATTATGTCAACTCAGAGATAAAAACTAGCAATGAGAGAGGAAGTTTAGAGCTTGAGCTTTATGGAGAATTAAACTGAGCGTGGGACGGTTTTCATTTGCAATATCATTTTGGAAGCTACTTCTGGGGTGAAACAATCATCTAGCAGGAGATTTGCCTCAACAAATATGTATCTTTCAAATCCTTCACACAAAGTTGTCTTGAAATTCTGTTACATGGAATACATGTCTAATTTACCTAGCATTTTCACAAGTAGTTAGCAGAATATAAAAATATCTCATAAGCTTGATCCATGGTCCATCTGGGTTGCTATTCTGCCTCCAGGACTGGCAGGAGGTCCTACTACCTGGGGAAAGTAGGTAAACCTGATCAGCTTACTCAGGAAAAGCAAACCTGGAAGAAGGCTGGGATAGAGAGAGTGAACTAGAACATGAACCAGAACACTTCCAAACTTCTGAGTTCAAATGGCCATTGTAACTGCATCTTACATATCCCAGCTTCATACTGGAGAGAGTTCAAGGTACATATCGCAGCTTCTCTTACCCCTTTCAACAAAAAGAAGACCCAAGGAAGACCCCTTGAGTCTTCTTTTTGTTGAAAGGGGTAAGAGAAGCTGTGAGAGAGAGACAGAGAGACGGATGTAGCGTGCTCTGACCATGTCTGCGCCATGAGCAATGAGGAGACAGGGCTTTGCAACAGTCAAAGCCATGGAACTGCTGGTCAGCCTAGGTGTGGCATGTGATTACCCAGAATTTCCAGCTTGTTAAAGGGTGTTACTCTGCTGTCAAACCTAAAGGTGATTTTGCAGTTCATGTAGGCAGGAGGCTACTTAGCTAAGCCAAGCAGGATGGTTGTTAGGGGCAGCTCTCTGAGAGGAGGTCTGGTATGTGACTACTGCCTTCTGAGGGGCTGTATGTGGCCTATGCATAGCATAAAAAATGTGGGAACAGGGAGAGGCACCTGTGAAATCTCACTTTTTTCACACCTGGACTTGAGGCCCAGAGTCTCAGTGAGTCAGTCATTCCATGTCAGTCTCGGAAATGAAGCAGCAAATATATCTGACTAGAAGAGGAAATGTTACAGTTTTGCACTCCTTTTGTCAAAAGATTTACACTTTAATGTAATATAACCTATTCATCTGCCCAGTACAGAAATCTAACTCTTATGCACATGCACACAAGAAATCATGGGAAGGAACAGAACATGTCGTTTTCTCCAAATAAAGCCACAATATATGCCCTAAAAAGGAGACTTCAGCAAGGTAGATACCCTTCAGTTTCTTTGTGATCTGTTTAATTATTTTGAAATTTCACATAGTTCATGGGCAGAAAATGCATATATATATATATATATATATACACAATGAACATATGCACAAATACAAACACTAACATTCAGGAAATGTGCCCAACCCACTGTTCTGAGTGGTGTGAGTATGCATTTTCTCTTTTGTAAAGTCTGTAGCTAAAAAAAAATAAAATTAGGTCTGGATTCCTCAACCAAACAGGTAGGACACACATCATAAATAACAGCAGTTATTCAGTCTTCTTACTATAGTAAACCTTATTCTTCTTTTCTCAGTAACCAGTTACCTAAAGTTACCAGATTTTGGGTAACTTCACAAGCCTATGATTTTTCTGAAAATTCTTCTTGAAAAAGTTGTCAGTGACAGCTGCAAAAAGTGGCATCAGCTTGAAATATCTGAAGTATATTTTTGAGGTTAAACTTACTTGATTTACAATTTTCCATTAGCATATCCATAAACATGGGATTCGTCTGATGTGGAAAACATATTGAAATTATAAGGAGGACTCATTCAGATTTCTCCTTTGTTGCTTAGAAAGTTTTCAGAATTTTCAATATTTAAAACATGAATCAAAAAAACCATGTTTCTTAGCAGCAAAATGCTGCATAAATGCATTAAGTAATTCAAGAAAGTTGCAAAACAGGTTGAGATATCTTTCAGTGTAATTTGGTCAAATTAAGTAAGCCCTGATAAAAATCCCTCTATTGCAAAGCCTAAGGAAGGAAAAAGAAAATACAATCATTTTTAGTGATGCAAGAAGTTCTTTGAGCACCATAACTCATGGAGGCTGATTTTCTCTGGTTTGTCTTCTTATGGTTGACTGCAAGTTTTGATTGAAAGTTTATGGGGAAATTCTCTCTTCCATGTGTCTTCTTTGGTATTCAGTAACAGGGAGACTCAGATGCAGCAAGCAACAACCCACAGTCATCAACACATCTAATATCTTTTTTCATCACTTTAACTCTGTATTACTTAAAGAAATATCTTTGTCTGGGACCACTTCCTTCATACAATTTGACTGAAGTGTGTTACACTTTGCTTGATTTAAGGATGAAAGATCAGAATGAGACTGATAAAGAGAATTAAAAAAAAGAGTATGACCTCGTAAACCTTGCTTGCTTAGGAAAATATACTAAAATCTTCAATATAGAATGAAAGTATTCCACAGCCATAATCAAATCTGGTCTCAAATGGCCACTACGTGAAAATATGTTATTTCAAACAATCACAACATTTTACCTTACATGTCAAACTGATGACTACCACAAACAAGGATGAATACATTGTGGCATAAACAAGAAATAATTTGAAAAATATTGCTATAGATCTGTGGACTATGATATCTTGCAACTTCATAGCCTTCAGTCTCCACATTATTCTTACTTATTTCCATTGCAATGAAAAGCAGAAATGGAGCTAAATATACTTCTACTCAAGAAAGTTATCCAAGAGCCAAATATGCACATAGGATGTAATACAATTATCATTTTATTTGATAAAGATATCTAATTATCCTATCTGCCTACTTTTAATTAATTAATTTAATTAATCCATTTTGAGATCCTTTTTTAATCCTTTACCAGGGTGTTAATTTACCATTACCAAATTATTTTAATATGTGTTTTCCAAAATCCAGCATAATTCAGGAGTGTGCCTGTGTACTGAGAGCATACATGTGCTGCATAGGCTAGTTGACCCTGATCCCTCAGAATCAGGACACTGAATGAAGTTTTATTTCTTATGACTATTCTTACTTGCATGGCTTACTTGCTAACCATGGGTGTTGGGCATTTAATCTGTCAAACATTTGTAAAACACCAAAAGCAGTGCAACCTTTGACCTGGTTCACTAAAAATGCACCCATTTCTTGTGATTTTTCTGTTCGCCCAGCCTGTTTCATATATTTGTCCTATGTCTTATGAAGCATGCAGACAGGGTACGATCTTTGACATTCAGCCACCTGTGTCCCATACTTTTTGTGTGAAAGAAATAAATGACAGGCATGGAGATTAAAAACAGGCCTCCCTTTCTCTTTCTGTCTTTTTTTTTTTTGGTGTCTTTTTCTTTCCTACTTTTTTTTCTTAATTCAGGTGTTTTGCCAGATGACCTGCAAGAACTATTTGTGTTTTAAATTAGAAAAGTTTCTTTCTAATTTTTCCACTGATTTTTGCTAGGTGTAGGTTACATAGCTTTAAATAACCAACTATCTTTATATTTTGTAAAAGAAAATGAGATTAGATCATTCTCCCAAAAAAATAGACAGCAAAGGCATCATTGGCCTCAATATGAATGATGGAAGATATGTGACCCTGGTTTTTTACAGTACATTAAAGACAATAAAAGACATATTTTTCATCTGAATGATATTCCTATTTCTCCCCTACCCTTAATATAAGAGCCTGCTGACTCTTGTCTACATTAATATAGGGACATTATTAATTTTAGTCATACTTAGATCAAAACATATTTCTAAGTGGGAAAAAAAAGTGCTTAATTTTATCTCAGTAGCATTACCTTATGCCTATTACCATTAAGTGATACTAAGTCAGTTAAAATGAGAATGATTTTGCTTATCTTCAGTTGTTTCAGAGTTGTCCATTTTGGCCAAGGTACTCCTGCTGGTTCCACCCAATCAGTGCAGGGAGACAGGATCACCTTTGCCTCAGATGAATCATTCGGTGAAGATGAGGCTGCCTTCATCCGGACTGAGAAACTGAGTTACTTCAGGCATAAGTATCTAGTGTTGTTGCAGACATTTTTGAATATGCTGTTGGGCTACCATCTGCTCTTCTGTAAGGACAGAGATATTTCTTTCCCATATTTTTATTGGCCAAGTGTGGATATCTCGATAACATCAGTGCTGTGTCTCAAATGCGACAACATTCTATTTAGGAAACTCAACGTTTTTTCTAGTGGTAATTCATTTTAATTAATTCTACCCATGCTCTTCCAATACCACCATTAATTTCAGTAGGAACAGTTGTAAGTTGGAGAGAACATTTCGTTAGCTGATCCTCCATGAACAGGGTAGACACCAGGACCTGTTATTAGTTTAGACTCACACTAAGCCTGTGGAATTCTGTTGACTGCCATATTTTAGAGGTTTAAATAAAAGCAAAAGCTGAACCTCATTTCTTTGGCACAGTCGCTGAATATCACTCTACTTATCCTACTGCTTATTGAAATCATTCAGTAAATGAAAGAAATCAAGTTAATGCAGGAGTAAATTTTAGTACTGAAATTTCTCTCTTTCTGGCATACAGAAGTAAAAAACATTTTAATTATTCATTTTAAAGATAATTATTTTAAAATATTTAGTTCATCTTCAACATATTCTGGTCTATATTTTAGATTTTAATAAATATCCATAATTAAGATGAAAACTACATCCAATAGAATAGTGATATACAAGAGAATAGAGTCATTCCCTGCATACAATTTAATGTAGCCAGATATAAAATTAGGTTATAAATACAAAAAAATCAATGACAGAGTGATTTCATAATTAATGATTTTGTACTTCCTTTACCATGCTATAAGGAGATAAGAAGCCAAAGATCTAGCCACAGCTGCAAGAGTAACTTAAATTAAGTGGTTTGCAAAGCTGAGAGGGAGCCATTAAAAAATAAAGCAGCAGTATCTCCTCACACTGCTTCTGCCAGATGGCTTCAATCCTTCCATTCTTCAACTTCTGGTTAGATTGCTGAGCCAAAATTAAAAAATATACCAGATGCACTTTTTTGGACTATGTCCCATTTTATTTTCTCCTAATCAAGACTGGATTAAGGAGGATGGAGAATAAGTCAGATATATAAAGTAGCTTGCACCCCTTTTCAAGAGGAAAGAGCCAAAAATATTTTTTAAAAAGTTAAAAATTAATCATTCAAGTAGAAAACAAGAAGCAGAAAGACTAGTCACAGAAAACACATGAAAAAGATTGCATATTTCAGCAGAAGACTAGATAAGGAGGTAGGAAAGAATAAATATCCAGGCATGATCTGGCAGGAGAAAGGGAATAACAGTTCTATTTCATGCGAGAGAAACAGAAATGTATTGGTCGCCATACCCATGCCGGTACAAATTTCTGTAGATGGGGATAGTTCTGTCAGTAGTGACAGAACAAGGAGTAGTGCTTCTCATTGAAAGAAGGTAGGTTTATATTGCACATAGGGAAGAAATATTTGATGATGAGGGTGATAAGAGGTTGGAGCAACTTGCCCAGATAAACTGTGGATGCATCATTGGAAGTGTTCAAGACCAGGTTGAAGGGGGTTTTAAGCAACCTGATCTAGTGAAAGGTATCGCTGTCCTTAGCAGCTGGATTGGTCTAGATGGTCTTTAAAGGTCCCTTCCAACCAAAATGATTTCCAACCCAAACCATTCTATGATTCTATGAAGAAAAAGTGAGTCATGCCTTCTAAAATATAATGTATCTCAATGAAAGTAAAGCTAACTATCCATTAGCCAAAACACTGATGAACTTGAATTATGTGTCTTTCCAACAACGCAGGTGATATAAAATTCTTTGGACAACATGGACCAGAAACAACTCAGCTTGAATCCAGCCAGACTCACTGACTCCAGTTCAGTGTTTGCTATGCCAAATTCAAGGACGTTTCTGAAAAAAAAAAAAATCAGTGAATTCTCCTATTTTTTTTTTGAAGTGGAGTTTTACCATTTCAGGTGTAATTGTTTTATACCATTTTGAGAAGATTGAAAGTGTAATTAAAGAAACAAGAAAAAGTTAATAGCAGGATTTTTGCATGATGCATTTTGTTTTCATATAAGTCACAGCATATGATTTCAGGGTAAGAGATGAAAATATTTGAAGGTGTATTTCCAATAGTTTTCCCCATCTATCTAACTAATGAAAAAAATAATATGACTACTGAGAGCCAAATCTCACTTTAAAATATACTTTATAGAATAGAAATGGAATTGGGCAATGATTCCTAATTTCTACTTTTTCTTCCCTTCATTTCTTAAGATTTCTGAAAGAGTATATCTAATTTTGACAACTTATTACTGGAAGAGAATAAGAACAAGATCAGAATGCTCTGCAAATTCGACCACACACTCTCATTCCATTTGCTGCTGAGAATACCAAAATAATTTTATTTCTTCTTTTCAAAACTCCTAAAAATTACAAAACTGCAGACTTTTTTGAAATATGAATCTGCTTTTAATGACCTCTGTGAAAATATTCTAGATGTTGCCAGTAAAGTTACAAGCTAAGAGGGTATTCAATCAACTCTCATGGCTGTGGAGTTAGGCCAATCTTAAATGGCTTGGAAATCTCAAGACACATATTTTTAAAATAAGCCTGATTATTTTTTTTGCTCCAATTCTATGTGTCATCTCAAAGTCAGTAATTTTTTCAGGAGTCATTAAAAGATTTTTTATGGGTTCCTGTGCTTCCTGCACGGTCGAAGTACTAAAATTTCTCTTTTTTTGTATCTCATTTTGCAGTATATCCTGAATGATACGTGTTTAAGTTGAAAAAGACAGTTCATAGACTGTAGTGAGAAGTACAGTAGCCCTTTGTTCCTGTGGGAACTCATCTTAAACTTTGGGATAACCACCTTTTACTCCATATCTCTTTCATAGACAGTTTCTTTGTGTCATAGCCCTCTTCCTAAAACCATAGCCCCAAGCCATTAAACCCTTTGAAGAGAAAATAGACTTTGCTTTCAACTCATCATGCTGAGGAAAGTTGAGCCACACCACAGAAGGCAGATTTGAAGTGGTCATGAGAACTCAACATGGCAACACAATGTCCTGTTACAATCTAGAGATGTAGCAAATGTTTCAGTGGGCTCATCAGTTTTGCAACAACATAATGTATTTCTGTTTTGTTGAATAAAATGGACATTTATTTTAAAGTCAAATACTTCAGAAAGAAGTCACCAGGATTTCAAGATGAATTAGTGTAGTTATGAAAGATGTGATTTGCAACTGGTTGGCAGCTGCTCTTGCTTAGAATGTTTTTAATCTCTGCAGCATAGAAATGTGCTTCCCATAGTTAACAGATGTATTATTGGCAAAGGACAATGAAATAAATTCCAGATTCTATTCCTCCTCCACAGTGATGTTCTTCTATCAAAAAATTATTACTTCACTTGTTTCATTGCTGTCAGGATAAAAATCAAGGCCTCATTTGACCCTATGCTACTGACAAGTTGAGTGCTCTCCTCTAATGGAAATGAATTCTTATTTCCTACCTTTTAACCTTGTAAGTCAACCAACCATATGAGGCCACAAACTCAGAAGTTACTTTAAAATACATATTGTATTTTTTACTCCACAATAATTTCAACAGGACAGCAAAGCTTTTATTTTTCTGCGCAAGACATTACCAGTTTTTACGAGTCTGTGTGAAAGTTGTACAGAAATTTTATTATATAGCCCTGCTAAAGAGGGCCAGACCCCAGTGTGGAAAAGTTTGGTATGCTTCACCAAGGTTATCTGCGATGTGCAGATTAACATGAATTAAAAACAGAGATAATTCCTGGTTTAAGATATAACTGTAAATTTAGCAATCCTTGCATCTTTGGTATCAGCGGGTCAGTCACACCTTCTAAATGAGAGATATTGGAAACTTCTGTAAATGACAAAATGGGAATTAAGATGAAGTTCTTGATTCTTCAAGTGGAGACATAATTATTCTTTGCTTTGAGTTTCTATATGGAAGCACTATTGAATATTTTATGCTGCTAAACTGGCCATTTCCTTTAACATTTTTGTAATTTGAAACTAGCATCATAACTGCATTCACTCTTACAAAAGGGGGTTCAATTATAAAAGAGCACTGTAAAATGAAGAAATATATATTTTTCAGTTATCAATTTAGTATCATAATTTGATTCTGGTATTAAAAACACTCAAATTAAATCTCCTTTCTAGGCTTGAGAATAGAAAATGCTAGAAATGTCTGAAAACAAATGTGTATTGACTAAAATGCTTATATACCTTTTAGTGTTTGCTATTTATTATTCACTTTTTATTTTGAGTTTTCTTATGTCAAAGATTGCTAAAATTTCTGATTTTGTCTTTCAGTGTAAATACTGACCAAGTCTCTTATTCCTGCATATTTCTCTAATAAAACAAATATAAAAGTACATTCCTTGTCTCTTTGCTGTTTATTTTCTCATTCAAGTTACTAAAAAATATTTGTGGAAGATGGGATTTGAAACCAAGACTCTAAGACTATGAGGAATAAATGTTTTGAATAGTAGGAAAGGAAAAATGCTTCGAGACAAACAGTGCAATTATGTGGTCTCTGAGTGTCAGATATTTCTAAACTTAATTGGGGAAGTGTGTGAGAGATTTGTTTCCCTGAAAATATATATATTCTTAATGCTGGAGAAGTAGGAAGCCTTAACTGAACAGCTCTGTTGTTTTCTGGTTTAGCATAAATAATTAAGAATGGTAAACACAACATCCTACAATAAAATGTATTTGCTTAAGTTTCATGTGGTTTTCATATGAACAAGAAAATAATCTCAAATATAATGTAGCAAGTTTGGTGTAACCTGCCAAGTACCTTTTATAATATCATTGAAGGCAGAATGAAATTTGCAGGAACAGCATCAGAGAGCTGAGCAACGTTTTACCTAGCTTGAAATCAAATTTGGCAATGGTTTCACTCCAGAAAAAGTGCTTGTGCTGTGCAATGCTGTTCCTGGAAGTCCAACCGCTAGGGAATCTCTAGAGAATGGCAAGAGAGGTGATAATGTCCACATGTTAAAAGAGGGTTTGGGTCATGTAGGAGTTAATATGTTGATTTTTTTACCAAAAAATTGTCATTATCAAAACTCCTCATGGTCAGAGTCCAGATTATTTTGAGGCATTTACTGGGCAAATGACACACTATAAAAATTGAGCTGTTTTTCTTTTATTTTGAATACAAAAGAAAATGACTATTCAATTGATTTTTGGAAGATTTCATTGTCCCTTGCAAACATTGTATTATAATTATTTTTTTTCAAACTATGACCTCCTGTAAATATACCTAGCCTAGACATCAGCAAGAAACACACACCAAGTCTCCAGTCCAACAAAATCACAATCATTTATTCATATTTTTCCAGTTAGGTATGTTTTTATTGTTCTTTCTCTACTTTTTTCTCTTTTTTGTTTTTTTTTTGTTTTGTTTTGTCCTGGCAAAATCCTCATCCTGTAAGCCATGTGTTTCACATCTGTTCTTACACTAAGTGGAAGTGATTAGAAAAATTATAATTTAACTTCTAAATTCTTTTCTTTTTCTCTCCACCTGTTATTTTTCCATGAACATTTGACTTCCTTTTGTGATAATTTCTCAGGTCTCCTTTGATATTCTGTCTATACAAGGCATACTAGGGCACCCCTGACAGCAACTGAATTTAGATCTGTGCACTGCATGTCAGGGGAATCCTTGTACTGCGCCAAATTGATTTTTTTTTTTATGGTCCCTGTAATTTCAATAAATCAAAACTGCTTTGCACAGCCTGGTCTAGTGGAAGGTGTCCCTGGAAAATATGATTAACTGCACCAACCTCTTCAGTATTTGCCAGAAGGAAACCACAGGAAGAAATCTGTACAGACAGTCACAAAAAAATTTAACAGAGCAGTTTTTCTCATCTTTTGATGCTATAATATATTGTTACTGATATTTTAAGTTCCTTGTTTTGAGCTGAACTCTTACCACCATTTGAGTACCAAGGATACAACTTCTCATCCTAAATGTTCCAATTTTTCTTTTGGTTACTTTATTCCTTTAAAGGCATAAGATATGAGAGGTTCTACACCAACAACTCACCTCAAAACACAAAATAAAGTCCATGCATATATCTTCAATGTCTTAGTTTTAGGTTCTCCTATCACTCCTGAGTGTTCTTAGACACACAATCTACCTTTACAATGAGCAGTGCTTTCATTGGATCACAGCTGGATGTTAGCACATGAGGCTTTCAGCCTAAATTCTGCACAAATGCTGGTTTGCAGGGGGTATGCCAGCAATTTTGGACTAGATTTACTTTTGTTTCTGCTACTGGTGACACAGAATAGGCAACACAGGACTTGGCACTGTTCAGGAAGATTTATCAAACCTTTCATTGTTGACACAAAAATAGACTGACTCAGCATAGCAAAGACATGCAAGTTAAGGAAAGGGGTGGCATTGTTTCCCAATTTTACTATGTGCATGCAACAGAATTTGAAAATTCAGGCTTGTTTTTCATCCCTGAGCACCTTGAATATTTAGCTTTAACACGTGTTTGCTGGCCATCTGGGGAAATTGCTTGAGAGAAGGTTGCTTTTTAGTGGTGTTCTGACATACACTTAAGCATGAGTATCAATGGCAGACTTTCAACCTGCAAATACGATGAGAATCCAAATGGCCTACAGAAGAATACACAGACATTTACTGCTCCTAATTGCTGTAAATGCTTCAGTTGTGACTGCAAATTGTCCTGAATTAATTTTTTTTAATGGATTGTACCTTAGGAGGAAAAGCTTAGAGACTAGGAAAGGGCCAGACCTGGGTGATATGATCCTTAAACTGGATATATTATGACAGGGGTGTATTTCCTCCGGCCACAGGAAGCTTTGTATACGGAGAAGTGGAAAGCAATAAGTCAGTCTTGCAAAGAATAAACTGTTACAGGAATATAATAAGCTCTACATACCCAGCTGGTCTTTGTGAGACTGCTAGCACCTTTTCCTTCCTGTTGGAGCAAGTAACATCTGTTTCTTAAGTGGGAGAGGGTGAAGAGAACAAGCACACATAGCTTTGCACAGAGACGTGCAGGTGAAGGAAGTAATTAATTATATTTCAGACAGATTGCTTCTGCTGCAAAAACAAAAGCAAGGTCTGAATGTGCTTCTGTAAAATGATTTGTGCTTGACGTTTTTTTCTCTCTTTTTTTTTAGATGAAATGAGGTAAAACCTGTAGAAATTTTATTAAGGAACAATATAAAAATACAGAGTACTGAAACATCTCATCAGTACAGTGAATGAAAACAGACCTTATAAAAAATCATTAAGGAGCTGCACTTCTTAATATAGGATCTCTTCAACTTCAAAAATTATTTTTTTCCAAAAAAACATTTCTATCTTTCTAAAGGACTAGATGCTGGGTTATTTAGATATATAGACATTGAGGAATTGGGGTCTGTTCAATGGGAAAAAAAGTTCGGTGAGGAATTCAGGAAATCAAAATAGTTGTAGTGAAATTTTATATAAATGCCTATATCTAAGACAGCATTTCTCAAATTCTGTGTTCAGATACCTGTCTCATCTCATGAAATGTAATTGCTGATCCAAAGCACTGATTGAAGTTTTAGACATTTTTCTTTAAAAAGTGTGTTTAGATCAGCAAAGTTGCACCATGAAAACAGCTTAATATGAATAAAACCAAGTAAATCCAGTTGTACCATTTTCCCTGAGCCAAAAATTGTAAGTTGTTAAGTAAAGGAAGTCTCATAAACTTTGAGAAAATGAGTAACAAAGTAAAATGTTGAAATTCTTCTCTGAAAATTATTTGAAATTACTAAAATATTTAAACTAAAATATTTAAACAGAAAAATACTAAAATATTTAAGCAGAAAAATCAAGTCAAGTACAAGAATCAGGCAAAATGGAGTTGAAGTAACTAAAGATAGGTAATAAAATATTTTAAATAAGTCAGACTAAAATTCAATTGACTTTTTTAGGAATTAAGAATAGAAACTACTAAACTGCCAAACATAATGCAGCCGGTATAGTCAGCATCTGAACTCGAAGAAGGTATTTGACACTACATCAACTGCTCTAAGTAGTTTAGACAATGTGATATTGACAGACACATCCTCAGATGATTAGAAAACTGCTTACAAACCGAAGCCACATGAAAAACGTTCCTTAGTTAAGTATCAAGAAGCTGATGGATGAAATGTTAAAAGAGTGCTAGCATTAAATCCTCCCTTTCTCATAAAATAAATCACTGATGGATGGGAATGTGTAACAAGGTGTTTAAATATGCATATGACATGTCAATCAAAAAGGTATGCACAGGTAAAGTAGTATTAATTCTTCAGTGGGACAGGCTCCAAGGAAATTATGTTTTGCAAGGAAAAACATGGAGACCCAACCAAGGGCAGCCAGTGCTCTGAGTCTGAGATAACTCAGACTTAAAAAGACTCAGATTTACTGTCTGTATTCTGAATCAGCTGTTGGAGGAACCAACTCAGGTGCATTTGTATGCTCCAGGCCCTGGTCTAGGATGACACCATGGCACTACAGGAGCTATCTCTGTCCCACCTTCAGTCTGGAGCACTGAACACACCCTTGAGGAAAATTTCATCACCACAAAAAGTTTTTGATGAACCAACATTTTAAAATGTTTTGCTAAAAAATTCAGAGCTGCTCAAATTACTAATGAAGACAGTAGGATTATATACATGCTTAAAGTTGAACGTGAATCTAGTAAACAATTGCATCTTCATTAGGAAATATATTGGTCATATATGACCAGAACATATTGGAGCAGTGTTATTTAGCAAAATCTAACAGTACAAACTCAAGGAAAAAAAAAAAAAACAAACCATAGATAATTCACATCAATTCTAGTTTTCCTCTTTAGAAAAAATCAACAGCTTCTTCAAAACAGCTTTTTGTCAGTAGCACTTTATTTGAAATTCTTATCAGTAATTTCTCATGATTGTGTTTAGATGAAGAGAAAAATTGGTACTTCTTAGTAATCTCAATAATCCACCAGCTTGAAAACAGTTAATTATATTTTTATTGATATTTTGTGCATTCTATAAGTCATTAAACTGTTAATTCTTCTATTCTAGTTATGTTCAGCATGTTCTTTCATTTTTTTTCGCACTGATGTCAGAGAACTCATCACTGTCTCTGGGCAACCTCAATCACAGATACAATATAAAGCTGCCTTTACTGGAACAGGTTATTTATCTACCTGTTTTTTCCACTTTTGATAGACTGAAATTATTATTTGATTTTCTAATAATATTTTCTCCACTGGTTAAAAAAAAACCTCTTAATTTATTAAGCAAATTTATTAATCAAAACCTCTCTTTTACCTTCCTCCTCAATTAGCAACAGGCAGTATCATTTAGTCTGCTCTATAGGTACATAATCTTCAGCATATTCATCATGAGCCTTTCCTCAGATTCAGTGCCTGGCATTTTTCTCTCCTCAAAAAACCTGCTCTCAGAACAGGCTCTCACCATCACTGCCAGAGCAGACATTTCTTTGTCTCTATAAAATATACTCATGCTCCACTTTCTTTCTTCAATTACTTTCTCTCATCAAGAGTCATGACCTTTTCTTGCCTTTGCTCCTCATCCCTTTCTTAAACTTACTCTGTGATTTAGTAAGAGGAAGTACAGTTTTATTCACCATATAATTCCAAAGGTTTTCACCTTTTCAATAGCTGTAGGAAAAATTATTATTGTACTCACCCCTCTCCAGATTTTTCCTTCAGGCATAGCAAGAATACTAACAATGCCTAAATCTTCCTAATCCCTCTTTAAAACACCTTATTTTTTTTCCTTAAGGAGGCTAACATTTTCAATTCTACATAGCTGGTTTATCAACACTTTTATCTGGCTGAATATTTGTCCTGTTCCTCAGTCTGTATCAACAGGTTAACTTCTATCTATATTGCAAGTTGCATTAATGACTCTCTACTCTTGTGTGCGTTGAGAGTCCCAGTCAGTACTTATTATTTCTGTCCCCTATACACCTCTGTGCTATATACCATACCTGTATTCATTCCACTGAGTAAAAGGTGCTGCCTCTTGACCCTCAGGCCATGTGACACCAACTGTGTCACATACACACAGCCAAAAGTTACTCTCTGCTAGAAGAGAGTAGGGGGGAGAGTTTTACTTGTCTGAAATAAAACAAGGAGAAAATACTTTAAGTAAGGTCAGGAACCAGACAGGTCCTTAAAATTATTTCCTAGCTCAATTTTTTTCTTAAAAATAGAGATGCAGCCTCTAATGTGATAGAATTAAATGCTATAGTAATGTGAAAGATAGATTTAAGGGAATCATTCGCTTCCCTTTTTAAGAGAACCCATTATTTCCTCTGCTTTGATCTTGTAGAGTTGAAGCTGGAGAATAGTCCATGAAATAGCTGTACTGCCTCCTAGATGTATCTCAACATTTTCCTTTTTTCCCTCCCATGATCTCATGATTTCTGAGTTTAAAAATATTTATAGGAAATTTAGTCATACCACTTGTTGTTGCAAACTTGTAACTATTAACACATGAGAATATATATATATATATATATATTTAATCAATTTCTAAAGCAGTATTCAACAGGAGGGTCAATTCACAAGGAAGAAAATTTTTACAATTTCATGAAAGATTAACGTAATTCAAAATATTCCAGTGAAACATGCAGGTGGACAGGGGTTAATCACATGGGTAAGGACTTAAACAGCTAAGCATTCAGAGAAACATATTTTTGGATTTAGAAGGTTTTGACTTTAAGTGTCATTTACCCTTCTAGGGGCCATTATGGGCTTAGTTTGTTTTTAAATAACTTCCCAGAAAGCAGCTAAGAATGAGCAAGAAGCAAGACTGGAGCACTGAACAAAGAAATTTTTCAGATATTATTCTGTCTATTACAATTTAAGAGTACTGCAATTTAATAAAGAAATAAACATACAGTCTTACAGTGATACCTTCCTGCTAACATTCCTGTAAAGCCTCTGAGCCATTAACATAAAAAGACCATTCAAGTCAAACATGTTAAATATGTATTATACAAAAAAAAGGATGAAGGGAAAAATGCTGTTCTGAGTCCACCGCTAATCCCACTTATTTTGAAAAAAAAAGTGCACTGAAACATGGCCATGTTCTGAATTATTTCTTCAGCAGTTTGCAGACCCCTACAAAATATTTTTTTAATCCATTCTTCCTAGGTATTTTAATCTTATTGGAACTGTTTGTTTCATTTGATTTTGAAAATAACTTCTGAGAAACTCTACATGTGGTATTGCATACCATTCCTGAACTCTTTCAAGGAGGTAATGGAAACTTCAACAAGGGGAATTAGACAGGAGTCATACAGAGCTACACAGGATCTTCTTATTACATTAACCTGCAATACAGATGATTACAAATAATCCACACTCCTGCAATTGAGCCCGAAGGAACAACAGGAAGAAATTAACACAAAGTCAGAATATCTGCTTTCTCTAAAAGCAATAGTCACCTCATTATTTTGATATCTTACATATCCTCTTGGAAAGTTCTATGTGAGTGTTTGTTTTGGGGAAAATTTGTATTTGGTTAATGTTTATGTGTGTACCTGGAGTTGGTAATAGATAGGGTGGGGGGCAGAGGGGGTGGAAATCTGAACCTCATAGCTTTTCCTCTTAGATTCTATGATGACCTAGTGTGTAAGTAAAGAACAAATTTTGCCCTCAAAAAAGTATGCAGATTAATTCAATTCATCATAGCTGTGACGTAAGCATTTCCATCAGAAATATATAACTACTGACCTTGACTCACTGACATCTTCTGGCCATCTGAGTATACAAGCACAGATTTTTGATCTAAGAGAATATATAACTATTTATGATGACCAAAGGCTATTCTGCTGTTTTAAAACTAGCTAAAAGAAATTTTACAGAAAAAAGTTTTATTTTTAAAGTTAGGCTGACTTGAGAAAGGTAAAAGCAGAGACTTGGAAGTGCAGATCAGTTTTCTGGTTAGCACACTCTGACAACAAGATTTTCAGTTTTATGATCAGCTCAGGTCTCTTCACCACTGGCAACTCCCTCTGCTGCACAAAGGCCAGAAGTGAGTCAAAACTTTGATTCTTTGTTAAAGCATCAACTTACCACCCAATATTTAAAGAGGGTAACACTGCAAACAAATTAAAAGCATCTGTGAGACAGCTCATGTAGTTAAGTGATGCTAAATGTCTTGCTGAATGAGGTTAGCTCCTGTTTTTGTATTCCAGGAGATTATGGGCACTAACTAAGGGCTTTGAGTAACATGCAAGGAAGATGTTTCTCTTTTCTCCTACTTCACATGCTAGTGCCCAAGCAGTCTCTGAGCACATGTGAGCTTTTCAGCTTTACAAATTATTCCGGCTACTGCTCTGTGATTATGCATGTGTCCTATGCACTATAAAAACTCAGAAAAAGTACTTAAAGCTCTGAACATGCAAAAGTGCAATCTTCCACTCTACTTGTACTGAAAGCAGCTTTCGATATTTTGTTTCCTTTGACCATTATAGGTTCAGTAAGTTTTCTTCCTGCAGGGATCAAGAAAATGCTACAATCCCTCTTGGGTAATATACACTCTAGATCTTAATCATCTATTTATATAGACATTTCCTTTTTACAAATAGATGTAGAGTGAAACAGAATAAATATTCATTTAAAACCCAAATGTTTATGTTTTGGAAAATGCCTGTTTACCAGAAATTCTTCAGACAGAATGATGTTCTCCAGCTGCAGGGAAGGTTTCCATTAAAATGCTTTTATATTCATTGGGTTCACTACTATAGCAGAGTGACTCTCTGTTGGGTAATGAGTGAGTTAGGGTTTTGGGTTGCATCAAATCCTTCCTTCTATCAGTAACAGGAAGGCTGTGGTGGTGTAAATTAGCTGGTTAGACGATGAAAGGGCATGATAACACCACAAGGAATGCAAAACCTGTTGATCTCTATATACAATGTAATGATGGATGTTTCCTTCAGCAAAAGCTTTCTTTCTAAAAAAAAAAAAAAAATAAGGTGTATAGGACACATAAGAATACAGCAGCATGTGAGATAAAGAGTGCACTTCCGAACTCCTTTGCACTGATTTCCCTGACACCAGCTAAGGCACATGTCCCCAGCTCAGCCTGGCTCACAGCAATACCCTGGGCTGATCATTCATACCACGTTATTTTCATATAGTGCCTTTCTAAGGAGGTTGCCTTGGCTAGCTGAATCGCTGCCTACTACTTTACAATTACCTCCACCACCCTGAAAGAGGCTAATATGCAAAAAAAATCTGTCACATTGCTGTTGCTTAGCGAATTTGGAGAAGGAGACTAAAACTAAGCCAAGGATCTTGTGGAATATGCTTGCTCTCTCTCCTGTGTCTCCATACAGGACAACTGCCTCCTCCCACTCCTTGATCTTTCTCTAAGCCTACCAGAGAGGTAATATCTCCCTTTGCTACCCATCATTTAATGCTCTAATATCTTCTGAACACCCCAATATGCATAGTTTCTTCTTGGCTGAGTGGTCTCGAGGACTGAGTCATACTTTACCTCCTTATCTGAGGACCAACACAATCTGTGTATGCCAGACTCACAGTGACCCGGGATGACACCAAAAGCTGGAATCCGTGTGCTGACTTAAATTATTTCTTACTGATAAAATATTTAACAAGTCTCACAGATAATATTTGGCATATTTCCTGGAAGGGTTGTGGATGCATTCTTAAAGCCTGTAAATTACTAATGATATTTTATAAAGCATTGATCAGTCAACCCTTCACATGACTCTTAATGCTTTCACAGGAAGTCATCTTTCCTGATTCAAACCAAGATTAGCAACATGCAGAAAACTATTAATAATAAATACAGGTCTTCTTCCTCTGGCACAAGGAAGTCAAGCACTTTTTCTAACCAAATGATGAAGAATTTATAGATGTTGCGCTGCTTAGTGAAACCAAACCAAGGTACGATTTGAGTAGTGATCAACTGACTTTTTTGAGTATGAGCGAAGGAGAAAATCACACAATAGTCAAAGAAGTAGAAATGAAAATAACTTTGTGAAATATTGCCTATTACTTGCTTGCTATGAAAAAGTAAAATACTAAGCTACAAAACAGATGAGCCATGTGTGACTATCAGAAGCTGACTGTTACTACTTACTACTGGTTAGCAGTACCTTAATCCTAGTGAAACCATTAAGAACGCTATTCAAAAAACAATTAATAGTGGGCAGCTCTCAATGTAGAATGTTATTTTTAACTTAGCTTAGCAATTATAAGATAAATTCCTCAAAGAATACTCTGAAGTCTGATTTTCTTCCATTTTACTTATTTTATGTCAAGCTTATTTATATTCATTCAACTTCTTCATATTACAAGATGTGATCCAATGCCTAAAGCCCAGCACTCTTCTGACTAACCTTAGACCCATTCTAATCTGTGAGCAGTTCCTTTTTATAAATCCCTCTACTCTTTTATCCATAATGTTATTTTGGTAGTCTGTCTTGTGAGTCAGGGCACAGTTGTTTTCAGTGTTGTTTTCAGAATTTCTCCCTCCCTTTTACAAGATTTCTAGTTAAATACATTGAATAAAAAATCCTTATGTCGAGGATTATTACTTTATCAAAAAATGGTTGGGTTACCATAGAAAATGTGAAGGTGGTCCTATATTCAGTTCATCCCAGAACTGTCAATATAGACTTAATTAATATGTAAGAATCTGAGTTGAAAGTAGTTTCCCTCCTTTTTTTTGTCCAATCTCCAGGGAAGTACAATCAATTAGGGCTCCTGAAGGATTAGGGCGGATGCAAAAGGTGAGGACTCACCAAATGCTGTTCTTACATAGGCATGGGACAAGGAAGGAATCAGAAATATCCATTCTTTGAGCACAGCTTTGGTCAGTCCCTCACTCTCAGGCTTTTCCAAGAACAGAGGCATCATCTCATTGACAAAGCCAGAGCTATCAGAAAAGTCAGTCAGAAATATCAAAACTCTGACACCTAGGGTGAATGAGCTAAAGACAGTAGGTCTGTCTGACCTACTCCTCATCGGGTGCTCTCTCTTCTGCTGTTTTGTTTTTTTTTTTTTTTCCTTCTACAGATTAACCCTCTCCTGTCAAAAGAAGACTAGTTCCAAATTCTCCTCCTAAACTAACAGCTGTGAGTAGAGCCACAGCACAAGGTCAGGGTCAGGGCAAGGTGGACATGACAGCGGGGATAGGCTTTAGGCTTCATCTTTCCTAAACAGGGAGTTTAAATAGTTCCTGAAAGGGGAAGAAAGAGCCACATGGATTAGTACTGGGGAGTTGCTGCTCAGTGAGCAGCAGAGGGGAAAAAAAGCCTGCTAAGGTGTAAGCAGCTATAGCACAAGTGGGTTTGTTTTCTTTGCCTGATTTGTTTATTTTTCTACAGTCCCCTCTATCTTGACCTCCTTGTTACAGAGCTACATGGTCTGTCTTTGTTGCAATTCGAGTCATATGAAGAGCCCTGTTTAAGTGACCACCCAGGAGATCAGCAAATCAAATTTCCCTTTAGGAACTTTATATAAAGACAAAAAGAAAAAATTCCTTGGAAACCATGATATACCTCTAACTAAACATCTAATAAGAAGCAAATTTATTATTTCAGTTAAAATTTAATTTAATTTTGTGGCTGTATAACCAAAAGCTGAGAATGATTTTTGAAAGGGGACTACTTGAATGATTTTTCTGGGAAATGTTGTTTCCTAATAACTGAACTTTTCTCTATATAGCAAGGCAGACACCCTTAAAACAAAAGCTCTCAAAGCTGTGGGTAATTGGAGAAATTTTCAATCACAAGTGATGACTAACCAGGAAAACTTTTTAGCCAAGCATGTCAACTGCTGGACACTGGAGTCTAACACATGTAGGAATTCTACAGGAATTCTATTATATATTTAAAAGATTCTATTTTGTTCTGAGCTATTTGTTTACTGCAGGTAGTGGAGCAGTTCTGCTCCCTTTTAAGAAAATGTGGCTATTTTGCGTGTCTTGTGTGAAAGAAGAAACAACCTCCCTATCTTAGATCTGGAAGGTTAATAATGGAACAATACAGAACTTGAAGAAGACACAGAATATTGTGTTGCTATTTTAGGTAAAGTGGTAAGTAGAGTATAAATGTTACCTGCTGGGAATTGATACTAATCAGTTTATTCTTTCCTTTTGAGGAAGTATTCATTCTTCCAAAATGCATTTGTGGTACAAAAAAATTATCGCACTTCTAAAATATAAATGCTTCTATGGCCCCCTCGAAAAGAAAACTTTTCTAAAGTTTTACTTTACTTCTAAAGTAAAACCTTAGAAAAGTTTTTACTACTTTTCTAAACTTTTGCTACTCATAAGAGTGTTTCCTCCATGAATGGCTGGTTTTTATGGGACACCTGAAGTCCTGTGGTTTTGGTTCTTTACTGTCATCTACGACGTTTTTCTCTCCTAATTGACAGAAGAAGTACTTGCTGGAGAACATCCCTCAAATTCCCTTTACTATGTCCCTTTCCTTCTTCTTTTGCATATTACAAACTGACATTCCAAGTGGGCTCCTTCCTGATCTCTATTTCATGGGAGGGGCAGAGATTGCAATCAAATAAGTGCAAATTACTTCAGCTGTCTGGCTAGACTCTGAGGCTATCAGCTCTAAATGATCATTTGTGTGTGGCTTGTGCTTCCAGCAATGGGTAAAATGCATCTGAAATTTCTTGTACTAACAATTCTAGTAATGAACAAGGTAGTCATTGAAGCCATGCCTGACAGTATCAAGCAAATTCTTTGTGAGTATATCTCCAACCTTATTTGTAAGGACTCAGAATAACCAGTAAATCTCTGGTGCCCACTGTTCCTGGATAATCTATGTTAAAGGAGAGGGGGAAAAAAATGAAATAAAAGAAGATATCAGATGCCCTTTTTTCACTGCTAATTTTTAATGTAGTATCACTGAATTGTTTTATCTTGTATCCATCTTCTTGCTATTGGACTTAATCATGATTTATGAGGTCTAGTTGCTTTTAAGAAGGTTTTCTTAGACTGAGATCAATAACTCCTTTTGCCTACTACATATTTACTGTAAGTGCTTTCCAACCTAGACCCCAGAGAAAGCCAGCTCAGTTACTGTGGAGACCTAAATGCATTCAGGAAAGGGATTAGGTGCTGATTGGTACAGACAGTCAATTAGTACTTCAAAGGGAAGCTGACTCCTTGTTTTATACATACAGAACATGGCATAAAAAATTGTAGTTTGATGTCTTGTAATCTCTGTTGTTTCAGCGTTGACCAGGACAGCATGATATTGGAAGCTTTCTCGGAAGTTAAAAGAGTCCCGCATTGGTTCCTAATGGAATGGAAGCTCTAAGAGAAACATTGACATTGTGTGATCTGTGCACACTAGCTTTCCTAAAGTATTTCAGGCTGTAGTGACTCTCTGGGACTCTGTCTGTTCAAGTCAAAAGTATTTTTAATCTGTGTGATGTGCTGATCAAACCTTGAACTGTCAGGTCAAATTATTTCCACAAAAACAGTTCCATTTATGATTAATTAAGATTTCTTCTTGATTGCATACAGTCCTTTTTAATGTATAATCCCTTCATTGTCTAGTGATTCAGAGTTCGGGCCCAATCCCCAAAATAAAAAAGCAAATTACTTCAGTGCATGCTATGCCTATGCTGAGATGTAGTAAGTCTCCCCATTTGATGAAGGAAACAAAAGGCAGAAAACTAAGCTAATAACAAATAAATCAATATACTGTAAAGGAAGAGTTTGATTCATGACGACTATATAGCTACAAAGCCATTATGTGTATTGGATTAAAACTTTTGTGTTTTAAAGCATTCACTGTATGCCAGCTTTGTAATGCACTGATGGTTGTTGTTGTGTTTTCAAGTTCACATCTCCATTCTTCTCAAAGTAGCAAAACATCAGATCAACATATAACTGCAAACAACAATATTCAAGAAATTATTTTGTCTTCTACATACAGTACGTGCTTTATTTTTGTTAAAATGAGGAATATAAACAATTACTAGATATATTTGAGTATATGACAGTTAAATACTGTATATTATTCATTTTTTATTAATAAATTATTTTAAACTTTATTTTATTTTACTCTTCCTTCTCCTTCTTTAGTAAATATAAGGGAGTTCCTGTCCAAATGAGACTTAGAATGAAAAAGAGAGAGCACAATCTCAGATGGCTCTTTAGAAAAATCCAAATTTAAAAGTTCAGTTGCAGTATCCAAATAGGGAGGAGTGCTAGATTTATCTCACCTAACTTTAGATAAATAAAATGTACTCTCTGTAAGCCAGTTATTATATATGAAAATCTTTACAGGCAGTGGAAGAAATAAACACTCTTAGGGGATTATTTTGTTGAGCTGTTTTAGATATGTGCATCAGAATGAAAGGAATTGGTCTCTGAAGTGTTAAGTCATCTGTATTTTTTCAGATACTTTCTATGAGAATCTGATTATCGTGAAGTTCATATATGGTACATGAAGCTCAGTGTATTACAAGCATAATTTAACTTACCTAATTTTTGAACTGCCTTTAGCACAGACTAGTCTCTCTCTGAGTTTCTTGTAAGAGAAAGCTAAAATAATAAATGTTTTCATTTGCCCTTGTTTCCTATTTTGTGTACTGAACACAAGAGATTTTTCAGTAATTGCAGATATATTGACAGTTATGTATGAGAACTGATTGCAGATTGCTCACAGGTTGTTTCAAAAGTATGATTAAATAAAAAGCTCTATTAGGAGAATGCATTTTAGACTACTTATTCATTTGGTATCCATTAGCCTAGAGTAATAAGAGAAAATTATATTTCCCATCCAATTTGCAAACTAGATGTTAAATTTTCATAGCCTTGACATTGTTTTGATCTGAGCATGCTAAACTTCATTGATACTGATCTGCTGTGCTGTCTGTGTGCTCCTACCAACATTTCCAGCTCTCTTATACAGGTCCTCTTCCTTTGAAACCATGTGAAACGTTTCTTCCTTTTTAGTCCATAGTTCACCGACATGACATCTTAGCAGCTTCCATGTCTTCATATGCATATTTTCCAGCCTAGCCCAGGGGAAACTATTCCTCAGTGGAAGAGCCAGCATGATACTATGGCACAGATAATGTTGTAAGAATTATACCCTAGCAGGCCCAGAAGTGAAATAGAGGTTTTGATGCTTTCTGGTTTTCAGTTGCAACGTCACACTGTGGGTGTATTATGTTTCTGGGTTTTGTTTCTGTCACTATGTAACAGTATAACTTGGAATTTTAATTGCTCCCCAATCCTACGGTTACCTATATCCAGTGCCAGTGCAGTGATACCATTGTGATAACATGTTCTAAAGGGCAGAAACAAATAAGCATCTTTTCACTGATGAAAAGCTAAAATGTACATCAACACTTCTCTTGTGATACTGAGCTCAACTGACAGAGAAGTTTACCTAAAAGATAGGACTCACTGTACAACTTAGAAACAATTCTTGAAATACACCATGCAGCAAGTCCTCAGAATGACTATGGAAGCTAAAGAACTAACTTTCAGTATATTCATTTCCACCTATGACAAAGGCAATTTTGTCTCTCTTTCATCCTCATTTTTTAATACAGATTCAGGTCTACTGAAAGAAAACGGTACCCAAATGTTTGAAACTAGCAGTTTTGTCAGTGACTTTAAAAGCAAAGAACATATTGAAATAATTCAAAAAGAAATTCCTGAGATATTAGCAAAAAAATAAATCAGAGGGGAAAAAGTTAGAAAGCTACTTCATCTAATTAGCGTCTTCATCTTTTAGTTACTTCATCTAATTTTGGTCCTGTTGAGAGGGTAATATAGGAAAATAAAGTGAAATAACTGCATCTGACGTGAAAAGGAATGAACATTTTTAGTGACAACTCTTAGATTAAAAAATAGTTCTATAAACCTTAAAAAAAAACCCCAAACTTAAAGGACTTCATAGATCTGTGAAACTGCTGACATATTCACATTTAATCCAGAAAAAATATTTTTGCTTATATACTAAGTCTGCTAAGATTTGTGTCTGAATTTCCCATATTGGTCTGATAAACCTCGATAAACCTGTTTCCCACAGCTCTTATAGGAGCTGCACCACAAATAATAGATTTAGCAATATCACAACAGTACCTGTAGGCCTACACCATCATGCAGAATACTACACAAGCACTCATGTGCTATTGTAGAACCAGCGTCATCTTTCATCCTTCATGGATATACACAGACCAACCAGTCCCCCTTCTCTGCTTCCAATCCCTGAAAAGAATGTCTATGCTGCTAAAATATCACAGCCCAGGGAAAAAGATGCCTAATTATTCAAACTGTCACACCAGAGTCCTCTCTCCCATCCCTGCCTTGGACTTTCTACTTCCAAAACCAATATGGACAAGACTGCATGAAAATTATTAAGCCAAATTAACAATTCAGTGTCCAAATGTGTCTACATTTACATGTGTCATTTCTGGTTCTGGTCCTCTTTTCAGGGCACATACTGAAATACGGCTTTATCAAATTGTCTTGTGCTTCTTATATTTTTAATATCTCTGGAGATGTTCAAAAGTCATCTGGACACAATCTTGGGGACCCTGCATGAGCAGGGGGTTGTACTAGATAACCTATAGTGGTTCCTTCCAACCTTATCTGTTCTGTGATTCCGCAACACATAAACAAAGTGTCCAAATCTTGCCTCACAATGAAACTGAGGCATGATGGATGTGTGTGTGTTTCCAACCATTCCTTCTAAGCTGGAAATCCTAGCTGATCTACCAATTTAACTTCTTTAAGAGGACTGTAGTCCTGGTGAGATTTTTCCCAAGTATGAAGCAGATTTAAGAAGTAATTTTCATCTGAGAAATAAATGATGCTGAGATGTTAAGAAGTATGATTTCAGTACAATGCCTAAGATGGCTGCTTCTTCATGTCAGATATCTCCTGATAGGATTTCATTCTGGGTAGTATTTTGAGACAAATTATTTCAATGTCCATTCTGCCTGTATAATACACTTCTTAGCTCAACCACTGGTTCTGAATTGGCTCTTCCCTCCTTAGCTTGATGCACTGCCTGAACAGAATCAAAAATCCGGTTGCATATTGTCATTAACTCATAAATCACAAGGGTTGAAGAACCATTTGCTCTTCTGCCACAGTCCTCTATGCTCAGCAACATTCACCTCATCCAACCAATGGTGGCACCAATTTCATGGCAGTAAGACTCCAGCTGGATAGTTAAAGTTTTCACTTCTCATACAAAAGCCCCGCATGAAAAGGGAGATGTCTCAGAGTGAGAGAAGCACTAATCTTCTCATAGCTTCCCTTTTACAAAACTCTATAAAACGTTCTGCAGTGTCCTGATCTTGTGGCATCACTAGGAATTCCACTCTCTCACAAATTATAATCCCACATTAATATTCATGAGTTCTTAATTGCCCTGGAACTTGTACCTAGACCCATGATATCCACTAATGTTTCTAGGAAGACAAGTAGCAGTAAATTAATTAAAAATATGATTAGATAAAATTATGTGTATCCCACACCCTCCCCCCCCGCAAAAAAAGCCAGCACAGTTTTATGGGAAAGATGTTAGGCTGTTTCATGAAAAAGATACGAAGATCATTGCGCAAAATAGGTTTAATTTTTTAATCCAGTTATCATGTAAAATGGATTGATGTTGAAAGCACAAGTAGGAAGACTGGAAGTTCCAGTTTACTTTCTGAATTTTTCACAGTATATCCTTTTGTTCCATGGATTTTTTTGCAAAGCTCTAGCTCCACATAGGCTAAGAGTGGAAACTAAGGAAAGGCACATCACAGTGACATCTCTTCTGGCTCTGAACAAGAATTTTGGTTTGAAAGCACCCTGACTGTATTTATGCCTGAATCTGAATTGATTTTAGGGTCTCAAAACTGCACTACATTCCATGGTGGATATGACCTTAAACATATAAATATATTTCTATTTTTTTAAGCCTAACATTCATGTGTCCTGTTATTCAAGATATCCCTAGTTAGACCACTGAGCACTTGAATTCCCATTTTTTTGCTAGTGGTTGGATCTATACCCATCTGAACTGCTGAACTGCTCAAAATCAAGTCCCAGCAGGACTAACAAAACAGACATTTCTGTGAATTGCACAATTTTAGAAATGAATCAGTGAGCACATGTCCAATACAAAAAAACCCACTAGAGACTGCTCAAGAAACACGCTATCAAATTTAAACCCCCAGACAATGTGAAGAATTTCTTCCACTTGGAACTGGGTCTAAAAATGTTAGCATGGAGTACTTGTCTGTTGAAATTTGCTGAGCAGTCACAAGCAAAAATCTTTTCCATAGGATGGCTCCCTGTGGATGGGACCTCATAACACGCAGGCAGGGGTCCAACATGCACTTCAGCTGAACTCCTGTGTTTGCACATCCAGTTGTTCCTACTTCCTTGGCATGTATCTTTGCAGACTTAAACACTTGTACGTCTCATATCAGAGGTGAGGATCCCAGTGTGTTGCCGTTATATGGCACTGGCATATTCCCTCGGTGTGTTCCAGGACATCAGAGCCTCCATGCTGCACAGCAGCCAATGAAGCTGGAACCGATGATGTTTGTGAGCAACAGAACCGAATAACTTGATCAGTACAATCTCACAGGAAACATACTCCAATTTATTGCACAAACTATCACCTCTGTTTAGCCTAATCTGTTTCTCTTTACAGGCACACAGTGGTAGGGCATTCTTTTCATGTAGATTAAATGATCTCTGTCTCCAAAGGGGAAGAAGATTGACTTTTTGAAAGAGTTTGTTTTTTTTTTCTTTTTTCCTCCATGGATGACCTTGATCACTCTGTCTGTCAGGGTGTGTATGTGACCACAAAGAGGATTCCTGCCTTGCTTGATGCTGAGTTTAGTTGTCTTTAATCTGAGCTCCAGATCCTCTGGCTAGAGCTCTAACCCTGAGTTTTAAGCTAAAAGGCAAACCCCCAGTGCCTTTTTCCACATAGCATGTGCGGATTTGGATGAAATTCCCTCAGCAAATAGCTCCCAAGTGAACATATTCTCCTGGCATTTCCTTCTGCTTTCCAACACTGAACAAAGTGATAGGCATTTAAATTAGATAGAATGCATCCCAAAATACAGTCTTTGGATCTTTATCAGACCCAGAAAAGTCACTGACATTGTGTTGTGTTGCAATCCAAGAAAGATCTATGTCTCTAACAACTTCACAACATCTCTAGTAGATTAATTTTAATATGAAGAAATGAAAGCTGGTCAACACCTCAACAAAATAGGCTTTATTTTCTTCAAGCACCAGTTAGCATTGTATCATTACTGTTAATATACTTTGTTGTTCTTATGCAAGAGGAGGGTCACAGATTTGAGGTACTACAGAGTTACTAAGATTAGATGGTTTCTGGGAATTTGGGGTGGGGTTTTTTTTGTTGTTTGTTTTGGGGAGGGTTTTTTGGGGGGTTTTTGGGGGTGGGGAGGTTTTGGGGGGCTTTTTGTGTTTTGTTTTTGCTGAGTCACACCTTTGTTACTAAAACCCAGGGTTTTTTTCTTCTTCTATTTCTGAAACATTGCTGTACTCATGATGCACAGTGAGTGTTTCCAAAGGACTGAACTCAAATTTAACAACAAGGTCTCATTTGATTTAATGGAAAGTGTGCAGCTTAATCCTATGCAGTCCATTTAACATTAAGAACATGTTTTTCACCCAGTTAGCATTTCAGTGAAGCAGATTTGGAAACAACTTTGTGACAATCTCTGTAAATCCTAGCAACCAATTCTTAGCTAAGTAGATGCTTTCTAAATAGGGCCTTTAACATTTCTATGTGCTTCTTCTAGAGATTTTCATATTTTTAAAATTGAGAAATGCTGGTGTGCATTTCTCACCTGCTTACCGTTAATTTCTGACTCATAATCCCTCTACAAACAACAGGGTTATTGATTCTAAAACCTCCCACAAGCCATTTTTGCCAATGTCTTTTCTACGAAAACATGGAAAAAAATCCAAATGCCAAAAAAAGTTTACTTGGAAATGAGCCACCTTTATTTTAAGGGTTTTTTTGCAGTTGACATGTTGTCCCAGCAACCTAGGTTCTTACTGTCTGGTAGAAGACAGATTTCTTTGGTTCCATCATGTTACAAAGCTGAAAAAAGGAAAAGAGAGACAAGCAATGAAAATTCACCATTTAATTATTCAAATATGTGAATTACCCTGAGCTGCAGCCAAGCCATGGGGCTAACCCACAGTGTTCTTCAACATCTATTCAACCCTTCAGTGCTGCAATACTTCATTTCCATTAATTAAATAATTATACCAAACTCTCTCTAAAGATGGTATAACTGAATTCAGGCATTGCAAAATAGTTATTCAGTACAGCTTAAGCTCATATAATTATACCAGGAATTGACAAAGATCTTGTTTATTTCCCCTAGCAGAGGTATTTTAAAAGCCCCCCCTTAATTAAAAAAAAAAATGAAAGGAACAAAAAAAAAACCCAAACGTGAAAACTAACCCCAAAATTGTAATTGATTGCATTTCACATAATGAAAAAAACATGTGTCCAATATCTTAGTTCTTTATTTAATAGCAAAGTTTTTATTAAAATCTAATATAGTTAATGCATCTTAAAGATGAAGCCTGATGAAGTTCAAAAAATTATTTTCCTTGTTTATGTAACATGAATCCCATCATTATTATTGGAAGAAGGTAGTGCTTGAGCAAGTTTAAATATTAAGATTACATTTCAGCCATTTTTTTTATGATACACCTTTGGTATATATGATTACAAAACACTTTGCTTTCTGTCAGTCACATGGGTCAGAAAAAAAGCAATGATGGCTGAGAGAAACAGCAGTGTAAACCAGCTCCTTAAATGACCAATTGAAAGGAACTGACAGAAAAGGGGAGAAATTAATCTGAAAGCATATTCAGAAAATTAAAAAGAAGATATATGCACGTTACAACAGAGTAAGTGATGGCAATCAAGGGAGTGGTCTATGTGATGTGCAGGACTTGAGATCTGTTCTTCAGCCCCTAATGCTCTCATCCATCTAGATGTATGACACAAATAAAAGACAGCCAAAATATCTTTGTGCAGCTGGAAAATCAGAAATGGAGGATGTCAGACAGTAGAGGTCACAGTGGCATAGCTTACAAAAAATACAGGGCAGCTTGTATACTAACCCACAGCTATCCAACACCCAATGTGAAAATGGGGAGGAGCTGTCTCTAGGTGGAGAAGAAAGTTTGTTTCACTATAACATTTCATTTTATTCACCAATTTTTTCTACTAGATGTGTCTAAGAGCAAAGGGATATTTTGATAGGAATGGAGGACCTAGAAAAACCTAAAATAAGATCATGGATTATATTTATAGGCAGTTAGGTAAATTTAAGCATGCCTAGGGAACTAAGAAGTGCTATACACTGTGACACCAACCGTGATACTAGATGTCAACACCATTCTGTGGTGTACAAAGTTTTACACCTCTTACCATAATCTGAATTACAAACACTTCTCTTTATGCAAAATATGCCACATTTCTTACAAGTATGTATTCCTCTAACATAGCTTTTGCTTTCATCTCTGTCAAACTCTAAGATGAAAAATCTAGAGGAACGTAGAGCAAAAAGCACAGGCCAGAAAAAGAGGAAAGAACTATTAATGATCATGGGAGAGACATAAGAGACATAGAGTTCCCTCTGTCATGCAAACCATGAGGCTTTTGAAAATCCTTTTATAATAGGAGAGGTGGTTTGAGCATATATCTAATGTATTATTGTGAAAAAATATAGTGACAGAATCGTGATGACACAAGGTTGGTAAAACATATAACTACTGAAGGAGAAATTACTGAATGGAATGAAAGTTTGAATCATACAATGAGGAAATCAACAGCTATAAGGACATCAGTTAATTCAGAAACTACTGTGAAATATGTTATAAGCACATATGTTTTGTCATAAGCTCCTTCCCTTCCCTTCCCTTCCCTTCCCTTCCCTTCCCTTCCCTTCCCTTCCCTTCCCTTCCCTTCCCTTCCCTTCC
>JAWWEY010000001.1:68018882-68126849 GCA_035582745.1 Loriotus luctuosus | reverse complement strand
TCCCTTCCCTTCCCTTCCCTTCCCTTCCCTTCCCTTCCCTTCCCTTCCCTTCCCTTCCCTTCCCTTCCCTTCCCATTCAAATCCTTCACATATTTTTTATCATGTTGTATTTCTTAGTATCTTAGAGAGCATCTTAGATACTGTCTAGCTTCATTTTTAGTTACAGTAAAGCTGAGGGCCTGCCTTGCCTGTCTGGATAAATACAATGCATTTGAGTTGGATTTTTTTAGGCAAAGCATTGCAGAATTGCAGCTTCATGGCTAGGTTTGATTTAAGTCATTGCAATGAAACTACAAAAACACTTGTTCTCTCTTATTGCTCTGTGCTTCCTGCCAAAGACTCTAAGTTTCACCGGATAATGCTGTATCTTATTCAAAAGAATTGTATAGAGCTATTGTTCTCTTTAAAACAGTTTTTCTCCCAGGGACTGATGCATTTCAAAAATGAGTAGAGTGATCCACTGGGACAGTAATTATTGCCGATATGTAAACTCAGCAGAAATCAGATTTCTGATCAGCAGGTAACTGAAGCTTGTGTCTGTGTATTACTGTTGTGCATTTGCTGCAGATGAAGTAGACATGGTTGTGGGCTGTTTTAATAAATGATTTCCTGTAAAGACAGAGAAGCATAAATGCCAAGCGCCTGGAAGGACACTGCTGTGTAAAGTTTCATTCACCTGTCTAAAAGAAGAGGATTTCAAATCAGAAGAAGTTCAAAGAAGGACAGATGGCATGATGAGGGAAGCCTTTTGTCCGAGACTAGATAACAATAATACAGGCATTTTTTCATCTAGCAGAACAAAAGTTGGTAAAAGAGGTATTATTAACCCATATAAATCCACTGGGGAATAAATATCCATGAGAAAGAAAGGTTAGTTAAATTAAAGGATAATGCTGGAAGTAGAAAAATATGTGTATGAATCATCCAAGATTAATACATTCTCAGAACTAAGATCTCTATCATAGAATCATAGACTCATAAATGTTGGAAAAGATCTCAAAGATCATGTCAACCATGCCAGCTGTAACACTATGTGCCACATACTGTCATTTCTTGAACACTTCCAGAGATGATGACTCCACCACTTTCATAGGCAGTATTTTCCAAAGCTTAATGACCCTTCCAGTGGAGAAATTCTTTGTGATGCTCGGCCTGAATTTTCCTGGCACAGCTTGAAGCCATTCCTATTGCCCTGTCACTAGCTACCTGGAAGAAAAGGCTTCTTGTGACATCGTCCTGTCAGGTAGTTGTAGAAAGTGATCAGGTCCCCCCCGAGCCACCTTTTCTCCAGGCTGAACATCCCCAGCTCCCTCAGCCTCTCCTTATGGGACTTGTGCTCCAGACTCTTCACCAGCTTTGTCACTCTTCTCTGGACTCACTCTAGCAGCTTTCCTGAATTGAGTGACCAGGAACTGGAGAAAGTACTCAAAGTATGGCCTCTCTAGTGCTGAGTACAGAGGGACAATCACTGCCCTGGTCCTGCTGGCCACACTGTTGCTGACACAGGCCAGTGTGCTGTTGGTCTTCTTGGCCACCTGGGCACACACTGGCTCATATTCAGCCACTGTCAACCACTCCCAGGTCCTTTTCTGACAGGCAGTTTTCCAGACACTCTTCCCTAAGCCTGTAGCAGTGCTGAGGCTGTTTTGACCCCAGTGCAGGCCCTGGCACTTCACCTTATTGAACTTCGTACCATTAACCTTGACCCATGCATCCAGCTTGTGCAGATTCCCCTGCAGAGCCTTCCAATCGTCTAGCAGATAAACACTCCCATATAACTTGGTGTTGTCTGGAAACTTACTGATGGTGCACTCAATTTCCTAACCAGACCTTTAGGGAACGCCACGGGTGGCTGGCTGCCAGCTGCATGCAGCATCATTTACCGCTACTCTCTGGGCCCAGCCATCCAGCCAGTTCCTAACCCAGCAAAGAGTGCTCCTGTCCCAGCCTTGGGCTGCCAGCTTTTCCAGGAGAGTGATGTGGGAGACAGCGTCAAAGCCTCAACTGAAATCCAGATAGACAACATCCACATCCTTTCCCACATCCACTAGGCAGGTCATCTGGTCAGAAAAGTAGATTAGGTTGGTCAAGCAGGATCTGCCTTTCCTAACCCCTGCTGGCTGGGCCTGATCACCTGGTGGTGCTGTATGTGTTGCAGAATGACTCTCAAAATAATCTGCTCTAGGGTCACTTCTGCAAGTCTGTCACACTAGGTATTTTGAATAGAGTGTTAGGACTACTGCCATGTGTTTCATTAACTTTTCCTGTTTTCCGCAGTCTCGTCTTCTTGCTTTCAAAATAACTTAGTGTTCAGTCCAATATGAATCAAAAAGTCCACCACCTCCACAAGGCAGCATCAGAGAAATCGGAGGTAATTTATGATTATAAAATTGGAAAGAAAGAGTGGAGGAAAAGGTGGAGTTCTGGGAACAAATAACTGTGTGGGAAGATGTGGAAATTCCAAAGATCATCTCTGCCACAGATGAAGAGGAGTAAAGGAGCACAGATAAGAAGGCATATGAGAAGATAAGGATGTTGACCCTGCTGGAAGGGAAAAAAAATGAACAAAGTTCATTGTTCCACCCTTTCCTTTTTCTAATTGACAAAGGTTATTTCATGCTTCTCTCTGAACACATGCATCACGTCTTACACATTGCTGATAAAGTATTTTGCAATTACATGCTAAATGAGGGCTAAGTATGCTAAATTCATGCTGTGCTACACAAATTAGTATTGAAAAATGTGAAAATAGTTGTGTTACAATTCTCAACAACCAGATAACACCAAGCATGAAAAATGGGAGACTTTATACCTCTTTAGTACTTGGATCCCACCCTCTTAACTCAGATACTTTAAAAAGACATAATTTCACCCAGAGTTTTCTTTATTACTCAGGGGAAATGATAGATAAATTTTTGACTAAAAGAAATGTACATCGAGCAATTTAAGTCTCCATGTTTAAGAATACTCATGTTTTATGAGAATAAGTTTGAACTGGAAGCATATTCAGGTACAGACTTGATTTTAAAAGACCCGTTTGCAGCCAAATTATTATAGAGTTTATCATTACTCTTGGGCTTTGCTCTTGAGCTTTACGGCTGCAGGCAGCAAAAATCCCAGGGTCATGATTAGAAGGATAATATGAAAGTTTAACATTTTGAGATTTTGTGGCTTTTTAAGTGTTCTTTACAATGTAAGCAAGGCAGAAATCATGGAAAAATAATTTCTACATGGAAAGCAGTCAGCAAATTCATAAGTCTTTTGGACCTTTAAGGTAGTTTTTTTTAATTTTAAAAATCACTTCGGCCTTTTGGCCTGTGAAAAGCCAGTGTTTGTAGAAGCTGATGGATTTTTTATTTCTTGACACTTTAATAAAATTTTATGCCGTATAAATGCCTTATTGTGTATCTTATTTATTGATTTAGGTGCACTTTCTTCCTTTGAATCCTTACTAAACAGATCTCTTGTTTTCTGAATTGATTTTGCTGTCTCAGCCACATAGAGGCATAGACACTTTTTTGGCTTCCATCTGAATGAACAATTTCCTAGTTAGGCACACTGGATTTGGAGTTGGGTCAATAAAAGCTTTACTGTGTCCTTTCTCTTTCCTCACACAGCTCACAAAAGAGAACTAAATTCCATTCATCCTTTCACTGGCCACTGTGGAATCTTTAGCACTGCAATTCTGGCTGGGATGAGGAAACATGGCAAGAAATTGGAAGAAACACAAATAAGAATTCTTTATTTCCCATGCTCACTGCCCTGAAGATTTGCTGCCACTGGGAATGCATGTGAATTTCCTGGACTTTAACTATTTGTCTCTGCCAGTGAATTACTTTGGAAGCATAACACATTAGATATCAAAAGATAATTTAGCTTAATCCTGCCAATTCTGATGTGGCTAACTGTAAGTAATTTGCAAAAAAAGACTATTTTGAGTGGTTCTTGGCAATATGAGCATAAAGGATCATTGAACAGTTTTCATGCAAAGCATAATTCTAACTTTTGAATAACATAACCTTAACCATGCTTTAATAAGATGTTTTCAACTAATCCTTGTGGACAAATGTAGATTTCAAAAATACTGGATTGTTTGCAAGGATGTACCAATGCATTAAAATTTCCTTGTCTGTTGCTTTTACTTGCTTTTTTATGTTAAATAATGCATTTCTAGATAGTCCATTCAAATTAAAACTACTAAGATAGGAAGAGATCAATCTGAATTTTAGAAATTTCCAAAATAATTTCTGATGTCTTTAATTTTACATTTCTCCATCAGCTTGTGTATATATATATATATATATGTGTGTGTGTATCAGCTCTGGCCTCACATTCTTTAAGACTTTTTTCTTCCATTATTTCTATGTTTATGCCACATGCACATACCAGGAGTTATTAAAAAAAATCATTTTGCAGCAATAGTAGTAGTAGTAGTAGTAGTAGTTTCCCTATAAATTTAATCACAGCAATAATTTTACCGTAAGTCTTTATGTGAGAAGTGTCAAACATGCAGATGCATGGGTGTGTGTAAAATTCCTTTTAGGCATAAATCTAGGACTTGCCCAAGGCCAGACTGTTGTGTTCTTATGTGACACAGTAATGTAGCCCAGGGGATCTACTGGAATGAAAAAAAGGATGACAAAAAACCTCAGCAACTTATCCCAAGCCCTGACAGTACACAGGAAAGCACGGTTTTCTGTACAGTTCCTATATGCAGTTTTTACTAGAGATCAGTGTGGTTCACAGTGCACTTGACCTGCTCTGACCTACCCATCCCTAATGGGGTAACTGAGTACTCACAGCAAGGCTGAGTGGAGACCATCTACTCGTGCTCTCTGCCCACAGGAAGAGCTGCAGAGAATTCTTTGCTGCAAAGAAGTGCTGCAAAATAGTCAAAGAATTTCCGTTTTAAAATGAGGATATACAAAACCATCCCAGATGTCATACGTAGAAATAAAAACAACAGAAGAAATGGAATTAAAGAATAATTTTTTAAGTAATGTCTCTTTAAATATAAATCACATGTTTTGAAATTCACTAAAGGGTTCCATAAAAGAGTTTGCAGACAGTTCATTCACTGAAAAAAATTATCTATTTACATCATGTTAAAAAATTGATCTATTTGCACCATACTGATCCTCTGATTAGGAAAGACGCAAACAGAGATCACTTTAAAGCTGCCATTTTGAAAATTTTCTTTCATCATCTTTGACACGAGATGTTTTTAATGGGATTTTCAAGCCATTAGATAAATCACCAAATAATGTCTATGTCACAGCAGTTCCGCTGAGTGAAGACCATTTAACATGTAACTTGTTAAATTAGGTATATAGTTGAAGTTTTATTTCCTCTTATTTTTCTCATTTTTGTGACCAAAAAGAACCCTTTGAAGAAGAATAGGACTTTGAGAGGCTATTGCAAGGTTACGTTCTGTTAGAGAGCTTAAATTCTTAGTTTACTAAAGTTTGTGTGGTATTTCTTGATTTTAATTAGCGAAGAGAGGATGATTCTGAATTTGAAAGAAGGCAGGAGGAAAAAGGAATAAAAATACTATTGTTTTGGGGTTTAGAGTGTTTTTGCTTTCTTCATGCTCTTTTAAGTAAACAACAGATTTGTAAGAGCTGGAAAGAAATAATTCATTTCTTACATAAGTAAATTTCTGGAAAGTGAATGTTCAGGAATCCATAAAATGCAAGATCACAAATGGAATATGACCTGGACTCTAGATTAACTGATTTTAAATCTTTGCAGAAGAAATCAGTGCTCATGGGTTACTGGAAGAACAAGGATTCCAAGGTTTTCTCCATTCTAAGAAAGGAGTGAGTAGGAAGGACAGCAGGACTCGCAGGACCAGTGATTGTTGTGTACTTGTTATGTATTATCTATATTGGGAGGTAGCTTTTTCAAAAGTAGATTTTTCAAAGATAGAAACAATAAAAATCATGCTGATGGGACAAAGTAAGGAACGTGTGAATAAATTCTCAGAGAGATTATCTAGTCAAACATCTTGTTAAGGATTTATTGCAGAAGTGAACAACATGGAAAGTTGTTATTTTTTCTCTAAATGATAGAAATTTGGAGGGAGGAGGAAATCTTGACAACATAAAGTAGAAGTACTTCAGAAAGGTACTAAGAAGTTCTAGGGAGGCATTCCTTAATTTATTCTGAAAAACCAGGGTCATATTTGAATGGAGTTCTTACTAATAATCAGATATATATATAGTATCAAGATTAATACAATGTTGCTATACCATACATATTGATTGAAGACCATATTCCAACAAAAATTGTGTGATGCCAATATTTTTACACAACAGAGCCATGGAAAACAATGATATTTTCATGACCAGGACAGAGAGAAACCCATATACAACTGGAAAAAGAAAAAATATCCTGAATTAAGTGATGATGATCAGATTATAGTAAAGTTATACTACAAAGAAAAATGAAAGAAAATACATTTTTCAACAATTTCTATTTTAATAAGAAAATTCTTGAAAAAATCAGGAAATCAGTGACAGTGTGACTGGATTTGTAAAGTTTAAAAGCTTTTCAGAAAAAGAATCTCAGAGCTACTTTAAATCACAGATTGAAAGCCAATACATGTACTACAAGTAGAGAGAAAATGTTTGATAGGAAAAGATACAAGACCTAACTAGATAACTATTCATTCATGCTGAGAATCATTTAGTAGCCAAGAAGTGAATAAAGTCTTCTGTTTGATGCTTCTCTGCAGCTGTTGACATGTGGGCCAATGCTATATTGCTGAAAATAGATATCCATTTACCCATTTTTGACCTTGATCACATCAGTGCAAAAGAAAAGCATTTACTGGAGTAAGTTGGGAGTTTATGTGGAACAACAAGAACAGACTGACTAAATAGAAAGATATGTCTTGAAGGTCAGAATATGTAGGAGAAAAGTAAGACTTGCCAACTATCAAGCTGAGATGGACCTTGCAGAGGAAATTAAAACAAACAGTAAAAAGATTTTTAGCCACAAAAATAAAAAAGAGAACAAAGAAGGAGGAAGCGGTGTGGTAATTCAGCAAGTATAGGGGCAAAGATTAAAGTTAATTTAGATACTGCCAAAAAAAACCTTTGACACAGATTTCAGTAACTACAAATGATGTAGTTCATGGAGGCGCAGTCAAGGGGCTAATGGAAATAAGAACATGAAAATGGAAAATGCCATAACTGAGGAGGAAACAACACTGAAAGAGCTTAATGCACTGGGGTCAGTGAGCAAATAATCTCCAGCACTGGATTCTGGCTCATGTAATTACAAATCCAGAAGCAAAGCTCTTTTATGCATTTACCAAGTCAGACCTATACCCTAAAGAATGGTGCACTTCAGCAGATTTTCAAGAAAGACATTTCAGAGCCTGAATGTAAAAATAATAGCTCAGGAACTTCAGGAACAGAAACCTTCAGTAGGAAGGAACACTCAGTAAGAACAATCTAGTTCAGCTAGAGATGGTTTGGTAGAATACAGACTACACAGAAAACAAACCTACAGATGTCCAGCCAGCACGAGTCTGAAGCTCTTACGTAAAGGCTGATGATACTCCTGTGAATCTCTAGTCTTGCTTGGAACAGTGACTGGATTGCATCTGATGACAACACACAAATTTCTAAAATGCTGTGTAATTAACCAGATGAATGGAATTGTAGGATCACAGAATCATTTAGGTTGGTATGGACCTATAAGACCGTGGGGTCCTACCCAACGATGCCAAGTCCACCACTAAAGTAAGTCCCTAGAGGTGCCACGTGTACTCATGGCACCTCTAGGGATAGAAACTCAACCACTTCCCCTGGCAGTTGTTTTCAATGTTTGACAACCCTTTCAGTGAAGAAATTTTTCCCAACATCCAGTCTGAACCTCTCCTGGAACAAATTAAAGTTATTTCCCATTGTACTATCTGGTAGACTAATAACAAATTCTAATACTAGTATTGCTCTTCAATTGATAGAGAAAAGATGGATGATGATACTAAAACTCACTTTTGAACAGCAAAAAATTACAGAACATTGGTAGACATGTAACTGTCAGTACACATGCATATTCCTGCATGTTTATCTTAAATGCAAAATACTGCAATTTTGTATGGGCATCAAGTACTTCACTTTAGGAGTAAATCAACATGTACTGTAAGTGAAATGGGATAACTGTACACATTCATATTTTTATGCACTGCTATAAATTGTTAGGCTATTATTATTGGCTCATATGACTAAACCTTTAGTGAAATTTGGAGAAAGTCTTTTAATCTACCTTGTGCTTTCTTCCCTGAATTCAAGATAAGGTTTAATCTTAATCAGTCCAAAATCTACTCTTTCCTTTCAAGGCTGTCCAAGAATTTTCACATGGAAGGTCAGAGCATAATCTCATTAGTGGCTTGTAGAATTTCAGGTATTACAATGACAAGGGCCAAAGTCATCTATGAGTAGTTACATTTGAGAAGAAAAAAAACAACAACCTGTAGGACTTTAAAAATTTATGTGCTTTTATTTTTAGATAGTGGAAGAAAATTCAGAACTTCACTTTTCCAAAGATGATCTTGACCTTTTTAGGGGAAACATTGAAAAAATAAAAAATGAAAATATAAACCATCTGTTTGGCTGAGAAAAAGAAAAAGGTTTCCCCAGTGACAAATTTAAAATGAAGAGGAAATTGCCTCCAAAGCATTATGGTGGAGAAAGCCAACTTGATTGTATCTGAACCTAGCTAAAACAGTTTAAGGGAAAAAGGAGAGGTAAAAAGAAAGTCTCCAAGGAGCAGGAGGCCACAAAAACCATCCAAAAGGAGCAAAAGAAAAAATAATGTTTCTATGTTCTCTTTTAAAATATTGGATTATTCATATATCTCTTCTGCAGAACATAAACAACCTGGTTTCAAGATGCAACGCAGCAAACAAATGAATAAACAAATAGATAAAGGTCTAATGTTTTGCCATACTGTCTTTAGGGATCTAAAATATCTAATCCTGAGCAGGGTAATCAATATCAGTAAAATTGCACATCTAGACAGACCTCTTCATATGAGTAACTAACTAGGTCAAATGATCTACCCCTTGAACACATTCATTTATGTCTACAATGTGAGCCTAATCTAAATTGTTTAAGCATATGTACTGAACTTTTAGTGGCCTAAAATTGGAACAGATAAAATACATCTCAACAAAATAAACTACTGAATTAAAGGAAGAAATTTCTTTTTAAACCTAAATGTGCTGACAAAATAAATGGAAGAATCAGCTAAAGACCAGTTTAGTTACATGGAGCAAATGGAAGTCAGAAGCTTTTGACAATACTATGGTAGAAATTACTTAAAACAATCATCTAGCTCCCTCTTCTCTGGCCCAACACAGAGCCTTGGCCACCAGAAATCATAAATTATAATCAATTAAATTAATTAATTAATTTAATTGATTATAATTAAATTAAAGTAAATAATTGATTGATCGCTATATCTATTAAGTTCCAGGTGTGAGGCTAGAAAAAGGAAGCTCTTTTCATGTGTTGTTGTAACATATCTCTTCAGGAATTTATATATAAAAGGCAAGATACACAGCCTTAAACCAGGTTAATTTGTTCCTATTGCCCTGTTCTGAAAGGCTGTCCTGCATGTGTTTTACTCTCAGATGTCTCCAGACATTCAAATGAAATATTACTGAGCACGAAACATCTAGTTTCATTTTCATCTTATAATTTATACCTGTTTCAAGTGCCAGTAAAGCTTCTACATTATATGAGATAGTATGAACTAAAATCAATGTCCCCACCTCTCTCTTCCCTGACAAAACAAAACAGAAACAAACGAAACCAAAACAAACAACAGCAGCAACAACAACAACAAAAAAACCCAAACCAAAACAAAAAAACCAAAACCACCCCATCATCTGTCGAAGTGTTCTGGTGCCCTGTGGCAGCCCAAAGAGGCTGTTGGTCCAAGTGCTGTGTGGCTTGGCCATGGCATATCTGTTCTGTGGATATCTAGCCTTAAACAGGGTATGTGGATGCAATCTGCACCACTTTGGAGCCAGGAATTATTCCCTTGGGTGGATGTATTCAGAACTGCAGAAATAGCTTATATCTTTCTTATGCAGCTGCAAAGGGAGATAATTGGAACATTAAACAAAAAATCTAAGCAGAATCAATAAGAGCGTCCATTTGGACAGTAGACAAGGGCAAAGATCTATTTAATTCCTGACTTTGCTGGCATTTAATTTTTTCAGAGGTCACTAAAGAACAAGCAGTCTGACCAATTTAATCCACATTTCATATTCTGCTTGTCAGCAACTTTATAGTCTTTTTGGAAAGGTTTCCACTTTTTATTTTTTATGTCTTTTCATGTTATGCTTTTCACATCCCCTATAATTGTTTATTCATTTTTTAAAATTTAAACTGAGTCAAAATCAGGACTTAAATATTTGATGCAATCTGCTACACTGGAGAAATGGATTAGGAAATACTAAGAAATAAAAATAACTCTGTAAGTGCTACAGTCCTTATAAAGATTTATCAATGCTTAAGCCAGTCATTAAGTGTCCCTTGCTAAATAAAAGAGTTTCTGTATTTATACATTCAATTAGTATTTAGATTAGAGACATCTGATTATAGGCTTTAAAAGCTGGATGTAATATTAATAAGCATACTAAAAAGAATAAACCAAAAAAAGCTACAATCAGAATACTCTATGCATTTAGGACCAATTCCATGCAGGAAGCACAATTAGAGTGATCCAAAACCAGTAAGAAACAACCTTCAGATTCAAGTTCCTTTGAATTTAAGAGGTATAACTATCTGTGTTATAAGAGTTTTGTAACTGTGCAAGCACTAAGGATTGTGTCTTAGTACTTTAAACTAGACATATTTGAATTGCTACAGATGTCTGTCTACTTACTGGCCAGTGTAGGACCCTGTTCTTTCCCTGTTCTTTCTTTCTGTTCTTTTCCATTTGAAAGCCTCCGCTAATTTCTGCTGCATATGCTACATCTACATTTTTAGCTTTCAATTCGTTAAAAATATGGACACTCATTCCTATATTGTACACTTTTTTCACGTCTTACGTTGAAATCAAGATGTTCAGGATGAGTGACAGAGCAGTCAAGCTGAAGAAATGAAAAGAACTGCCTTCCGTATGCAAACTAATATTTTTCTTCAGCAATTCAAATACGGAATCTTAATGAGAGCTCAACACTTTTGGAGATAGCCTTTGTGATTAAGCAAATTTCTAAGCATCTTGAGAGGAAGACAAACATTTTAGGAAAAAGGAAATTACATTATGAATAAAGAACTTGGACATTCTTAATGCCCACTGTCCTATAGGAACTTTATTATTTTCTCAGGACTAAGTGGTATCCAAATACAATAATTTTTCTTCAAACACAACAGCATTATTACTTCTGTACCTTATGTTCTTCCTTCAAACATGCAACACACATATGGTAGGACAAATTTAAAAGGGAAAGGAGTCATATGAGCAGTGGCATTAGTTTTATTTTGTGAGAAGAGTGATATTTTTAATGTGCCTGTCAAAGCAGATGAACACATATGAACACATATATGGTTTTACACCTTCATTGCTATACATATATATATACACACACAAAATCATAAGACAATATGAAAAGTATATGGCAAAAAAAAAAAAGATGTCTCTTTTAAACTCAAAAACTATTCATAATGCTTCTAATTACTTGTTGTTTAGGTTGTCTGCATATCTATGTACTGTTGCACTGCGAAATTCAAGCTTGACTTAATTAGCATATGTATATACAACTAATATGTTCCTTTATAATATGTAATTTTAGATACCAATACCATAGGTGCCAAAATCCTTTTTTTTGTCACTAATGTTCACTTATGAACATATACATGACCTTCACTTAATATTCAGAAACTGTCATTGATACCAGTAACTATTTCTATTCTTGGTGGATTTAAAGAGAAGAAATAACTAAAGTTTAGGATTTCTTTTTAATATTAGCTAATGTCATGGTTTAATCCCCAACCAACAACCAATTACCAAACAGCCACTTGCTAATTCCCCCACCAGCATGATTAGGGAAAAAAATTGGAAGGGTAAAAGCTAGAGAACTTGTGGGTTGGGATAATGATAATTTAATAAGGAAAGCAAAAGCCTTGCACACCAGGAGAGCAAAACAAGGAATCTATTCACTGCTTCCCATGGGCAGGCAGGGGTTCAGCCATCTCCAGGAGAGGAGGATCTCGTCATGTGTACTGGTAACTTGGGAAGACAAACACCATCATTCCAAATATCTTCCCCTTCCTCCTTCTCCCCCGCTGCCTTTTATATACTGAGCATGGTGTCATATGGTCTGGTCTGGAATATCTCTTTGGTCAATTTGGGTCAGTTATCCCAACTGTGTCTACTCCTAATGTCTCAGGCACTCCCAACTTCTTAACCAGCATGGCAATAGGAAAAACCTTGGCTCTGTGTAAGTTTTTCTCAGTAATAAAAAAGTCATCTCTACATTATCAGCCCTGTGTTCAGCACAAATCCAAAACATAACCCCAGAGCAGGTACAGTGAAGAAAGTTAAATCTACCCCAGCCAAAACAAGCACAGCTAAAGACATATGAAAACAACACATGGGGGGAAAAAGCAGTAGATTTCTTCTACTTAAAATATATTTTTTATTACATTCATTCTGTTGTTGTTGTTGTTGTTGTTGTTTTAAAATTGTATATATTTGATCATTTGGGTTTCCATAATACTTTACAATGGGATTCAGCTCAGAGAAATTTAGAAGCTCAATTCAGTTTTTGGGCTGTGGGTGTTTAGAGATTTGAGACAATCCGTCTTATCCAAGGCATTCAAATGAGGCAGAAAAAGACAAATTTCTCAATCAGGATATCCATATGCAGTAGACCTAGTGAGTAAATTCAATGAAATCTAGAAAGTTATTTAGCTTGCTGAATTTAAGCTCCAAGTTTATGAAGACGTACTGTTGTTCAGACTCCATTGACTATTTTATGTCATGTCCTATTGACCATATCTCCATTGGGTAAAATGAGAGCTGAGGCATACTGAAGTGTTTCAATTTGCAAGCTCAATCTCATCCCTAGAGCAGAATCTCATTGTGTGAACATAGGCATTCAGAGTAAATTCATTTGCTTAAATTGTCAAGAAACACAAAACCTGTTCCTAATTTTTACTCCAAGACGTCTTAAATAGCACCAGACACATATATTTAGGCAACTTAATCCTGTCTTTAGGTAATTTTAATTTGCTTTCATTTTTTAATTTTCTTTTAATGTTTTTAATAATTTATAATATAGTTTATATGAAAACATCAGTACGACAGCGATAATACATTTTAACTGTGTTATAATCTATCCTACAGCTTTTATTTACCCGTACCTGTAATGTATCTTTAGAAACTAAGGTATGAGATATGAAGGCTTGGATTCTTGTCTCACTTAGATCTCTTCACTCTACATTCTGAACACTTCTCACTGTGTTCTATATACAAACAATGGAGAAAAAGTGCACTTTATTGTATTACTCATCGATAGCTGTGCATTTCAGGGTGAGATCAATCACTTCCTTAAATATTTTTCTCCATTGACTAAAGACTTCTACATCTTCCCACCAATCAGATGTAGTTGTTTACATTAGACTTTATCAATACTTCCTGGGCTAGCTAGTCATTAAAAAAAAATCCTATTACTGAGTTCTGGGATTACCCAGCCTATAGAAAGACTTTAAGATGTTGTCAGGAATAACAGAAGACAACGTTAATTTGACACATTTAAAAATAGAAAAATATAAATAAATTCTATTTTTAAAAACAAAGCAAACAACAGCAAAAACCAAAGCAAACAAACAAACAAAATGCAAAACACCACACTACACAGTCTAAACCAAAGACCAAATAACACATAGAACCTCTCTGCTTAGTCTTTCTCGCTGCCCTAGGGGAATGGCTGACAAAATTCTACTCCTTGTCAACTGCTCATACAAACTGTACTTGTACAACTTCCAGCAAAGAAAGATTGTTCATACTTTTAAAACCTTTCCTGCTCCCATGAAAATGAGTTTAGGGTTTGTTGAAAATATCAGGGTTTTTTCACTGCCATACTTGTTACCAGACAGCCATGTTTGAGTTATATTCTCTGACTAAACAGCATCCAGATTTAAACTGTTATAGCAAACAGTTTTCCCAAACATCTAAGTTTGTCAGCAGCCAGCCTATTTTAGACATAAAGGTGAAGCAAGTACCTTCCTGTTCAACTATAAATCTCATTTTTATGAATAAGAAACTAAGAATTTCAGCTTGACACTTCCAAAAACTACCATGTTCAATCACATATATACCATATACAATCAAAAGAAATTTTGAAGGCCTTCTTTGCAAATTACAAGAACATTGCCTGCAATGTCCTCAGGACTCACACCAGTGTCTTTCCAGTTCCCCTGAGTAAGAAATATGTTTTCTTACACATTTCTGCTCTGATGTCTACAATTAATTTTGAGGCAAGGTCAACACTCCTTTGCTATACCTTGAAACCTAGAGAAGGGAACCCTTGCTGAGTAACTCCAACACCGAACCCATTAGTTCCAGTCACTGGTCAAAGAATCTGCCAAATGAGTTATTGTAGACTCATTTATTATTTTCTAGGGTCTGCTAAATAAGCAGATTATATTGGTTCGTTGTTTGTTTGTTTTGTTCCTGAAACCAATATTAGAGGTAGATAAAAATGCATAACATGGATCAATTCAGATTCTAAATGTTTTAACCAACAGTTTTCAAGGTGCTTATTCTGGTTGGACTCCAGGATGAAAATTATGACAGACATATGAGTATATAGAGAAGCATAGAAGACTACATCACTGAATTTCTGGAGTTCTCTAGGAATATTATAAAAAAGAATTTTTTAAATTAAAGACAGAGGATAACGAGGATGAAGGAAAGTTTCAACATGTTGAGAATAATGGAGACTTTTAAATGAAACTTGTTTACAGTAATATCCTTTTTCAACCTTCGATGGGCAAAGTAAACCTTTGCTTGTGGTAGATGGAACTTTACTCCTTGATGATTGCCTCCAGTCTGCCTTTAAGAAAACTATCTACAGTAACATCTGTTAATGTCAGTAGGGAAGCTTTCTCTGTTATCATTTTTTCAAGGTAGGAAAGAGGTTTATTAGATCATTACATAAATTACTCATGTCTTGCTGAACACATTGAGTTTCAGTCTTCACTTAGAGATAATTTGTGGGACAGATGCCTCACCTTTTCTAAAACATTAATGCATCAAATACTCTCAAAGGCAAATATTTTTGGAAGCCTTAGAAGTGTATATTAGTTTTCAGTAAACTAATAAGCATTGTAATAGATTGATGTATTTTGTTTGATTTGAAGGAATTGAGTTTAAAAATATCAGTCTGAGTTACCTAAGTCATTAAACAAATTTTAAGGTCTGTATTTTGCCTTTGATTCAGGCACCTCTTGAAAAACACAATTTCAGCAAATCAAACAGTAACTTTATTACCAAATATTACAATTTTTTTTCTGGTGTTTTAACAATTATCTTATAATTTTCTTCAGTAATTTTTGTTATTTGGAATAATTCGGCATAAATATTCTACAGACAAAAGTAGGGCCCAAAAATTAAGAAATCAATTCATAATGGGCATTCAAGTTTTGAACTGGCTTGGATTAGGCATTCATGCCTCATTATTTTATTCTGTTATGTGTCTGCACAAAGCTAACTCTTGCAGTAAGGTTTTTAATATGATCAATTTCTCCACATATAAATAAGTAAATAAATAAGTGTTCTTCCATATACCACACTTTACAGTAGATATGTAGAAAATTTCACTCCAACAAATTTTACTCCTACAAATTTTCAGCATCAAATTTCTTATGGCACCCACAGTGTCATGGTACGATACAAGGCACAGTTCCATTGGCCAGAACAAACAAAAAACCTGGTTGGAAACCAGTTGTGTATGAAAGAACTATGGTATTTGTATATCTCTGGTGGGCTAAACCAAACCTTTGGATTTATCCCTCCTGAAATTACCAGGTTTAATTCGAAAAATACTTTCTAAAACTCTTGCAGCTTAAATCCATTTTCAGCCAGCACATGTTAGTCATACCAAGCCCCAGAGAGAAATCTAGCCAGTTACAGAAGGAAACTCATTAATACTTCCCCTTATAATCTGATTTTTTTCCCTTTTTTAATGCTAGCTAATTTAGAATGAGACTCCAAGGATATTAAATGCCCATGTGTGAACCAAAAGTGGCAACTTGGATTCTAAGTCCAGCCACAAGCACAGTTTTCTGCTTTTGAAGTTGCTCACAGCAGGGACAAGCTGAGCTTGCAGCTAAGGGAAATTGTGTATTTGGAAACCAATAAGTCCAAAGTATACTTTGCTATATGACTCTAAGTACATTAACAACAGTTTTTGCACTGCTACATGTCCTTAACTAAAATCATCTTAGACCCCAAATGTTAGAGTTTGGAAACCAGGCATCAGTGGGTCAGGACTGACTAAAATATAAATGTGGCATTTGTTGTCATTTTATACTCTACAGAGTGATTTAAATTTACTCTAATCAAGTAAACAGAAGATCTTTTATGAAATTTTACTCTGTTGTCCTCAAACAGAAAATATTTGTTCTTATATGAATTATCTTTCCTATATTAAAAATGGTTGTTTGTTATTTTGTCTTTTCAGGAATGGCTACAGAGATTCACAGAATATTTTCTGTTGGAATAGACCTCTAAGATAATGGAGTTCAGTCATTAACCCAGCACTTAAAAGTGCACCACCACTAATTATCCTGAAGTGTCACAGGTACATATCTTTTAAATAGCATTAAGGATGGTGATTCAACCATTTCCCCAGGCAGCTTGTTCTAAGGCTTGACAGCCCTTTTGCTTGCTAAAGGCTGTGATAATGAGCAGCTTGGCTCCTCAGCTTCTTCTGTCCCACTTCAACAGGCAAATATCTGCAGAAGCCATTGCCAAAGACTTGATCAGGGCACCCAGCTGGGTGTATCTGTGCAAACATTCACATCCCTTGGCCTCATGGGCATGTCCTGTCATGCTCCTGTGTGTCTTCTGTCATGGACACCTTCTGAGGAAGATTTTCTGTTTCACAGAATCACAGAATCAGCTGAGTTGGAAGGGGCCCACAAGGACCATTGACTCCAACTCCCGGCCCTGCACAGCACCATCCCCAAGAATCACATCATGTTCCCAAGAGTATTTTCCAAACTTGAGCTCTGGCATATTTCCTACTGTGTGCTCTTATAAATAATGATATTTCTTCTCCCTGATATTCAAAGATCCTATCTTTGGAAAGGAAATCATAGGAAATCAAAGGAAATCATATCTTGGTCTCCTGAAGCTGAAAGACACTCTGAGAAAATATATATTAGAACATACTGGCACTCATTGAGTGCCCTTCTATGAGGGACAGTGTTCTGTCTATATGCTACATTGCTTTGTTAAATACATATAAAAATTATTTTAAGAATGGAAAATTATAAACTCTTCTGATACTTAGATAGATATGAATATGAAAAGTAATGTCCAAGCTGGGCCAGACTGTGAGTGCCAGGTGGACAGCAGTGCCACATTGGTGCTGGGGGTATCTATGAACGTGCACGTGCCCTTGAACGGAGGGAGTGCTGTGTGCTGCACTAGGGGCCTTCTGCCTCTGCCAGCCCGAAGGGGGAATGGGACATGGATGTCTGTGAGTCCTGTGCATGGCCATCTCTGTGAATGAGTGAGTGTCCATGTCTCTGTGTGTCTCTGGGATATTGCTCAGTTGCTCTACTGATTGAATTTTCCAATGGGAAGGCAGCAGCTGAAACCTTTAGCCTGAGCAGAGCCCCACATGTCCAAATTAGTCTTCAGCAGAGAGGGACAAAGGAAACACAGGCTGGAGCTGCTGCAAACAATGGACGCTTGTAACATCCCTCAATAATGACAATCTGTTAATTAACTTCAGTTCCTCCACCAACATTCAAGAGAGCCGTAATCAGACCAGTGAATAGAACTTAAACATATAAATAATTTTTCTTATCTGTTAATTATGGACCATTTTAACTAGGAGAAAAGTATTACATCTGGGAACAAATCACCCCTTTCACCAGTAAAGACTGGGTATCAGCAGGCTGAAAAGCAGTGGCCATTGGTAACTGCCAAAAACTGGCAAATATTGAATTGCAATAGTAGTCAATAGTTTCTACATTTTCAGAAGGGTATGTTGAAATTTTCATTCCCTTACCTGTACAAGTTTTGATGAAGATGGATTCAAAAATTTTTCAGGGCCTGAGAGCCCAGCAAGCTTCATTTTTTTTTCCATTTTGGGAATTTTCTTATTTTTCAGGGATTGTTGTGTGAAATGTATTATAAGCATTGTTGAAAATGTATCAAGCCATTTTTTTTCATTATTTTACATCTTAAATATAAAGGTGTGGAGAAAGGCAATTCTTGTTTACAATGCTGTTTTAAATATACAGAAAAATAACCTGGACTCTTAAAGATTTAGTGTTTTATTGGCTGGCTCTAGCTTCATGTAATGTGCAATAGATATTTTGCCAAAAACATTTTATGGGTTTTGCAAGCAGTTTATACCTTCCAAATGCTGAATTTAACAGTCCTACAATATTTTATAGCTTCCATTCTCTTCATATGGCCTGTCTTTAGCCTAGCAACAGAAGTCGTAATGATTTTGATCACTTCTAGAACATGTTATGAATTCAGAATTGATGTTTCAGCAGTTTTGGACTGAAAGTCACCATTTCCTGATGAACTGCAGGTTCATATGGTTTGAAATAATGATGAGTGAATATCATGCACACCCTTACTATCAAGAGATAATTTAGAAAGTAGTTCATTTTAATTTAGGAAGTAGTTCATTTTGCATTAAAACAGTCTTGTTCCAACCATGTCCTAATAGCTGATAAATCTAGTGGATTAAATATTCCACTTTAAAAACACATTTATACTTACTTAGATCATTTTTGTAACTCAGAAATAAAACAGAGTAAGATGCATACTCCCCTTCAACAGCATTTGGGACTTAATAGTAAAAACTGTTGACCAAGAATGAAATTAAATTATGCAATAAACATTGCACAAAGAATAACTGTGCCAAAACCATTTTAATAGATTATGAAAGGAAGTAATTTAAATGTGTAGTTGATTTACAGGCGGAAAGATGCTTTCACATTGACAGAATTTCTGGCAATTCAACATTTTTTTGGCAGACCTTCAACTTTTCATTACATAGAGGAAGGAAGAACTATCTGTTTCAGTTATGTGTGGTTAGTACATTTATATACCCTAGGCTAAGGCCCTGTTTGCACTACTCTTGCAACACATTATTTGTCTAAATTGCCTGGAATAGGAAGATAGATGTTCCTTCTTAAGGGAGATATCTTCATAGGCCAGCCTAACTCTAAATGTTTTAGTCAAAAGCAATGTTTTCTGAGCAGCTTCTACTTTCCTTGTAAAGAACTGAATGGCCCTTTTGTGGTAACACCCTGTGCTGCTGAGTGCATCCCTGGTCACTGGGGTGTCAGAGAGGTGACCATCACACACTTTGCTCCAGAAGGGCAAAACAACCTCCCAGGGACCCTAACTAGTCAGTCAAAGTTTGAACAGCCTTTGATCTACTCTGTAAAAAGATCCTTAATTATCTCTATAAATGAGAAAGCAGAAAGCAACTTGGAATTAATTTGGCTGGGGTTTTCTCCCTCAGTTGTGCTTTGCAAATTATTGTCAGATCTCTTTAAAAAGTACTCATTGGCTGCAGCTCTCTACAGTGACTCCCTACAATTTGTTCTTTGGATCAGTTAGGCAAAAAAACCCTCCCCAGATCTTCTGTTTTTATTCTGTTCTTGCTTTTTTAGCTTTAGTTTCATGTGTTCTTGGAGAAACCTCATAAAATTTAGCTGTAGAATAGAATTATAAAAGTTATGGCCATCTCATTTCATTTTCACTGCCTACCCAGTTCTGCTGCGGCACATAACAAGTTCAGGATTTTACTACAGGGTTCCAGATTGCAGGTTGACTTGCCCAAATTTGTAGAGTTAGCCAGCTCTGAAAATGTGAAATGATTTGTTTAGTAACATCTCTGCCTTATTGTTATAAGATATAGATTTATCTAGATTGCAATTTAGTAGGCTTTGACTAATAGCAATGGAATGTGGCTTGAAAATCTACAAATTACCACCCATTTATCTAATTTTGTTATTGGAAGAAAGTATAGTGCATCAACATGATCCTGAGCCTGCCTTAATTAATGCTGTTGAGAGATATGGTTATTAGCTCAGCTACAAAATGGAACTAACACTGATATATACCTTTTAGGATCTGAGTATACATCTCCACATGACATTGTGCAAACCTTTAAAATTCATCAATTTTCTAGGGACTCCATTGTCCTTCAGGCATGGCCGGAGTATATGGCAGGGACAACTTAACTTATGACTTACACTTCTGAAAATCTACTCAAAGATTTGGAGGCAAACCATTAATAGAACTGAAACTGAGGACAGAATAAATTCAAGAGCAAAGAAACCTATGCATGTGTATAGACAGATTATGCACACAGAATTTATACAGTAGTTACACAAAGAAGTGAAAGGAATGAAATGAACAATATATAACTGTACATACATTTCTAAGATGTTTTCACTGAGAAAAATTCCTGTCTGTACAAAATTACTCTTGCCTCAGGGAAAAAGACCAGTATATTTACAGGTGAAATGAGAAATTCTCTCTTTTTCTATTTCACAACAAATGATTGATTTAGAAAAATAAGTTAGTCATCTTATACTTACCTCAAGCACTGAATGTACTCAGAACAATTAAACTTTTTGTTCAATAAACTCATAGTTCTCAAATTTTTGGCATAAACAATTCTTACCCACATTGTAGAAAGAAGAGAATTTAAATAGTTGATGTGCAGTTTTAAGAGCAAGTCAACTACATTGAGACAGGCTAAACTTTTAAAAATCAATTCTGTCATAAAAGTAGAAGAAAGGAAATAGAATGTGATTTATTTTTTTCCTAAAAATCTTAACATCTCTGATGTGACTCTAGCAAATCAAAGGATAAGTATGTTATGAAATGAATATTTTGAATGTGCATTTAAGGATAAAAGACAGGAATTTGGGCATCTTTTAAAGTCATACATGGGCAAAACTTCAGCAAGGACCACATGTTCATATGCATATAAATAGCTTACAATAAACACAACAAGTTTGTCTTGTTAAAGTTGGGTTTTGGGAGTTTTTCCTGCATAAAAGTTTTACCGCAGGCAAAAGAGAACAAAATGTAAGGCATTCTCCACAAAGAAAATACTTAGTTTTTTGCTTTGGCTTTGTTTTGCTTTGTTTCCAATAAGAATTATAAAAAAAGGAAACATTCAACTTTGGGGAAACATGAGGAATTTTTGTTTTACTGAATTAGAGAAAGACTGAATGCCACCTGTGTGATTCTGTAATTATACTTGAACAGCAGGAAAATCTGCTACTACTTGTTGAACCTTGCTGCTGAGAGAAGTTGAATAGATCATTCATTCCATGGTTAAGGAGAGTCATTTCAAATCTGTGTACCACATGTAAAATTAGTTCTGACCTTGTCAGCCTCAAGCATGTCCTTCAGCTATGGATCATTAAATTCAATCCTTAACACTCCAGGGAAAAAAGCTAAAAAAATTAGGGGTTCCTTATATTTCATTCTATGATCTCTTACTAAAACGATATATTGGCTTTGATTTTCCAGATGGAACCGTCATTTATATCCTTGATGCATGAAAGCTGTACCTGGTATCTTTCTGAAGATAACTTCCTCAAAACAAAGGAGGACGAGTTAGTCTGGCCCATGCTGAATCTTTCTCTTCATGGCAGCTCCCGCAACAAGACAAACTTACAAGAGACTAATATGGGGCTATAAGTCAGTCCCAGAAGCATTCCCTCCTGTGCACCCAGATTTTTCATTTCATGCTAACAATGTGTCAAGAAATGAGTGCTTCCCAATCCACTATATCTTCCTTTTTAATATATTGGGACCACTTATTCACAGAGAGATGAGTGAGCCTGTACAAGCTGCTGAATTTACACCTAATTGTTTGTGGTGTTCATAGTTCACTCTAATGTTCAAGATGGTTAATTGGCTTTCCAACACTCAGCAGTTATGACCAACTCATGATATTTCCAATTTTGCTAAAGGCTCAGTCTATGTTTAGACCTCAGGCACCTTCCCTCTCTTTTGGTCATGAAAACTCAGCCACTGGTTGAAGTTAGCTGTGTGGGCCCTGATCCTTGCTGAAAAATAGGTGCTTTCAAAAGAGGAGTCCTTCAAGACAGAGGCTCTTACTACCTCAAGATAGGCACCTATAATGCTCAGGATAAACAACTGCCTGAAGCAGCCAGTCTATCCTTACGAGCTGTAAAGAAAAGTTGGATTTGAGCAAGATATCCCATCTAAATTTATGTGTATGTTACCAAAGAGGATTTAAGGAGATATACTGACCCAAAGAGATGCAAACATCAAATACCTCTAGTGTAACTCAAAATACAGTATTGTTCAAATAATTGGTAAAAAACTGTTCTTATTTGCCACAGTGATTAATGACAGAAAAAGGCCCAACAGAAGTGTGTAGAAAAGAAGTTAATTTGTCTGCTTGTCTCCTGCTTTCTGTTACACAGTCCTGGTACAATTTCTCCAGTTGCACATTTCACTAGGCCAATGCATTTCAGTTTCACCATGCTGAGCCAAAATATTTTTACTTTTTTTTTTTTCTGAGAAAATACTGAAACACTGGCAGTTGACTTCTTTGGCAGGTCTTCTTGTGCAAGCACACTTTATAGTCTGCTATAGGGACCTAAACCCATTTGCTCCAATACTATAATAATATTTCTCATGATCTGTCATTCACATATGCACATACAAAGAGGATGGGAAAAGAATTATAAAGTCCAGCCTGGCATGTTCATTAATAACTAGATAATTCCCCTACAGTATTGCACTCTTACCATGCACAAGTTCAGAGGAGCAATTTAACATGCTTGGGGACCAATTATGGACAACCCCTGTAATGTAGTGACAGAGAATCACTGCATTACAAAGTCACAGCTCCCTCTATATCCTGAGAATGGGATACTTTGTGACATCATTAATATTTTTGAAGGTCTAAGCTAGGAATTTCAGTAGTAAATTGCATATTTAGTTGTCTTGCCTAGCCAATCTCACCATCCATGGATTTGAAGCAGAGAGAAAATGCAGTCAGTCTTTCCTGGAGGAGGTAGGAGGTTGACATCGGCTTTTTCATGTTGATTTGTCTGTGTCAAACTAAATCAACGCTACTGTACAAAGTGAAATGTTCACCTTTTTTTGGCAATTCATATCTGGAAGTCAATTTTTTTCACTAATAAGGGAACAGAATTTCTATTCATTTTTTTGGTAAAAGGTGGATTCTACAGCATTTTTAAAAATCTATCCCTACAAATTAAGAAATATTTCCAAAGTTGAGAATATTAAATAGACTTGGTTGATAATTATTACCACAGACAACTGAAAAAACAGTTAGGTAACATTTGAAAAACGAGTGGGTCAGTTTTAACAAGTACTACATGCAATTTAAAATTTGAAAAATACTGTATTTGGCTCTGCGTCAGTGGGACTGGAAGAATCATTTTATCATAAGTTTCTACCCTCCTGATGAGAGCACTTTGATTTATTTTATCATAAATCAAAACTCCTGGTGAGCTATGAATGAAAGATTTGTAAGGTTTTGGCCTTTAAAAGTGGTTGGGAGCGTAAAGGAAAGAACATGAGAGTTTGCGTTAAGGGAGGTAGAGAACCATACTGGCCAATAAATACATTGAACAAAATTAACAACTAACATTAGAGGGCAAAACCAAGCAAAATTACCTTCATTTATGCCAGCATTTGATCTTCCCCTTCAACACAAACCTGAAGGGAAAAGCCTGGACCACCTAATTCAGTCACATAACATCACAGATAATGGTATTAGACAGTCCCTCATATGTATTTATCAAGGCATGTCCAACACATGGATGTGTAGAAGCGTTGACCTTGAAAGTGTAAAACCTTTGATCCACAAACTGTTCCTCATGGGAATTTAGTATAACTGAAAAGGCATCCAACAATATTTAAACACGTATGAATATTTTATTGCAAGGTATAATTAGGATAACGTGACAAAGATAAGAACAATGCCTTTAAAATTAATTCTCTTTTGGCCATATGCTAAAAGGGAAGCATTAACCTTTTCAACAGTGCATTGGTTAATTTTTACTCTCATCTATGACTTTATAGCCCTAAATTACTGTAATCTGTTTAATAATTTTATCTTTTTCCTCTGCCCTTAGATTCTAGATAGGCCTGAATATAGAACAGGAGATTGAAATCCTCTACTGCACGCAGGGAATATCAGACATAGATAAGGCCAATTTCATCACAGGGAGCTGTATGGGGATAGAATATAAGAAAATAAAGATAGTGTAAAAAGTAATCTTACCCCTAAGGAGTTGCAGCTGGGTCAATTACCAAAGATTAGGAACAGGCCTGACTTTAACAGGTCACTGCTGTGACCAATGAGAAGAAGAGTGCTATAAAAGAGTGGGTTGGCTGGTTGAGAAGGGAGCTGGAGTTAGTTGGTTGCTTTGTGAAGTTGGAGGAGATGCCCATGAGAAACACCAAGGCGGTATGAAACTAACGTTAAGGAGACAACAGTATGGAACCCCTGCAGTAAGATGACAACAGGGAACTTATAATTCAGGCAGTGATAAGAAGATATGGATTCAAACTTAAAATGCAATCTGTATAAGTTAAGTGAACCACTTTCAAGCTCAGCTATCATAAATGTTTCAACTTGTACAGTTTATTAGTCTCATCTTCAATTATATTTTAAAGGGCTTCCAAAGACAACTCATTTATAAATTTTATCTCTAACATTAACAATTTAAATATTGTTATAGATACATCCTTCCCCAAATGCTTCAAAACAATTATCTCAATTAGATTGTTTCAGTAAAATTTTTTTCTGGCAGTAATTTTTTTCCCATTATCACTCTGATTCAGTTATTGAGATTCTGCTTGTCATGCATGACAAGTGCGATTATGAAGGGTCCAGAGACAAATATATCCTCTAAATGTACTTTTCAGGCTCTGCATTTGTCATTCTGGTGGACAATTTCAGAACAGAATTCAGAACCCATTAAAGTTTCCCTTGAGACATTCAAGTGTTATAACGGGAAATTCTGTGTCTCAATCAAGGAGCTGTATGAAATCAGACAATGGGAATGTGAAACTCAAATAATTATTCTAAATAGTACATCTGTTCTCCAAAACTTAGGCAAATCTCCATTCTAGGTTTTATTCAGGTTATTTACAAAATTAATTTTTACTCAAAATTAATTTGTGAGCATAAGCATCTGAAAGCATTCCTTGAAAGAGCTACTAGGGCCTCATTCTTTTTAGCAAAAGATGTCTAGGAGTATAATGATCATTGTAAAACTGAAATGATGAAGCCTTTCACCCAAAAAGTGAAATTTAGCTTCTTTGTTTCAAGAATATCAGACCATGTTTCTTCCTTTCCATTGACTCTGCAATGCAGTTCCTATATCTCTGAAACACTTCGGGAATCCTAGATTTACAGTGCCTCCTCTTAAACATTTTCTCACTTAATGGAATTTTTTGACAAAGGTTATAGAGGAGGCACTTGCCTACCCTTTACCAGGTTAGTGAACAAACCACAAGTGTCTTCTACCATACACTACATGTTAGGCCAAAGAAAAGCTAAAAAATGGAATCTACATGGCACAGATGTTCCTTAACTACACACCAGATACTACATTAAGGACTTGACTCAAGCACACTTCAGTTCTCAGTACCATTAGAATCATTCTCATGTATTTTAGATTTGGAAATGAATCTCATAGGCATGGGACAGTGTGGGTGGGACTTACAGCTACTCTGGGCCTTCCACAGAGGGCCTTCACACTTCATGTGAAGGCAACTGAATCAAGATCTGAGTCTCTTTTTGGGAAATTACTTTACCTTCAGTATGCTGCAATCCAAGAAAATGGTGGACACCCTGTCACTGCTTCCAGCCTTGAGATGGGGAACATGATGTGCGCATCATCTCTTCATCTGAGACAGGTGATTAAGAGATTAGGGACAAAATTAGATTAAAGAAATGGGAACTGAGACAGTGTGATGGGCTTGAAGAGCTTATAGAGGGGAAGAATATTCAGAGAAAGAAAGCATAGTCCACAATTGCTCACAATAATAAAATACACAAAGAAGAATTTTCAGGGAGGCCAAACTCATCACATAAGGTTATAAGGACAGACAGCATCAAATCAGATCTTGAAAGCAGCAGCACAGGTGCTCCCATTCACATGTGTCTGACAATATAGCCCTGGAAGGTATGAGTGAAACAACTGCCATCTGTTTGGACACTCACTATTCTTTTTTCTTTCTTTGTAATCTCCTTATGTTATTCTCAGAATGATTTATTTTATCCAGCTTGGGATGCTCCACATTTATATTCATAACACTATAGACACTTCTGCTTTTTCTAGAGACAGTAGGAATTTTCTCTGATGCTCTAAGCAGTTTTAGGAGGAATTTTTTAAGTTTACCCATTGGAGAAACACACAGTGTACTCCACTCTTGGGATAAAAGACACAGAAAAAAAGATGAAAAATAGTGTCTTAAAAACATGAAAAAGAGTGTCTGAAAAAACATTGCTATCTGTCAACCTGCAATCCATTTTGCAAAGTACAATTCTCTAGATGTTGTTTTCAAAAGGTGTATTTCCTTTTTATGTACAATTGTTGATTTTTTTACTTCTTCTTAACTCAGTAGGAATAACTGACAAGCATTAATCACCAATGAACGATGGAACTAAAAATGTAAATCTCATGAGCACTTGACAACTCAGGACTCATTGATGCATTGATAGCAGACACAGACCTTAGAGGAGGTAGCACTGTCACATTTACAAAGCTCCAACTGTGTTTAAAAGCAAAAAAGTCAGAAGTACAAGGATTACCAACAAGTCACTGTTAACAGGACTTAGCAACATTTTGGTCTCTCTTCTACATTTAATTTATGTGCCGCAAATTCATTATCCTTTAGGGCTCTGAACAGCTCTATCTACATATTGTTTTCAATTGTTCTTTTTGTCTTTTCCAGCACTGTAGATTCCCTTCTCTCCCAACCTGGAAGTACTCTTTGGTTAAATAATTTGCTGCTTCCTTCTCCTTCTTTTGTCTTCCATAGCCTTACTTTCAGTCTGCCTGCCCTATTTACAAGTTTCTTCATCTTCCATGTTTCAAACAGCTTCCATTCCACACTCAGCTGCCTCCATTGCACACACGTTTGGGTACAGAGCCTTTCACTGCAATAGGCCAGCAGTACCATTGACACATTACCTGTGGTCAGTGCATTTCTTTTTCAGGAAAATACCCTGCTATGGTGGTACAGGAAGAAAAATTCATTGCTTCCAAGGTTAATTCAGTACGTTTGCCTGGTTTTGGACACTGAAATCAAAAGTCCTGCCAGACTTGAGCTGGGTACCCACAGGATGACAATAACTCTCAAACACACATTGCACTACCTGTGTCACCCAAGATCTCTCCTTCTCCCACCCTGGAAAATGAGTAGGACTGTGGTGTTTTGATGCTCTATGCATATCTAGCCCTATTTTATTTAGAAAAGCATGCATAACATATGAGATGCATTTTTCCTAAATTTGCATTGAGATGGAGACAGACCAAATAATTTTGTAGATATTTTCCACTGCAGCAGACTGAAGTCTAGAAATGAAAAGGAGGAATACAGTTAGACACCTTTAGAGGATTTACACTTTCCTCCTGTAAAATCAAAAAGAATATTTAAAATCAAAAGTTTTCTGGCATTTTTTGTATTTTGCTATCAAAACACAAAGATATTATTCTAATTGCAAGGAGTGAATCACTCCCAAAATATTTCACTTTGTTCCATCTCTCAGGTTCCATCTCTCACTTTAGCTTGGGACTTTTCTTATGGAAATATATTCATTTTGAAACATGCTGTCATGAAATATGACTGTGTTGTAGCTCTGAGATTAGGATCTGTTAATTCCTGAAGATCCAAAAAATCATCATGACAGATTTATAACATTGAAACGCTGAAGGAAATTTATTGAACATACTTAAACAGATCTTGAATTACCTGCTACCTAATTAGAAATGGCTCCAAAGCTAGCCACTGTAAAAGACTTCTCAGTAAATTGTTTTCAAACCCTAGGGCAGGTTGTAGTCATTATGTTTTCTTTACACTCTGCACAAGATGGTCTTTGTTTAGTAGCCTGCACGTTACATGTATCCTTTCACGTTTTCCTAATGTTTCTATTTATTTATTTAATTTTTTAATCCAATGTTATTCCATTTTTGAACCACATGGACAATTCGTGGACAATTTTAGGATGGCTGCTACCTCTGTCTTTTTGACTCCTATCTAAAAAGCTGGTACTTCTTCGTCTTTGGGGGAAAAAACACAAAACCAAACAAAATGCACTAACAAACAAACAATCCCCTCCCATCCCCCAAAAAAGAGAGAAAGAAATACAAGGAATGAGACAGATAACTGGGGAGAGAAAAGGAAGAGGATAAGTAAAAGATCAAATGCAAGAAGAGAAATACAAATACAAATCTACAAATTCATAGACCAGAAGAATGTATCAAAAAGGAGACAAATATACAGAAGATTTAAAGTATAGTATATATGTATACAACTTCTGGCATTCTCAAAACTTTTTTATAAGCTTACATCTCTTTAAATTTTAGGAAGTGTTTAAGCACTTGAAAGATTTATTCATATGCAGAAGAAGTGTGCAAACAGCTAGCAAGTTCTTTTGCTAAATAAGCACTTTCTGGAATGCTAAAAGGAAAACACACTGTGTGCTGAAGCCCTCTCATCTGCAGTTGTCTTTTAGTAAACTCCAGATGTTAAAAATTATGAGAATCTGACTGGATATGAACAGAAAATGGCCTTTTTTTTCCAGTTAGCATCACATATACTGACCAAGGCAGAATACAGTCTCTACTCCTTTGGTGAAGTCCTTTATCTCATGACACTTGTTCCTAATATTTTTCCCACTCTGCCCTAAGCTTTCTTAGTAAGTTTTCACTTGCACTTGTATGTACACACATTGGAATCACTGCCAGAGAGAGGCCGCATTGTTCAGATCCAACCTGTGCTTGAACCAAAACCATCTAAAACTGCTCCATTCCTCTGAATGTCATTTCGAGTGAAGTTCAACATTGTTTGCTCTTAAATTCGGGTGCAATCTTCACCCTAGAATCCTCACTCTTTGGATGAAATCCTCACATTTTAATGACAGGTAGATATTTTTAACTTGTTCCAGTAAGAAGCAAAACTGTTTAGGAATAAAAGCATGCTTTAATAATGCCTGTAAAACCTTGGCATGATGATTTGCCATCGGCTCTACTAGTTTGTATCAAACGTGAGCCTTTCCAGGTAAATTAGAAAAGTCATCTGTAAAATAATTCCTTAAAATACAATATATATCAGTCCTTAAAATCAAACTATTTGTGCTTCTTATCACTGATATCTCATGGAGGTATTCCTTTTCCATACAGGTTTTCCAGTTAGTTCCAAGTACATCTGAAACAAATGCTGCGTTTTTCTAAAAAAGCCCTAATTATCACTGAAAGAAACTTAAATCACGGCTAAGCATGAGGGAACAGAAAGGAAATATGTGCTTCTTGCAACAATAACTATGAAAAAAGTTTGCAAATCTGTGATATCATAAACTACTAATTATTTCCACACTTAGGAAAGTATTAGAATTTATTAGGGTCTTTCCAAGATATGGAAAATACTCCACAAGTGAGGCAACTGTAATTCAGGAGAGGTGGAGTCCAAAATGAATTATTAAGGTCATTTCTTCAAGAATGAATATAAATATTTTCCACACTTCACTACACCAGCCACAGTATATGCATGAATATACATCTTAAATGCTGGCATTCATGGAGGCTGTGCATACGTAATAGTTATCCTATCTATTTTAGGAATTCTGAAGGCACATGTTGCTTTGGCATCTACCTTTCATATTTATATAAGTTTAAGGGCTGAAAGACACTTAATATATGTCTTCCATCTTTGCTAACATAGAAAACTGAAAACTGTATGCAAAGACTTAGCCATGACAAATTGATGTTGGTATATTCTGAATGTTTATATTATTAAAGATAAATGCCATAGAGAAAAGGGTGGACGTGGAGTATTCCACAACCTTCTTATGTTTGTACTAAGAATCAAGCTAATTAATGTTTTATGAGCCTTGATCTTGACCTTAAGGTTTTACAGAACTGGATAAAACCACAATACCAGAATATTTCTTTTTAGGACTTGTCCCCCTAAATCAAAGAACTAGTAATAGTGCCAGAAAAACATACAGCTGCAGTGTCTTTACTGTGATTGCTATTTCCTTTTTCATCTATAAATGTGTTGGTTGGCCTAGTTACAAGTCCCAGCCTGTGCTGTTGTTTCTTGCCATTTCCTCCCTGTCCTGCTTTTCCACAACAGGCAGGCAAACTCAGTTTGACTGTTCGTGGTCAGACAAAATTGCTTGTTCAGTGAAGTGGCTCATTGGACAAAATGCAACAGCAGAAACACATGGATGAGGGCAATGGTGGTATCTTTAGCCACACAGTTTGATCGAAAAGAAGATCTATGAAGAGATCTTACTGTCTTTCCCCCTCTATCTACTTTCAGTGGATAAGATTGTTTCATTTAGACTTCTACAGACCGGAGCATATTGTTCATGCACTGCAGTCAGTACAAACAAGTTTTATGAAGAAGAAAATACTGGTCAAATAGCAGAGAATTGCCACTTAAAAATCTATTTCTCTGATGAACAGTCATCTCAAATGCTTGATGAAAGCATGCTTAAAGACAGACAGCAACTTGCTGAGACCTCAAGATAAATATGTCCAAACTCATTGATCAAATAAGTTAACTATGCCCCAGACCATCCATTTGCACCCAGCTCAACTGGGAGAGAACAGCCTGTCTCCATACAAACCAACTCTCTCCCTCCTACACAAGGAATCTTTACCAAAGGAGGTCTGCAGATGATTGTCATGATCAGGCCTTTTTCTGGAACATGTTCATTCAGCTCAGGCTGAAATTATGCCTTCAATACCAGCAGCCGAGGAGTGCAGGAATTTTAATTTCTTCCTACCATCCACTATAGCCCCCAAATAGAGATGTTTTCCTAGAAAACACAAAAATAAGTCCATGCTGAGCCTAAACTGGAAGTCAAGTGCATGTCCCAGTATGGTTACTCAGTCACGGCAACCCAGTGCCCACTGTTTTTCCTGCTGCAGAGACTGATGGCTTTCTTCTGTGCACACACAGCCATTTTCACCCCATAACAAAAAAGATATTTTCAGAGAAGCAGGAAAAAATGGACCAAAAAAAAAAAAAGAGGATTAGGACAAGGAAATTAAAACAAACAGAAAAATAAGTCTTTGATTAAAGGAAGAAAGCAAAATTTGGCAAGGGCTGAACGGAGAAGAATGGATTTTTACATTTTTCTTTTCCTCCTCTAAAAATCTAAACCCATCAGCCTTGTAAAAGCCATGAACCTGTAGTAATAGCAGCTTTGTGGATTTTCCAGACAATCGGGCAGCACAAAGTCACCTGATCCATCTGTGAGACCTGGTGAGAACCAGCAAATATAATAGGTTGCAAAACACCTGAAACTGCTGGCATTGCAAACACTTCCTGCCTAATTCTGTTGGACAACAGACACAAAGCCGACCCTGTAATTACATCCCACCCCAATCTACATTTGCAGTAATGTAATTAATACTTCCTCTGTAAAGCAATGGAATAATTTAGAGAGCAGATTTTTAACCTTAGTCTGGGAAAACTGAGAGAGTGCGAGCTCTGCTTGGGCATTTTAGCTACAGGGAAATGCTTTTCTGGTTCCATTTGCTCACAGAAACTGTAATTAGATGCTCAGAGCTCTCTTTGTGCTAGGGCAGAAGAAAATGATACTTCCTTCCTGTTTAAAAGCCACAGGCAAGAGCGGGTGAGAGGAGCTTTTACTTATTCAGGGGACTTTATGAGAGTGATAAATGTAGATGGCCCTGCAGACTCAGCCAGCTGAGAAAGTGTTGTGTTATCCCACACAGGGAAACATTTAGCTTGTTGTGGTGTAGTTAAATGCTTCTTCTCATAAATCATTGTGGTTTTACAGTAGGCATGACAAAATCCCATACAGTTACTATACAGAAAACAAACACTTTTCTGTTTCTTATCATGCTACCCCATGATAAACTTTCCTAGAGGTGATTTTTTTATCTGCTCCAGATTTCCTTCTCTCTCAGTATACTGCATACAGAATGGGAAAAATCATGACTGTGAGGCCTCTAGGATACTTCAAAAAGAAAAACTACACAGATAGAAGTGTAGAAGTCAGGAGTATGGAATTGAGGAATAAGACAAGGATTCTCGAGTTCATCATTTTGGGCTTAGGTATTGCAATTCTACCTCACTCCCCCTTTTGGAGAGTGGCAGGCCCAAGAAAATGTCCTAGGAAGTAATGACTTACAGATAGTCTCTTTTCTCTGTTCACACTGTAGTGAAACAGCAGTTGCTTTAGCATGCTGGTTACCTGCTCAAGCAGGGAGAAAGCTGGGTTATAGTCAGAACTTCAGACAAAACAACAACAGATAAAAAGAGCAAACAAACCCTAAAACAAACAAAGACCCTAGAAACAAAAACCCCAAAAACAAACCCACAAATCAAACTTTAAATATATAGAGAGTTGCCCCTAGTATGACTCCCTTCCTGTGTTTTATGTGTTTTAGTGACAATATCATCCAGGCAACATGAAGAAGAAATGACTGACAGCTGCCTTCTTTGAAATATGTTCACTTCTGTAGGCACACAGGGTATGCATAGCTGGTCTGAATTTAGATTTTTCAATGAAAGGGCAATGAAAAGCCTCTCAGAGGTTCTTGAAGCTCTCCAGGCTTCAAGTTATTCCTGAAGCAAAGATACAGTCTTTGTCTTCTCAAACATATGAAGTTTTCCACATCGTAAGTGTTTAAAAGTACAATCCAGTACTTCACAGTAACCCATACAGCACAATTTCAGTGGGATTCAGGCATTTAAGTCCCAGAGTACTCTCCAAAAATCCTTGGCCAAGATCCCAAGAAGCACTTATTCCAAAACCCAAGTATCCTGTTATTGCACATACCTAAAGAGGATATGCTTTTGCTGATGCAAACAGTTGAGTACCTACTCAACTCTGAATTTACAAACTAGGTAGGTCCTCACCAAAGAAAGGACACCTTTCTTTCCATGTTAAGATGAAACACTTGTGCAAAGAATTTTACTGGTTATAAAATCTGGACAGGATTTATAATAATTTTCCTACAGTTTTTTAATAATTTTATTATGAAAACAGTTGCCTAGGAAGTCAAGTGTCTAGACTCAAATCACTTGTCAGCCTGTAGAGACTTGATTGTCTACACATGAAGCCATGCAGGAGTCAGGAGAGATGTGATCCACCTGCTCAACTGAAGCCACATATCTCTGCAGACAGCAGTGAAAGGATAACTGAGTAAGAGGGGGATTAGGCAAGAGCAGTCTGATTTTGTAGTCTTCTTATTAGATCACTCTCTTGCAACTGATTCCTGAAAGCAGAGCAAAACACAGAAAAAAGGTGCTGAACTCTGCATTAGACATCTGTTCCCTCACTCAGCAGTCTAAGTCTGCATTTTCATTGCTATAGGAGAAGCAGGAAGACAAAAGCATCCTATTCCTTCAGTTGCATTTGGCTGAAATTCTGAATGGTTTTGGTGATATCATTGATTCAAGACAAATAATTCTACTGTTTTAAAATTTGCTTCCTGGGCTAAATTTTGAGCCATGCCTTGTAACAATTATTGTATCAGAAGAAACTGCCTACAGGAAATTGGCATTGCTCAATCAAATATTAGGTACAAATATCAGGTAACCTAGCATGTCTGTATTCATAAATCTGTTCTTCAAAACACAGGAAAAAGACCTTTATTCTATTTCTCCTGCTTGGTAATAAGATACACTTGAAAAAAATTATTTCTTTGTATATTTCAACATAAATTTTAATTATGCAGTCAGATAACTAAGTGTTTGTAAAGTAATAGTTATCACAGGCTTTCAGCATCAGTTCAGGATATAAGCATCTGAAATCAGGGCACTAATAGTCTACCCCAAATGAAAAGGAATTACTTTCAGACTTCTTAAATTTTGAATGAATTTTTCATGGCTGGTTTTGCAGTATCTGGTTTTGAGCTTTTGCTCAAAATGTTTTGGAAAATATATTTTCAAAAGTTTCAGAGGAGTTTGACTAATAGTATATTTCAAGGCCGGCAAGAAAAACTTGGTGTCTAAAGACTCAACAAGACAGGACAGAACATTTGGATATTGCATAAATGTTTCATCTTTCTTTCCCCTTTCATTGGCCCTTCCCTTCCCCTTCCCTATTCATAATCTTGTCCGCTGGTTTTGCAATTTTTAACTTTTTTAAAAAACAAACATAAGCAGTCCACTTCTCAAAAATAGTTAAGGACATTTTCTTATCAAAGTATAAATATACTATGAAAGCAAAAGCAATGGAACTGTTACTTTCAGGTACTTTAAAGGAGAGATTTTGAGGTAACAAATAAAAATATTGCCCAATCGTTCAAGAAGTTGTGGGTAAATTTTGCTTCCTTTATTAATTTAAGATTGTTGGCTTTCCTATTTACTTCCTAGTCACATATCACATATAAGCAGCTGATATTTTAAGAGGGACTTCAGCTAAACAAGGAAACAGGGATTCACAAAATGTTACATCATAGAATACTTTTAATCCTTCGGTAGGGAAGAATATAAATTATATGTGGTTGAACCATCTGATTGTACATTCTCAGAAGCTATTTCCATTTTAATGTTATGAGGAAAAAATTAATGGGCATATTTTCTTCACTGGTAATATTTAAAAATTTCTTCCACAAAGTGTTTTTTGAATTATGGAATAGCATGTGCTAAAAGGGATTCCTTTCTTCCTCTCTTCTTGCAATGGAGATGCTGCATAATCAGGATAAAATTGAATACTGGCAGAAAGAATACTTATAAGGCTATGAAACACACATTCTGTCAAGTTCTATACTGTGTGCTGGTGCTCTTGCTACAGAACAGGGGAGTGAACATTTAATGTCTTGATGTCTGTTCCAAAAAGTGATAATTTTTACAATGGTATGAATTTAGATTAGAATTCTCTATAAGACTGTCACTAACCTTGGTTTCCTTGTACTTATGACATCAGTAAGAGAAAGCTTCTGTTTCTGCCATTCTCCCTATTTACAAAATGTAAGTTTATATGGAGAGATCAAAGAAAGATGGACAGAGTGCTATATGGCAGTTAATTTAAAATTAACGTGTTATTGAAAGGTAAAATGGAACAATAATTTAATTTGTGTTATGGACATCAATTTTTCTAAATCACCTAGAGAAAGGATAAGCAATACAGTGAGTACCACAGACTCACACAGATATTTACCATCCAGTGAAGCCTCCTGTATCCATACAGTAATTACTCATGTGGAAATAAGTATTAAGAAGGTATGACTTATGCAATTTAGCAGCTGAAAGCAGGAAAGAGAGATGGCACAGGGTAATCAGCCAGTTCTCAGCATACTGCAGTTAGAAAAGCACTGACTAAATAATATTTCACAGTCTGTGTTTGCCCTGGGCCTGTTTGTGTGGGACAGATGGAGTCTCACCTTTTGTGAGCAGTTTCATCAGCTTCTTCACTCCACTATTCCATTGCATAAATCCTACTGAAACAAGAGAAACTATCGTACCACTGAATCTATTGGAACAGAAGAATATTGCAGAGTAATGATTTACCAAAAAATATCTCAGAATAACAGAGTCATAGAGTCACTAGGTTGGAAGAGACCCTCCAGATCATCAAGTCCAACCCATGCCCTGGACACCTTAACTAATCCATGGCACCAAGTGCCACATCCAGTCTCTTTTTGAACACATCCAGGGATGGTGACTCCACCACCTCTCGAGGCAGGCCATTCCAATATTTTATTGCTTCTTCTGTGAAAAACTTCTTCCTGATATCCAACCTATATTTCCCCTGATGCAGCTTGAATGATCTCGTCCAAGATCATTCTGTAGAAAGGCATCAGACACTAACAAGAGCAGGATAAACCAAAGGAAAAGCTTGATACAGTACTCTTCCTTTGAAATAAATAAAAGATTTTGTTTGCATCTCATAGTCACGGAAATCTGGTAAGAAACATGTGCCCATGTCTGAAGATCTCTGCACTTCTAAGGGAAACCCAAGCTGTGACTCAAACATGTGTACTTCCAGTGTTTTGATCAATCACCATATGGTCCCAGTGACTAAATTTCCCTAGCTGTGGTATCAAAAACACATGATTTCACTGTCAAAATAATTTTTCATTAGATTTATTAATGCTCTATTGCCTCCAGGTTTCACTTTTTCTGTCTCATAATGGGTTCTCTACTGGACCCATTGCAATCTTCCAAATGAAATGTTCTAAAGGAAATGCTAGATATACTGATCAAAGGGGACAAGTTTATGTTTTGGTTAATGGCCCAGTAAAGGGGTTGGTTAAAAAAACAGATATTGCAAGCTCCAAGGCAAAGTTTAGCTCCTGGTACCTAATGTACTGAGTTCTTGCTATGACTAGAGCCCTCTGACAGGCACCCAGTACTCAGCTCAGAGGAAGTGTTGCTGAGGCTGTTAAATAGATCTAAATGCATTTAAGGCCATGTATACTAGAAACATTTCTACAGTTAAGGATCATACAAGATTTCTGCAAGTCTTTTTGTCATCTTATATTTGGAACATCTACCATGTGTCTGAACAAAAGGAGATGACTTCCTGGAAAGCAGCTAACTCTATCCCACTCAGAAAATGGGAAATCATTGTGAAAAGGAATGCAGTTCCCAAAGAAAGAAAGTTGTTTCCCTTTGCAGTCTGTTGCCATCACCCTTTTGCCCCTAAGCTGTATCTTAGCAGGCAAAATTTGAAGTACAGACTCTTGAAAGCAACAGGGGCATTGTTTACATAAACTTCTGCACAAAAATCTGATTTAAATCAACTACCAAAAAAAAGTCTGGATTAAGCAGATGATATTAATTAAATTCTTGCCAGTTTATTTTTCATCTGACATTGTGCATATGATCCTCTTAATGCTTAGAGAAAACATTTCTCTCATCAACTAGTCTCATCCATCTGACAACTCATCTCTATCATGTTATCTCTCCTGTTTAAATGAGCACACTCTGCTATTTACATTATAGCCATTTCCTTGCAGGGGCACCAACAGTGCCATGGGCACTGAGAGATCTAACTTGCACTCCCTCTGCTGGTTATCACATTGGCAGTGTGGCTACAAAACAAAAAGTAACTGGGGCCAAAAATTTGACTAGTACCTGCAAACCAACCCACAACACAGAGGGAATGGCCTCAGTGGTCTCAAAATAAAGGGTGCGACCAGAGGAGCAAATGCATACAGCAAAATATTTGTTTGCCTATTTTTGTGGAAAAAATATTCCAGGAAGCTATGCAGAATTCTGAGGCAATGAAATAGCAGGAAAGAAGACTAGCTTGAGTCATGGTGTGGTGAGAAGCAAATCCAGCCCAGACTAGAAGAGAAAGACACCCTTTGATGGTCCTAGCAAGAGCAGAGTATCAGCCTAGGTGCTCTGAATGATCTCCTTGAGATGTCTTCACTAATTCTAGATGGATCATTGGGAAATTGTTAATTTAGGCACATAAACATGATGCCTGCAATTTTGTGCTTAGAGACCAGTACTGAACGATAGCTCCTACATTATTGGTGCATAATTTCTTTTTAACTTGCATTTTTGATCTCTTTCCTTTCTGATTTTAAATTGTGACTGAAATATTTTTAATATTTTGTGTGTGATGACATTGATGGGATCCTTAATTCCTGAGTTCATGTTTCCCTTTCCAGGATATGCCAAGCTGCAACCTCTGCAACTCTACAAGACCCAATCCTTTTAAGGGCAGGCATACCATCTGCAATGCAATCTATTGTGCACTCTGACTCCTATGGCTCGTGAAATTAGCCGTGTTTATGACACTCATAATGGCAGCAGATGAAGCTGAAGTCAGACGTGGAATGTAAGGGTGCCAGACGTCTCAATTTTCATGGGACATTCCCACGTTTAAATAAAACTCCCCCATCCTGTTGACAGGAACCATGGTCCCAAGACCTGCACAGGCAGAACCCTCCTCCTCTCGCTGGCAGGGTGGGAGGAATCCATGTGGCACAGCCCCTCCCCAGCACCACCTCCCTCCACCCCACTCCACCCCTCCTGAGTGTCTCCGATTGCGGAATGCCGCAGCTGCAGCACCTGCAACCAGAGACAGGGAATAATGGAGAGGGAATTTGGGAGGGAGGGAAAAGGGGGCAGTGTAGAGTAGAGTAAATCACGCAGAGAAGGAAGGAAGAGAAGCAGCTTAGGCAGAACAGTGGGGGGGAAAAAAGAGAAAGGAAAGAAATATGTGAGGAAATGGAAAGAAATAGAATAAACTTTTCTGAAATCAAAAGGAGATTGAATTATTTTAAAAGATAGAAGGATAAGAGCGGAGGGGGGGGAAGTGAGAAAGAATATAAAAATAGGTGAAGGTGCATAAAAGCACAGTGGAAAATATGGAAAAGGAGATGGAAAGGGATAAATAGAGAAAAATCAGGCAAATCCAAAATGCCAAACAGAAATACAACTAAAAGTAAATGAGGGAGAAGCCCCATAAAATCTAAAGCTCTAGTTCTCCCTCACACAGGTAATTCACACAAAAGCCATGCTGTCCCCGTTTCCACTTTCACTTCTTTCCACTCATTTTCAGAGCCTGCACAGAACTTTGTGCTGGAGCTGTGAGCATGGGGAGCTGCCAGGAGCACGCCTGAGAGCCCTGAGCAGCCCTGCACAGAGCAGGAATTGACATGGACTCCCAAGGCCGCCTTGCAAGCAGCTGCTATTGGAACAACTATGCTGTTTTATGATTTCTTTCCAGATTCTGCTGGATAGCAGAGAAGTGAGAGAGGAGGGGATTGGATGGGAGGCTGAAGCTGAAGGTGCAAAGAAAGGCCAGCCAACTTTTGTAGTATATGTTGCACGACCATACAGCCCCTTGTGCTGACATGATTAAATGCAGCTCTTCCCCTGGGCTCCCATAGACTTCTTTATTGTGTAATAATCAGCATTCTGAAAAAGCATCTTTTGCCTTCTTATTGTCAGTTCAATTGTATCCCCCCATGAGGATCCCAGGGAGGAGACAGTTTGCTGAATTCCCACCTGCTTTACTCGTCTTTCCAATGCAAAGGATTCATCCCTGAGGGAGATGTGGATAGAGATAAACCTTCAGCTCTGCGCAGAATCTGAGTTCCATCTTTGCAGACCCAGTTCGCATGAGTTCAAAGGCTGCCAGCCCCACAAACTTACCAGTTTTCCCCAAGTATCCCTACTGTAAAAGAGCCAGCTGGGCTAAAGAGAGCAGCTGTTGCTTGAAAGGGATTTTGACTTCTCAGTTCAATCAAAAAAGAAAGAAGAAGAATATAAAATCTAGAATAGTGAAGAATGAATATGAAAGACCTAACATTTGCTCACTGCTAAATAAGGCAAAGAACTTGTTTTGATGACTATACTGATAGATATACCGAGCTCAACATAAACTTTGCACAACCATGAGGCTTGGGTCACCTGCATATATTCTAAACCTTGCTCCCATTACCCTATCTCCAACCCCACAAATCCTGACATTTCTTGAGACAGTCAGAGAGCCAGATGACTTTCTGCAGACTAGAGTATAAATAAGACCAGTGTGTGAGCAGAGTGTATGACAGAAAAGCTGCAACTCAAAACCAGGCTTGGTCCCCAAACTTCCAAGATGCTATAGACCTGCCCACTTCTTTTTGTTCACACTGGCACATGGGAATGGATGGGATGAATTTATAGATTTTTATTTATTTCATTTGTCCTTTTATAAACTAAGACACTGGCCCCTTCATCTGTGAATTCTAGTACATGCCTGCCTAGCAACTTTTAGAAATCACCTTCCCTCACAAGTTTGGCCAAATCTGCTTGTATGAAAGAAAAATAACATTACGTGCTTGTAGCTGCAAACAGCTACAGTGAGACTACATGGAGTAGAGTGTGTACAAGAAAAATGTCTTAATTTTTGTAAAGGAAAGACTTGGATTTTGTGGAAGTAGACAACATGTTTTCATGACAACTGTGAAGAGATTTGCAGGTCCATTTTGAAACATCACAATTTTTTCCTAATTTTCAAGGTCCTGCTTGAAGTAAGGATACAAGAAAGACTGTGTCTCCCGAATTTTCTATGTTGCAATTTTTCAGATGTCATATGAAATGAAGTCAAATACAGTACAAGCAGAAATTTCTGTTATAATAGTCAGTCTGAAAGAACCCCTATATATTTATTGAAAAATTGTCAACATCCCTGAAGTGCATTGACTATATTTAATTACATTTAATTATTTTGTGGATGCTTTATTTGTGAGTCTCTTGCTCAGAATTAGACTGAAGATATGTGGGTCATAAACTTTTTATAAAATGCTTCTCATAAAATACTTCTCATAAAATATTTCTCATAAAATATTAGAACATTAGTTTTGTTTCAGCATCCTGGAAACTCCCCCATTTTGTATGCCTTGTTTGACATCAACATGAATGTCTCAAAAAACTCATCTACCAATGCCTCTAATACTGTTGGTTTCATGTCATACAATCTACTGGATCCAAAATTCTTTCACTCTTTATTTTGTCATTTAATGTCTGTTACAGCTACTGATGAAACACAATGTACTTCATTAACATTGCAAGATATGAACTAATTCTCCTCCTTCAAATACAGAATTTTTTTTCCTGAATATATCTGATTATTTTCTATGACTCCAAATGACTACTTATTAAATATCCTTGCCTTTTCTGAATGGCTAAGATAATTTTTGTCTCATACAAAAGCTATATCTTAGCTAGGATTATTTCTAAGAATTTAAATAATTCTTGTCATTTCCTGATACAAATGAAGTATGTAATTTTTCAGAAATTTTATGGCTTTAGCTTTCTTTATCCAGTGCTTTTATTCTTAGTTGCAGTCTGCAGTGCAGCAGATATTTTATTTATTTTATTTTATTTTATTTTATTTTATCTGTTGGTGTCTCCAAAACAGCCCATTAATAGGAACTTTTTCCTTCATTATGTCAGCAGTTGCTTTCAAGTTCAGGAAAATAGCTTTCAAAAGAGCCATGTATTTTCATCACTGGATCATTATTTGGCCAAATATAAAATATTAATCCTATTCTTATTAGTTGTGTTAAGAAAATATTAGTTCCTAGTTGAGTGAATAATTCACTGTTTTCCATCCAAAGAGCACAAAGAGTAGGACTGACTGAAGTTACTTAATGTTAAATCTCATTAAATAACTTCAGTCAGTCCTACTCTTTGTGCTCTTTTATTTCTGTAACTTCCAGGAAATAAGGGAAAAATCTTTATACAAGACTTTTCTGCCATGGCAGGGACACTTTTCACTAGACCAGGTTGGTCAAAGCTCCTTCCAACCTGGCCAGGTGTTCCTGGAGTGATGCACCGGTGCCTCCATGAGATCTCAAGGCTCTCTCCCCACGTGACTCAAAGCCAACATGATGATGTAACAGCTCTTCTCACACATTATTGGAAACTGTTTGATTAACCAGTAATGTTTTTACCTCTGCTGATCTGTGACATAGATAACTATACCAAATCAATATGTAATTATATGAATCATCAGTGAATACCTGGACTCATAAGCACAGAACAACTTTCACTTGATATTGATTCACTTGTTTCAAATTTTGCAAAACATGTTTTAAAAATTAACTACATAGATTAAAAATATATCTTTCAAGTTCTGACAGTGAGAATGTTACTTTAAAAGTTTGATGGGGAGCCTGTTTTCATTTCAGACTGATGCCTGTAACAAACTAAGATCAAAACAGTGAATGAAAAAACTACACCATCTTTTTCTGGTATTTAAGTGTTTTCCATTTCAGTCTATATTTTCTCAAAATCCTAGATCAAAAGAGCTTATTAGCCACACAAAAATAGTGTTGAATAAGCCAACAAAAATCAGTTGTTTGTGCAACAGTTCTAGTTTAATTTGTAGTCAATAGGAAAATTGTATTTATGACTCCTCTTTCCACTATCGAGGACTACTTGGAATTGACAGGTCATGCTGGCAAGTGCTTAGATCTGTAAGAAATTCCATTAAAGGCAATGGGATAGTGTTTCAGTCACTAAAATATGAGGAAGGACTCTAAACATCAGGTTGTATACATAAATAATTTATAAACTTTAGATTATGCACTTAAAAAAGATTTGCTTTGTGTCTTTAAGCTGCCTACATCATGTAATATGTTATCTGTTCCCTGAGAAGATGACAGATTTCTAAAACATAAAATAACAAATAGTGAATTATTTTGTTTAAGAAAAACTATTTCCGTTGCCTAGGTATACATAAAAGAATAAACATTTCCCTGATATCCTAACATATTCTAACATATTATGCAGTCTTTTCTCATGACTATTTATAAATTACTAATAGAAGATCATTAAAGTGGCCAAATGAAAACAACTCTAAAATTTTCAAATTAACACAGTTTAAGCCTTGTGTCTATAATAGTACTGTTTATTTTCACAAATAAGGTCTTGCTTAGAAAATGATTTTTTTAAAGTTTGTATCTGCTATCACTTCAAAATTCAATGTAATTTCAGAGCATTGAGCACTGTTCTTCAGACCTCCCCCAATGTGCTTTTAGATATCTACATCTTAATTAAAACACACAGAATTCTGTGGAAACATGTACAACTAAACTAATAAATGGAGTGAGAGTTAAGAATATGCACGTGGACTGTCATGCTTTGCAAGCAAAGACTTGCAGAGCCATTCATCATCAAAACAAATCCTGCCAAGCATGATAAGATCTGTCATACTCCAGCCAAATTGGTAAAATAAATGTAGAAAGCAGGAATGTAAAATGATGTGACTAATCCCCAATACAGTAGAAAGGAAGGTTCTCAATACAGCAAGGAAAAAAATACTCATGATACATTGAAAGTTGAAGAGGGAAACACTGAAGATTTCTTTCCTGTATCTTTCCTTACAAAGAATTTTGAAAATGCCACACTTCTGATGTTCTTCATGAAAAGTAATTTTTCTTTTCTTTTCTTTTCTTTTATTTTATTTTTTTATTATGTCTCAATTTAAATTTCCTGAATAAATCACTTGCTGCTTTCAGGTTCAGATTCTTTAGGACCTAACCATTTAGCACTTGAGTAGAAAAGCAGATTATTTAAGAACTGCAAAATGCCAGGTGCTGCTCTCCTATGGAAGTCTGACCACTAGTGGCACAAAATCACTCTCTCAGAAATGCATCCCCCCTGGGGGGAAGCTTGAAAGGCTGGAGCATTATTTAAGGTGGCCTTTGAAATTATGCATATTCATAGAGTGGGCAGAGCTGGAGGTTCCTACAGGGTCTGTTTGAACAAAGACCAGAAAATCCAGTGGGATCTTCTGCCCTGAGGGTCTCCCTGAAGCAGGATACACCTGTGTTCTTTGGTGGGCTCAAGGAGGCATCCCATTCCCTGGAGTACAGGTCCTCCCTTCAGGGAATACCAAGCCATTCCTTCTTCCTAGAAAAAGCTGTATATTGCTGGTTATCCTCACTGCTTTTTATAAATGTGATAAAATGAAGAGCTTAAAAAAAAGCCACCAGAAAATGAAAAAAAGGAAAAAAATGGGCTGGAACAAATCTTTTCTCTAAAAAGTCAAAACAATACATTAATATATTTAGTGTATTTTGATATTCACTTTTCTAGAAGAAAAATGTCTGTGGAAAGAGGAAATTTCACTTACTGTGTCAATAGAGAAGTTTTCAACTGCGTCTGTTAATTTAATGATATATATTAGGCCTTACTTCATTCATACAGAAAAAAAAGCACATTTTAGAAGACTTGTAACTATGCCATTTTTTCTTCTGTTGGGTCCAATTGGCATCATTGGCAAACCATACTTAGAAACTTCCTTGGTTGAAATTCCTAAACGAGGAGATTCAAGAATCAACTGAGAAGGCTAACACACAGAATCCAAAATAAAAATAGAGAAATATTCAATCTGAGGTTTATCTAGATATTAGCTTTTTTCAACATTACTCTTTTGAAATAGTACTACTATCAAATGGATTCCATTTTTAATGAAATAATCAAATGCATTTTATCTACCTAGTTCTTGATTTTTCCATCAGGATCTCTGAAACAGTGAGTAGGATCAAACAGACCCCATTATTTAAAGTAGCTGAACTCCTTTTTTACCGGAGCTGGTCATAAAATCTGGCACAAGCTTATTACTATTAATATTCCTTTCTGTTTGCACTTACTTTTAAGCCATAAATCTTCTTTATGGAAAAAAAAATATATTTTTATGGAAAAAAATACAGTGTGTGTGCACATGGACTGAAGACACAGCCAATTATCCCGGAAATTTATTTTATGAATTTATGCTGAATTAAAAATGGATAACTACAAGCACCTTGCAAGAGTTCCTCCTCCTGAGACTACACATCAGCAAGGTTTCTTAAACTGGAAAACTGAAAGATCTGGGTTTAAAGTCTGTTGTTTGAATATGTTCTGGTTGAAACAGGTAGTAGCAGCCTGATTGATGGCCCTCTTTCTTTCCTTATTGTCACAAATTACTTTCAGGATGGTAGTAATAACACAGTGTTAGACTTCTGTAAAAGGTGCAACTCTCCAGCTGGGCTTTCACCATAAAGAGTTTTGTCACATCAGTGGAAATGACTTTGCTGAACATTTAAATCCTGTATCCTGTCATGCAGGAGACTGGCAGTAAGATCAGAATAAAGAACTTTGCACCTCTCTGTTGCTATCTGGAGCTCAGGCTCAGTAAGACACCAACTGCTACTTCTACACAGAGACTTTTTAGTTGCCTATGTAAAATGAGTTTAGGCTAACTACTTGTTAACGATTAACCTGAAAGTTCTTTCATTAATAGTGGTATAAGTACTCTGAAGAGCACTTCAGAGAGACATGAGGACTGCAAAATTCAGGTTCAGAACAGAGAGGAAGTGATTTTTCAATTATCTCCTTCTCACATGATTCAAAAAGCAACTGGGAAAAGAGACATGGCAAGGAATCCATCAAGAGCTATTAAAAACAAAGACAACACCTCTGTCCACCTCCAAGTGGTTTTCCTTTGGAAGTATTATTTCACATTATAAATGACATTCACCTGGGACACTCTAGATTACTTTAGACAAGTAATATAATGCAGAGTACATTCACTTGATTGCTTGTCATGTTCTTACCAAGGTGTCTAATGTCTCTCAAAACTAACAGCAGGATAAATCCTTAATTTGACCCAGTGTGGGTAGTCTTGTGTTATGTTTTTACCTTAAGTTGTAAAGTTGAAAACAGCAGCCTTCTTCACTGTAGACTCACAATGTGGGTATTACAAAGCTGTAATTTCAATATACTAGAAATTTCAAAATCTTTACCCTTTCTTTCTTTTAAAGTAGGTCCCTAGTACCTTCCTCAGCTTTTGAAGACATTGTGGAAAACATAGTAAGTAAAAATTGCATTGGCTTAGCTCAAAGTTTGTCACAAGCTATGTAAAGGGTGATTTCTGCAGCTAATTTAGCTGTATCTCCGTCTCAACATCCAGTCAGGATATTCTGATGATAGCCTGCGATGTTTACAGAAACCAAATCCCGGGTTACAGAAACCAATCCCAACCATACTGGTTACAGTAGTCAAGTGCACATCAAATCCTACTTTCCCTGCCCCTGTGTGACTACCCTGATTCCAGCCAGGAGAGGGTTAATTTTTGCAGTAGCCAGGAAGCGGCATGGCTGGGACATGGAGGTTTCTGTACCACCTCACCTCATTGCCAGGGCCAGGGGAAGGGGAGTATCTTCCAGGGAGCAGGGGCTCCATTTGGTCATGAAAACCTCATTAGGGAGCTGTCTGGTATTGTCTATTATCACAGAGTTTTTCTGTGTGAATAATTTCTTTTCATATACTTTTTATTAGTAATATTGTTGCTGTTATTGTTCATTTCCTATCTCATTGCATTTCCAGTAAATTGTTCTTATCTCAACCAGTGATCTTTGTCTTTTTTGGCTCCTGTTGGAAGGGGGGGGAGGGGGAGTGGCATGTGATTTTTAGTGGAAGCACTAAATTGGAGAATACCCTTCCTAAATCAAGACAGTGACCATGAAAAAAATGAGAAGCATGCATTTCATGAGGGAGAGAAGAGGAGGATACATAATCAGAGGACCAGGGCCCATCCACAGCTCATCTGTGCTCTCAGGCAGCTGTTCACTGATGTAGATTATGAAGTCCTGGTAACAGGTTCTTGGATTTTCTTCCCAGGACTCCAAATAAATGAAAAAATTTCAGGACTACAGATACCTTGGCAATTAGTCATGTGACTGAAATTGTTTTGCTGTCTTCTGCCAGCAAAAAAACTGAGTAATCTTCTACCTAAATCTAAATAAAATCAAAGAGTAGAAAGAAAGTGTAAACACCTGATTCAGCAGCCTGAGCGTAGCTACATATTCTAAGGTATCTTAGAATATTGTGCTGCCTTTCAGTGGCAGCCTTTCAGATCCTGCATCAGAAGGATTTGGTACCCCCCTGGTCCTGTGTGATACCTCCTAGGCATGTGAGCATGTCCCATGGTACCCTATTTCATCCCAAATGTCACCAGATACCTGAGTTCTGGTGTCTGAATTGAGCCAATAAATTATTAATATGTAGGTTTTGTAGAAACTAGCAGTTTCATAGATCTCATTCAAAACACTTCTGCTTTTGAATCTTGATCTTGACACATCTTTCTGCAGCTCTGAGGAAAGTTTGCCCTACCCTCAATCTCTGAGATACAGGATTAGTTCTGCCCTGTATTCATGAGTGTAAAACAGGATAACTATGACAACAGCCTACTTAACATGTAAACTACTCAATTTTGATAAGTATTTATTGTTTGTTTAGTAAATATGTATCATAATTAAACTGAAAACCTTCTTTTAAATTTGAATACATTTTAGCAGTAGTACACGACCATCAGTGGAATAATCTCTTTTTCTGTTCAACAGGATATATGTAGTCTCAAAGACCTCCTAAGTGATATGCCTGCTGTCACAAAGAACAGATGTCATAGTGCTGAGAAAGACCTGAGAAAGTCATCTTCATCTCTGTCCTGTAGCACATAATATACAACACCACAGATTTTTAATGAATGCCTCAGGAGAGGCATGAAACCCAGCACCACTGGATGTAACATCTGCAAAATGCAGAAAGGAGCAAACCCTGCCAGCAGCATTATTAACTGTGCTCCAGGAGTCATCAAGCAGATGTCATACTTGTTAGGGAAATGCAAATCACAGAACAGTACAGCTTGCTTTCCAATAATATCTCAATCTGATTCTGCCTTGTTAAGGTATCCATAGCAAATTATTTCCAGGCATCTCATGATGCCTTAGAAGACCAACTAAGATATCTGTGAACAAAACATAATTTTGTTGGACTTGAAGTCCTCGGAGTCAAAAGTATGCTCTAGATCTACAGTAAGTGGCATATTCCACTGGTTTTGAGATAGCATAATTATCTCACAAAAATAAGCCAGTATAACAAACAAGTCACCATAAAGTAGTAAGAATTAATATACCATAAGTTGTGAGACAAACTCAAAAAACCAAAAAAAACCACATAGATCAGAAACAGGTTAATATCTACAGGAAATAGTCATAACATATTTTGCTGTATAAGCAGACACTGAGGCCAGTTTCACATACAGGAAAGCAAAGGTAAGTTTCTACCTTAAGAGTTTACAACTTAAAAGCCTCATTCTTGCTTGAAATTAACAGACTATCAAACCAGCATTTTACCTTCAGCAGGACACATGTAAAAACAGTACAGTAATTTTTAAATTATTTGTTTTATTTACTTTAATATAAACTATATGCTGTAAATGCAATGTATCTTAATATATGTATATTTGCCATTTGAAATTATATGTTTATATTGATTTACGTGTTTAACTTACAAGGGACAAGAGTTTTCAGGGGAGATACCTAGCTGAAATACCTGGTTTAATGTAGGAAGAAAAAACTTTCTTTCTTCATCCATTAAAATGCCAGGAATCAATGCAGAAATGACAGTTAAGACACTAAGTAGCAATTATTCCTATATCTGCTCATTTTAGACAACCTCAGCCTTATCTCTCACTTCCTTCAAGATAGGATAAAACAGAGCCAGGTATTATAAGCTGAATCTATAGATTTTCTTCCAGCACTTTACTGCTACACTTAGCACTAAAACGAGTTACAGGCAACCACAGCAAGGGAATTTATGACCTTACAAATGGAGACAGCATGTGATAAATACCACACTATCAGTTGTTCAGGTAAGTAATATGTGCTCGTGTAAAATCTGTACTGAAAGCTGAGTAATTTATGTAGTAAAAGAAGTCTGGCTTCTTTAACCTCTCATGCTAATTTACTTTAAGATAACATGAGGATAGACTTGTGTACCACCCTCTCCTGGTATTTTTAATTGCTATGTCGTCTCTCTTTCATTAGTGTATCCTATTTCTTTCATTTATCATGTAAAAGGAGCAAACGTTATTTCACCTTTAAAACTGAAATCCTTCTTCCTGATACAGGCTGATGGTTTACAACCTCTTTTTTTGAAGAGAAAAAAAAAAAAGAGGAAATTGCTTTTCTGGCCAGCAGCCATGCCAAAGTTGAAAACATGTCTTTTAGTTAAGGTAAAGCGTCCTAATGAATGACTTGCCTTTGAAAGAACAAGACACAATCCTTGCAGTCATTCAGGACAAACACTAACACACACACACAGAATAAAAAGACAGCTTCCTATGTGTACTGCAGCACATCTCGCTCTTTGGTTTCAATCAACCAGTTTTCTGACTCTGGTTCACTAAAAGGAGAAAACTGAGGTCCTAACTACATTCAGTTGACTTGTGAATATCAGGAATGTCCTTGGCATTGTTTAGAACTGAGGCCTTCAGTGCATGGGCTATCTCTGAGCCTTGTTTTTCTTGTGATCTTAAAAGCTTAGGACAAATAGTAATTCTTACATTCCTGTAGCAACTTCTACTTCTAGAAAGGTTATTTATCTGTTTAAGCAAAGCAAGGCTAGTTTAATAAAATACATTATCATTGCCCCCAAACCTGTCAATATTCTTGGATCAACACATGTACAACTACACATTGCCTACACTACAGGCACTACAGAGAATACATGCACTTTTGTCAGTTTAGAAACAGAATTGTCCTTTCTAACTGCCAGGATTTTATCACCAAATAATAATTACTATTATTGCACATACATGCAGTCCACAGTCATTTAACATTAAGATCTGGATTATGTGTAACAAAGCTATTAATGCCAAAACTTTTGGAAAAACAAGATCTGCTTCTAAGTATGTCCCATGACAGTAGCCCTTTTCCAGAAGAAACTGCACCAAGTATTCACAGACCCAGTTCTGCAGCTGGTTATGGCATGCAGAGCTCTTCGCAGCCATCATCCCTGGCCTCTCTGCTGGAGCAGCTGCCCACCTCTCAGCCAGTATTCTTACACATCCTGTTACATTAAAAATAAGCATTAATAGAAGTATCAGTCTGCAGCACTAACGATGACATAGACTATCTCATGTCAAACATCCAGGCTGATGGAACTCAGAAATGCTCATACATGAAGTCCCTCATCTGTAAGTCTGACAAGGACATCTCTGATATTCTATGATATCTCAAACATCACTTTGCCTGTGTTAAACAACCAGCTTATATTATACCCAGTTGGTATTTGCAAAGAAATCTGTGGAGAACTCAGAATCAAGTTTCAAATAAGCACATAGACTGATCAGCTGTATAGTGCTTGAGACTCCACTGACAAATTCTTGAGATGTGTACTGATTGTAACTGAAGTTGGATATTTTGTTCAACATCTGGACACAATTAACTGACTACCACCTGCAGCTGAATCTCAGCTCTAGGATATTTCTTTGTTATCTACTGTGCCTCACAGCTGAATCATTGTCCCTAGATGTGGACAGCTGGATACTTTCCCCCTTTCTAAGTATTCCCCATGTGAAAGTCAGCTACACATTCCTAAATATTAAAGAAATAAGTCCTTGAGGATTCTTATTGCTCTTAATACCCAAGACACCCCAGTAAAGTAGTTCTGCAGCCACTGCTGCAGGATTTTGTACTGTGGGATGCCAGATCTGTTGAACAGGTAAGTACTGCACCCACAGGAATAGAAGTTCATACTGCAAGATGATGCCTGGCACCTTGTCCCTCCACATTCTGCCTGAAGAAGTGCCATGACAGAGTCTGAGCACTCAGCATTCTGTTCAGGGTCCTCCATTCCTGTAGCAGAGAGTGTTAATATTTATCTGACAGATAAAAGACTGAAACAGCAAGGCATAGCTGAGACAGTTATCCTGGCAGTGAGGAGTGTGATGAACCTCTTAATATTTCTCTACCACAAGCTAGAAATTATCTCTGGTTCCTTCCTACTCATCTCACATATTATTAGGGGAAGCTGACATGGCATTTACTTAGTTTGGGATTTATCAATAGTCCTTTAAAAGATAAGATGTGCCTAAAATAATGTATAGGTAGATATACCTACTCTGAACTGCTCCTGTAATTTTAAACTGCAGATATGGTCAGGAAGAAATTCAGCCATGCACTGTAGAAAGAGATTAGACAGCTTTGAAAGGTGCGCCCTTAAGCATGTGTAAATACAACAGTCTCTGACTACAGAGATAACAACAGTGAAAGTACCTAAGGCAGGTGCCATCCAATTCTTCTGTCACCTAGTGAAGGGGGAATAAACTATCAGAAATTTGAGAACAAGGAGGAACAGTGACTCTGGCTCAACTCCTACTTAAATTGGTCCTGCAAGAGGATCATTCTTCTCTTTTGAGCACTTATGACATGCTGTAAGAGAGGAGGAATGGAGGAAGTATTTTTCTCTTTTTTTCCTTTTTGTTTTCCTCTGAGTTTTTTTTTGGGGGGGGGGTTTGTTTTTTTTTTTGGTTGGTTGGTTTTTTGTGGGTTTTCTTTTGTTGTTGTTGTTGTTTTGTTTTTTTTTCTTTTAGTCTTCCTTCTCTTTCTCTTTTTTCTGAAATATTGCCTATATAAAACAAGAGTAGATCAAATAAATAGCAAATGTAGAGGGTGAATTATTCATGTTATCACTCTTATACATGATACAAAGAAACATTATATTAACTGATTTAGCAAATTTTAAAGTATAAAGATAATTCTATCTGCTTATTAAATTGTGCTGTTAAAAGGTAGGACTTAGCAATTCCCACATGCTTTGTTTTTAAATACATAGCAAGACAGTATATTTCAGCTAGCACTCAAACAAAGAGTTACAACTGAATAACAGCTGTAAGAAATTTATGCATCCTTCAGGAACGACACATTGCCAGGTTGTCTACCTGGCAAAATGGTAAACTCTGTCACAGTAAGCAAGACATGTTTCTGTGGAAATATTTTTTTCAACTCTGTGGATAGTGAAAGAAAATATTAACACCCATGTACTAGTAGCAGCCATATACTCATTTTGTAAAACAAAAACAAAACAGTGACACATAAGATCAAAATATGCTCATTTCTCTCTCATCATCCTTCTTTTGTCACTCTAAGGACAGAATTTCCTAATGGCATGGGATTGAATCAAAAAGAGTGGTAAGAAGTAAAGGTGGTGTAGGAAGCCCTAGCCCACTCTGCGTTCTCCTCACACCCAGACATAGCATCCTATGTCTGTAGCAAGACATGTTTTCTTCTTCCAAGCAAAAACATAGTATTTTTCCATATTGCCAGATTACTGTGGGAGTAGCAATGGGAGTAGCAGCACAGAACAAGACACTTAACATCTGGAAGAATTTTGCCCTTCTCATGCAAGGTTGACTGGCACATCCTCAAGTCCAACACATTCTAGGCACATGGCTTCTGGGGCATTTGAACATCCCAAAGGTGCATTAGGCTTATTGTGCTCAGGCTGCAAATGCAGCCTGTCCTGTGAGATAAGGATATGTCACCAAAACTGCTGGTTTGGACAATGACATTTGTCTCCTGAAGGGGGAGATAGGAAGGAGACAGGTCAGAAACAGGGACCAAAGGATATTACATTTGGAAGAAGCAAATATTGAAGCAAAAGACAGAATGAGATTCAGATGGTCACATTACTCAAGAATGAGTTAGGCACAGCATTCTACAAAAATGACAATAGAAATCTTTCTCCACCAACTATTTGTTTTATGCAATGTGTTTGAGGCATTTCAAAATGTCTTTTGGGCATTCTAAAATGTTTTTAGAAACATATGGTCACTGTTGTCATGTCCTTCCTATAAAACCAAACTATCTTTGTACTAAGACTACTTCTTTTAAGGTTTTGGAACAACAGAAAGATGAAGATGACTGTTTTCTTAAAATCTTTTTAAGGAATTGCTAAGATTTTTTTTCCAATCTGTTAAAATGTCATAATCCATCAAGATAATATTAACTCCATGGAAGAAATTTTAAAAAACTAGAAACACTAACACTCCCTTAACAGAAGTTCCTTCTTCTATCAAAAACTTAGGTTCTTTGTTCAGGATAATGAGTTTAAATAATGTCAAAATATTATTCTTTAAGAACAATGCAATGGTTAATAGCCCACATCAGAAGTTGTCCACTTAGCAAGCCACTTAAGTTCATGTTTAGATCCTGTCTACTTTGATGATACTTAAAAACTGATTCAGCATTTTGTTGAACTGAGGTCTTTTTACAACATTTTTTATTTTTAAGTTTTCATTAAAAATTTCTTTTCTCTCATTACTCTACAGTAGTGTTCATGTCATTTGGAAACCTAAGATTAAAGCTTCAAAACTGCATTAAAGAGAAGTCATCATTTATTTGAATTTTTTAGCTTCCTGAAATAGTTTTTCTACTATCAAAAATGAGCGTAGTCACACTGAAAACTCCACGATGGTATGTCACAGTGGCTTTGTGATAAGCTGGTCAGAGTGACCAGAAAAACTTGCTGCTCAAACGCTTGTGAATTTACATGATTCTTATTGATGACAGAGGCCTTTGACTAAAGAACGCTAATTTCTTTCATTAAAAAGAGGGATAGATGGCACTCAGAAATGCTATTTAAAGCAAGTAGATAAATTTTCTCCTTTTAGCATGCTCCTTTCTTGGACATATCTTATATTTGGATGCATCTGGAGATATATTTTATGTGAAAGATATGCATCATTTTGACAGATACTTAGTAAGGAAAGTATACATACCATTTATACAGTAAACCATGAGAGACAAATCTATAAGAGCTACAGGTTCACAAGTTCATGAGAAATGTTTTATTACACTAACACGCTTTCTTTAAGTCTGTCTCAAATTTCAACGCACCAGACTTCTGCCCTAAGCTAAAGCTCCTTCATGGTTTACAAATAATGGCAAATCCATGTCAGATATGATTGCTGTAATGTGGAAAAAGAGGAAGGAGGACTATCCTGGTACTTTAAGAGTCAGAACAAAACACATTTACCAACCAGAAACCCAATCCTCAACAGGGCTAGACCATGCCGTCCAAATTCTACTGAAATGCAATAAATCAGTTTAGTGGGATTTCTATTGTTTGTATATCTTTTCAAACCAACCTAGTACATTAACAAGGCTTTCTTCTTCTAGTCTATTTCTGTATATCATAAACTATTAATGGATATTGTAAAACTCAGCTATCCATTAAGACCAGTCTAAAACACCATTGCAGATTCTAATATTCACATGCAGAGTCCCAGATACAGCTACATCAGCATTCTTCCAGCTAGCAAAGCTAAAAATAATAAAAAATAACACAGCTTTCAGAATTCATTACTTCCTCTCTCAGTATTCAGATGTTGGCTCATGTCCTTTTTGAAGATCTCATCCTTTTCCCCTTCTCTTTTTCTGCCCCCTCTCTTTCTGTCACATGCATTGGCATACACATGGGTGGAGAAACACACTTGTAATGCTCCTGGTGATTTTTGTACAAGACTTTTTTAACATTCCTTTTAAAAGCACTGCTATTCCCTTTCATTTTCAGAAATCCAAGCAAGAGCAATTTCCCTTTGCAAGCAATTCTTGTTCAAACATGCAATGATTTTGAGAGAAAATATGCTGAGAGAATAGGCATGGAGCTTTATTTCAGACTTCCTCTGACTGAAGTTTATCAGCAAGTCATTATTCTACTAAAGAAGTATTTTCCACGCCTATATGTTAGTGTGTTGATTGAGAAATACTAATTTTAAATTAATGTACAGAAAACCTGAATATACTGTACTGCATCCTTATCAGCAGGAACATTTGGACTATAAGGGATACATTAACCCAGTGAAAAGTTCCTGCATGTTGTAGGGCTTGTAAGAAAAAGGTACTGGACTGTGATCCAGAAAGTTTTCTTGGTCTCATGTTGCTGCAATTTTGAGGAGACTGATCAGTTTGGCCTGTGGAGGACAATCTAAATAGCAAATTGAAAGTACATTGATAACAAAATGCAGTCAGGAAATAACATTGGCCCGTTACATGATGAGTATGATCACCTCTCAAACAGGGACAAAGTCGAGGCAGTGATGTTTAATGCCTTCCTTGCCTTGGTCTTCAACAGTGATGATGGGCTTTGGGATCCCCCAGGCCCTAAGCTGGACAGCCATGACTGGGAGAATGAGAAACTCCCAACCAAGGCCCAAACTTGAGTTGGATTTGCTGCTCCAACTGGTTCCCTCTAAGTCTATGGCGCCAGGTAAGATTCATCCCAGGGTACTCAAAGATCTGGCAGATGTCATTGTGAAACTTCTCTCAATGGGTTTTTCAAGAATGTAAGGGTTCTAAGAGGTCCCAGGTGATTAAAAGCTGGCCAATGTCCCAGTCTTCAATAAGGACAAATGGGGTGACCCTGATCACCACAGCCTGCCAGTCTCCATTCAGTGCTTGGCAGAATAATGAAGAAGATTATTCCGTGAGTTCCGGAATAACACTTGAAGGCCTATGCAGGCATTGTTCACAACCAGCACGAGCTCACCATGGGAAAGTCCTGCTTGACACACTCAATTTCCTTTCTTTCCCAATATACTTTCTTTCTAAATTCTATTAGCTTGGGTACTTCATCACCTTCCTATCCTTTAAGCAATATCTTCTTAGTTACCAAAGTTCTGTGTCCACCCCTCACCTCTTAAGCAATGAATTTTCAGCGTGGAACTAAGAGCCACCTCCCTCCTAGGAGTTACATCAATATGCCGTGTTGTGCACGTGTTGCATTTGGAGGAGACACTGCAAAATGTGCAGAGTTTTATTCCTATTTGAACTGTATTCATGTAGTTTCCCTTTACACTCTAGAGCTCAGGGGCACTTTTGTTCTTCACTGGAGAGGCTAATATGGCTGGTTGCCATCTTTGGGATGAGGTCCACATCATTTGCTCTAAGTGAAGGATTAACACATGGCATCAGTCCATATTTAGTTAAGGATTTGGGATGTCGCTGTGTTTCAACTTCTACCACAAACTCTCTGACAAAATCCTATTTAATGCCTTGTGTGAATTTAGTGTCTTTAAAGTTTCATCAGTACGATTGTGAGCAATTTCTGCCTGAAGTATCAAATGAACCAGCACAGATATTCTGCTTTCCGCTCTTCCATGGTCGTATTCAAATCCCTTATATAAATATGCCCACACCTAAATCTGTCCCATCTTGTTGATCTGCATGTAAAATTCACACGCTGACTTATGTAAATGCAACCCAACCATGAAAGCAATTTGCTCATGAGTCACACAAACCTGCAAACATTGAGGTAGCTACAAAACCATCCCTTGTTAGATTGAAGACAGGGTATTAAATTCTGATATCATTCTGAATTTAGCTTGAAAATAAAATTCTTAAGGGTTTTGTTCTTTTCTGGATGTTTTTAAGCAGTGACTAAATGGTTCATGTTGTCACTATAAAAAGATAAGTAACTTTAGTTCTTATTTCATCAGCTATTATAAATAATTATGTCTCCTGCTGTACACTGGGAAATGTGATCACTGAGATTAGCAATAGAAGGAATATGACCAACTGAGACCAAAATGTAACTTCTGAAGATATCCCATCAAATCTTTCAGAACAAATCTGTACTTTGTTTTCCATTTATGAGGTCTCTTTTCTTCTGAAATTAACGTTTGTTGACTGATACTTGCCATTAAGGTTGGTCTGCTATGCCCAGGCAGGAAGTAAAAACTATGGACCTCAAACTTCAGTGTCCAAATCAACCCAATAGGCTTTAAGCTGCCCAGAAAATAAAAAGTAGCTCTTTTCTGTGTGTATTTCCATAACAAAGCCTTTGCATCCAGGCAGCCATATTCTTCCAGAAGCTTGTTAGCTTGTTTGTGTTCTTTATCTTTTTTTTTTTTAAGTAATCAGAATAAGAAAGTTTTAAATAAGAATTTGAAGAAAGATGAACGAGGCTTTGCAGGTAATTGAAGAGAGCACTTTCAACTACCAGGAGGAGAAGGTGAAAAATATGGATGAAAAATATTGCTTCCTTGCAATTGTACCTAATACAGGGAAAGTTTTAGTGTTGCAGCCAATGGGAGACAAAAAATCTATGTCCAGACACCAAGAGATAGAGAAATTTAGAGGGACAAGGCTGTGAGACACTTTTATTGAAGAGTAAGACTTTACATTTAACATGATACAGGAGGTAAAAGCAGTGATAGTGTGGCTAAGCCAGCCACAGCCTAGAAACAATATCTTTGGTGGAGGCTTCAAATAAAATACCTGAAATATATATTTTACAAGTTTATCACTGCCACATTAATACACTGGAGTATTATATAACCATATACATGGAAGAGGAATTACTTTTGACTAAAGTACTGAGTAAAATTATGGCTGTTTTAGTGAATTGCATAGGACTGTGCATCATTACATGTGTTTGCACATCTGTTTTTGAATATTTGTGGGACAGAGGGAAGTATGGCTCTGCTCAGTGTGTCTTCAAGTATTCTGGCTATGAAAGAGGCTATTGTGCAAGTTTAGGCAATGCATGAAGTAATGTTCATAGGTCCTTACAATCAGTCTCAGGTTTTTTTTTGCTGAACATGTTACACTGACACCATAGTATAATAAATGTGTATATTAGTATACACTCTAAATGAGTGCCTACAGTCTAAATGATTGTAGGTACTCTTTAATGAACCCCACCTCTCCAAACTCATCCTATGTAAAATAACTGTATACTATGCAGAAAGATCATCCTTGGCATACACATGGCATTGCAAGAGTCTGGCACATTATGTTTCATTGCATTTAAGCCAGATAGCCAGAAGTAGCCAGAATTTTCATTTGGATACTCTCCAACCATTGTTAATCATAAAATGCATGGTACAACAAGTTGGCATTCATATATGTGATTCATAGAGTACTTCTTTAATTATGTACAAAAATCCTAAATTAACTAGTTTGTCTCCTTATAAAATGCCCCTTCTGCATCTGTTTCAACTCCCCTTGAAGTCAAAGGAAAGCCTCCCATTGATTTCAGTTGAAGTCAGTTGAGGTTTATTAAATTCTTTTTCATGGTGTCTCCTGACTTCCTTGAGGTCTGTTGCAAATTTTGTCAACATGCAAAGTGCTTGCCTCACAACCTGTAATTACATAAAGCTGTGCTGAGGACGCTAACTTACCTAGCACCAAAAAAAAAATTTAGATATAATAGACTGACTTTAAAAACATTTTTTTGCTGCCCAAGAATTAGAATTAAGGGCCCAATTAAATGGCTAATTCATCTACTGTCTTACATTAAACTGGAAAGAAAGCATTTAGTGCTTTTAAACCAGGAGAGCATGAGAAGAATGTTTCTTTGAAAGCCTCTTCCCTTCTAATAAGACAATATTATGCCATTGTTAAAAGCTAAGCTAAGAATTTTTAGAAATATCAGTGAAATAATTTCTAGAAAGATTATTTTCAGAAGTTAAAATATATGATTGCGAGCCTTAATATTAGTGCTATATCAGTATTCTTTGAGTTCATTGCAGAATAAAAATATTTAATAACTTCAAAGCATATATAGAATAAAACATTCAATTATGTTCAAGTGTGCTAAATTAATTGTGTTCGCATCTTAAAAAGTGTCTTCTTTTCTATCTGATTCAATTCTTACCAAACCCAAAGCTTAAGCATAATCAAAGATGGATGCAAACTTCATACTATATGAGATAGGTTTAAGTGGATATAGAAATAGGCCAGGTAGATGTAGAAATAGATTAAAAAACTTTATAAAAGGCTTTATATGGCTTTGACAAACTATCACTTCATAGTATGTTCAAGGATTAAACAAGCTGCTATTTTCTCCCAGAATTGATGTAATATTTCTAGCACTTTTAATTTCCAATGTGTTTTGCCTTATGGATTGACCAGGTAGATGTCTTTTTTCTCTCCTCTCCTTTCCATCTGTATGGAAAGTGCACAGCACACTTCTTTAGGCACCTTTATTGGTGACAGGCACAGTGGTATTGAGTGGACCCTCAGCAAGGCTGCAAATGACAGCAAGCTGTGCAGTGTCGTCCTCACGCTGGAGGGAAGGGACACAACCCTGAAGGACCTTGGTGGCATTGAGTGGTGGGCTCATGGAAATCTCATGAAGTTCAATGAGGCCAAGAGCAGGGTCTTGCACATGGGTTGGGGCAACCCCAAGCACAAGTACAGACTGGGCAGAAAATGGATTGAGAACAGCCCTGGGGGTAATAAAGACTTGGGAACAAGTTTGTCATGAGCTGGCAACGTTCATTTGCTGCCCAGAAAGCAAACTTATCTTGAACTGCATCTAAAGAGGCATGGCCAACAGGTGAAGGAAGGTGATTTTGCCCCTCTGTTCCAGTCCTGTGAGATGTCATCTGGAGTACTGCATCCAGCTCTGGGTCCTCCAGCATAAGAACATGGACCTGCTGGGGTAAGTCCAAAACAGGAAGACGAAGATGTCCAGAGCATGCGAGCACCTTTCCTGTGAAGACAGGCTGAGAGAGTTGGAGTTTTCAGGCTGAAGAAGAGAAGAGTTCATGCAAATCTCATTGCAGCCGTCCGGTACCTGAAAGGAGCCTATGAGAAAGCTGGAGAGGGACTATAGAGAGAGTGCATAGCAATAGATTAGGAGGTAATTTCTTTAAATTGAAGAGGATAGGGTTAGATTAGATATGAGGAAGAAATTCTTTACTGTGAGGGTGGCAAGGTTACTCTAGGGAAGGTAATTACAGAGCAGAATTGAACGTTATCTCCCAAACCTCTGACTCCAGGACAGCAACAGACAATTCACGTGATCATACTTCCACTTCACAGTTCTGAAAATGGGCAGAATAATCCCTGCTTCCCACAGATTCTCTCTATGTTTTTAATTCAACCCATGGGTTTAGAGCAAAGGGCACAGGGTCTGATCTTTCTACCTAATGAAACACTGACATTATCTCTAAGAAATGCAGCACTAATTGTGATGATGACAGTGACCATGATTGGTGAACCTAGGCAAAAAAATCCAGCCTTTCTCCTTGACCTCAGATCTGTCTCATCACAATGATGCTCCTTCATGATCTGGACTTTGTTGGAGCTGGCCATTACCTCTGAGTCTGTCCTGGTCACCTTGCTGCTCCATGGTTCTGGGATGTTCCCTTTGGCTCCTAACTCTTAAGGAACAGCTGGTTGTCAGTGGAAGTTTGGTTGTCAGGTTTCAGAATAATTTCAATCTTTATGCTAAAACTAAAAATTAAGAGGAAGAAATTTTAAGTTGTATCTGCAGAAAATTTATAGAAGAGCAAAATGAAGATAGAGGGTAGCACACTTTGCTTATTAGGCATTTACTAACTTTGAATTAGTAACTTTGAACTGATTGTGGTGCTTCACTTCAGGTTTTCAATACAGGAAGAAAAAATTTTGTTTTGTGAACCTAATAGAATAAATATGGTTATGGTGTACATTGCTGTACCATTGTTATCCTGATGCCTTCTTATTCCCTATTTATGACACTCATTAAAAACTATACCTAGGCATGTAAAAAGATGCTATTTTTTAATTTCAGAATTTGCATGTCCTTATGTTTCATGAGAACAATTGATTAGTTCTTTTTATATTTCTCACTGAACTCTTGACTATTAAAAAACAAATTGAACATAGAAAGGCATAATATTTATGACTTGCAGACAAATTCTCTATCATCTTGATCTCCTTCAAAGAGGCAATGATATCAAGATTGCCTTAAACTCTCCAGAAAGTTTCCAGTGACAAAGAAAATTAATTAAGTTCTTTTCCAACAACCAGAATATAAATAATGTGGAAGCATCTGAAGATATTTTCCAGCTGCTGAGCTTTACAAGTATTTCACAATACTTGTAAGAAGAAGTTCTTATTATCTAAACAGCAGTGTTATTAGAGATGATTAATCTCATCCTGTCTATTCTACCAAACTATAGAGTGATTCTTTCCTCCTACTTCCAGACAATACTGGACACAATATAAAATGCACATGAAAACAGCCTCCAAATGACTTCTTGCTATATAGGTCATTAATACTGTAGCAGAAAACTTTGTAGATGAGCTAAATGGTGGTATTAGTTACACATTGCTACATTCCTACTGAAAACTATGCCTTGAGTCTCTGTTAGTCTTTTACTTTATTGTTGGAATATAAACCAAATTGGATGTAGCCAGAGTTCTGGGAATAATTCATGGTGGGACAATTTATTGACCAAATCTTAGGTTTTTCTAAAAGTGGTCAAGGAAATTGGTCATTGCCTACCAATCTGTTATGTGTCTTGAAGTATTTTTATTAAGGAAAATGAACTAAAACATATAGGCCTATATTATGTCTATCGAGTAAACATTAGGTGACCCTTGTTTTTTATGGCTACTCTATTTTGACTTTCTGCAAATTTCACACAAGTTCAGCTTATATGAAAAGTAGCCGTAAGGGAAATATTCTTCTATAGAAGAGAAATAGGAATTAGTATACCAGAAGTTGCCACTGGTCTTTGCTAATTGAAAGAAAAAAATTACAAGGGAACAGTTTTTTACCTTCATTAGGCTGCCTTTTTGCAACAATTAAAAAGTTTTTAAAATTTTCCTTCCTTGGTATTTCCTAGTCAATTTTGCAAAAACAAAATCACCCTTTTATAAAAAACAAGGGAGGATAGATAATACTGTGGAGGAAGGGCTATAGTCACATACAATGATTAGCAAATGGGCTGTATTAAAAGAAGACAGGGCTATGATTTCACAGAAAATTTGAATAGTGCAAAAGGTTATGAATCTAGAATTAATAAAACTTCCATTATATTTTTTTCAAATATTGTCCCCAGTCAATTTTCTGCTGTTGCAGAAAATAAAGTAGGCAATTTAGGATTTTTGCAATGTTATAAATATTAACATGCTTAGGGACCAAATTTTCAGAGTAGTTCCTTTAGATTTCCCTATGGAGGAAAAAAATCCAACACGAAACTAACAACCACCCTCTCTCCAAAAATCCCCACCCTCTTGTTTTCATAAATAGGCTGAGGATAGTGAAAAAGTCTTCTTGGCATCATTGTTTCCTTTAAGAATTTCAAAATGATAATGCAACAAAAAAATCACCAGAATTAACTTATCAAGCTTCTTGAGACCTCCTGTTATATAAAGCAAGCCTTTAAAATAGAGTAACATCTCAGCAACCCTATATTGAAATTTCTCCTCCAATGTATTTTTTATTCTTATAAACACACATCCTAAAACCGTCAGCATGACACAAGTCTAGAACAGAGTTCTGAAAGACAGGACAGAATTATCATCAGCTCACACCAATAACTGCCTGTGTGCCAAAATGTTCTCTAGCCCTGACATCCACTGATGTGGAACTGTCCAAGTCTGTTACATTCTCCTCCTTTCTGAAACAGCATGGCCACAGCCAGGCTGGAAATTGGAAATGGTCCCTCATCTGTGTGAATAACTGTTCTTAAGCCTGGAAAGTGACTGGGAGATTGAAAATTACTCTGCCAAAACCATGAGAGGGAATGCAGCTTAAGAGAAGAGCTGAATTCCAGTGCCTAGGAAAATTCTGTTACTACATAATTTACTAGTACTTTATAATTGTAACATGCAATGACTAGCAAGTCCTTGAGAAATGCTTAGAGACAGGCAAGAGAGTGGTAATATTTAGGCTTTTACACATGCAGACTGATGATGGACATTCATATCAAGAAATGTTTCCTGTAAGGCATCAAAACCAACTGTCTCAGGGCAGCTGTAACACCATTTTTAACAAACACAGCTCTTTTGTGTCAAACAACCTATGGGGCCATTTCCTTCTCTGCATATGAAACTTTAACAATATGGGACCAAGAATAAAAGGATACACTCATTTTGCACATCAGTTAACCAAGATAGATTATTATATTTGTGCTTTAAGCCTGTAATTAGAAACTGAGACTGCTTTCACCAGGGTCAGTGAAAATTTCATCAGGACTGGTTCTCATACTCGAGAAGAAGTGCTGTGGCATAAGCAGCTAAAATCCATCTGAAATTTTGCTGCCCACCAAAATGGGAATCAGTTCAGATACTTCATTTGTACCAGCACAAGCCTCTGCTTGGTGGAACAGCAGCCACAGTATGAGATGATATTGTGAAAAAAATAACATAAAAATTATATTAACCACCACTAGATAATTGATCTGACATAGTTCATTGCGTGTTCTGGAGCCATTTAATTCTGGCCCTGGATCATGACTTTATATCTTAAAGACATTTATGAAATCACCTCTGATCTTATTTTCTCTTTGGTCTTCCTTCTCTAAATGTCATATTTTCAAAACTCCATTTTAGCAAAATAATATAAGCAATTTTAAACAAATTATATAATTTTATTGACTTTTGACCAATTAAAGTACATTTGTAATCAATGTTGGAAAAAGAGCTTTAAGTAAAATGACATATCTCCAACTAATACTTTTTTAATCCTTGGTCTTAAAATATTTACTACATAAATGACAAGCAGGGTCAAAGTAAATTGCACTTTATAAACTCAAGTTTAAGACATCAAACAAGAATTCATAAACCAAATATAAACGAAAATGCTTAACTTCGGTTTGCTCCATCCCTGGTCTACCCTATGGAGATAAGAAGGGAAGACTGCAATTTTAATTGGTCCAATAAAGTCAGCTTGTGTTATGGTAAAGGAACATAAAAGCTAGATCAAAGGCAGCCTGCCTAATGGGCCTGTCAATACCAACACTGAGACAGCAGCAGCAGCCCCTGCAGCAGAGCAGTCAACACCAGGAATGCAGGTTGCCATATGCAAGGCAATCTTTAGGCACTTCTGTTTATTGGTTTCCTAAGACCTTCCTCAGCTTAAGGTACATCAATGTTAAGCACTCTTTATAGACATAGGAAAAAGCAGAATCTATGGTAAGAGTAGTGAGAAAAACAAATATCATTCCTTTCCTTGTGTGTAAATGTTGAAATGCAGTTTCCAGCTTTCTTTGCCATAAATTCTTCCTTTCATTTTTTAATCAAGTTCTGAAGGATTTTATTACACTTTGTACTATCTGCTGGTTCTGTCTTGTTTTACAATGATTTATAAGTGAAATTTAAAAACAAAGTAAGATGGCAATATATCCCTGGCAGGTAAGTAGGAAAAGGAGTGTATTTGAACACCACAAATGTTTCCTTCATTCTGAAATGAAGAGAAAGGTTTGTACATGATGTACCTCTTCATGTCTTTCAGTGAGGTCATCTCCTTATTGCCTAAATCTTGTTTCTAGGAATGAATTTGGCTCTGAACTTGGAAGTAGACCTGCCTGTAAACTGCAGAGGTACTCTGAATCAGCTCTGGAAATCTCCCTGCTGTGGGAGTCTCTGCATCCATATACCTAAAGAATGTGTAAAATCCCTGTAACCAAAGCATGGCAGCACCTCATAACACTGATGTAGAAGTACTGTAGTTTCCATTTTGCTAGTGGGCAAAATATTTTCACAGAAGCTACTTTCTCCTTGGTCAGGGAGGAATTCTGCAATAGAGCAGTAAAGCAAAACTAAACTGGGAAATCTCAGGTGAGCAATTTTGCTAATGAATTTGTAAAAATGGCTGACTCTTGTGCGGACTCAACATAGATTAGCTTCTTGGAACCTGTCTTCCATACGACAAAACTAAGTCCAGCTTGAGCTGTGTGGAATGCAGCCAGAGTCCTAAGGCTTTGTCTCTACTGGTAAATAAAGCCAGGCCAGAAATCAGCCTCAAACTCTGGACCCATTGTTGTCCTCCTCAATTCATTATAGCCTTGCTTCTACATCTGTTTTGGACTACACAAGGCAGCTTCCTACATGATATATCTTCTCCCAAGAGAACTAGCGCTGAGCATCTACACTGACTAGACCAATCCACAGCTGTCTTTGACTTAACAGTTAGACAAAGCCTCGGTGAACAGTTGCAGCTTGATAAGCAGCTTTTCACTCTGTAGGGTAATAAGAACACAAGTTGGAGGATTGTCTCCTCCCTGTTCTAAAGTCCCCAAATACAACAAAATGCTTGATTCTATTATAAGCCCCTTCAGTACTAACAGAGTCTCCTTGAATATTTCTCACCTACAAATATATACATTTCTCTGCTTCAAAATACATTTAGTTCTTTTCCCTTAAGAAAAATGTAACAGTCACATTCCAAAGCTCTTCTTATATGGTTTCAGCAAGCATGCCCCATGCTTGATTGCTGTTTAAGTCTCTGCTGTAAACAGTAGCAGCATGATTAGCAAGGAGCCCTTTCCACTCCCCAATCCAGAAGACATGCTACAGTTCCTGCAAGGCTGCAGCCTATAGGTGAACAATCCCCACATCCCATTTCCTTGCAAAGCAAAGCTGTGCTTGCAGTCTTCGTAGGAGCAGGAGCAAATTCTAATCAAAGGACAGTCTGGGTAATTGGTAGGTTAGGACTTCAGCCTGCACCAAAGATGCAACAGAAGAGTGAATGCAGCCTTACAAAGCTCAAAATATGGAAATGTCTGGTAAAGCAACCACAAGGAGAAGCGATAAGTTCTTAATTTGTGTGAGAAACTAGGACGTATTCGTAGAATACATATTTATGTCTATTTCAGAGACAGTTTGTGCAGTGCTCTCAATGCTCCAGATTAGCTCCTTCTAGAAAAAAAAGACTGTGCTTGGTCTGGCATTGCTGCCTTTTTTTTTTAATTATTATTTTAATAATTACAGCTGCAGCCAAGCCTCCATCATAACACAACAATGACATCAAATGAGAACAATAAGAAAAATCCAGAAGAGTGAGTGAAGCATACAAATATCTTTCCAGTTTGTTTTGAAGTGACACCATTATTCAGTCACTGAAAATCTACAAGGTGAAACTACCAAAAGGCTAGAACAACAGAATAGGCACAGTGTTCAGAATTACCAAATGCAGGACAAAAAATAAAGTGGAGCAAAGGGAACTAACAACAGATGAACGTAAAGCAAAACCAAACCTCATGAATAAGTTGTTCCAGTGTGCAGAGTCCTAAGTGCTTGAGCCAGCTTCAGCTAAAGTACACAAACAGAGCAGTCATTGGAGTTCTTCAACAGTCAAGTCACTTGGAAAAACACAAGCAGCTATAAATCAAACAAGCCACGTACTTGTGGGCATATTTCACATAGAGGGTGCATTGAGATAGACCTGCAAGGACATGATTACAATAGCCAAGAAACTGAGCTTTTTTTTTTTTAGTGTTTGGAAAGCACCTAGAACTTTTCAATTGCCACCCAAAAACATGTAGTTACAATAATAACTGCAATTGTGTAAAGACTGAAAATGAATGCCAAGATAAAAACAAGAGAAAAAGAAAAGTGGGGTTAGCAGATATGAGGCACTGGTCATGGCACATAAGTATGTAATGCTGGAACACACTCAAAATCAAATCAAATTCTTATTTCTACTAGGCTGTCACATTGGTACATAAATATGGAACAAATAGTGACAGGATCATTTCCACTTCTGGGTTGTGAGGGTTGATAGCTGTATGGTTCTGATGGAAAACTGCAGATATAGGATAAGAAAGTGGGGAAAAATAATTACTACAAAATATCACATGGAAGTTCCCAGAATAGTATATTAACCTGAAAGGAAAACTTGGCAGGACACATTCCCATAACTATGAAAACAAGGCAGATATCAGCAGACTCTGCTATCGTGGTACTGCTCAGAAAAAAAGGCTACACTGTAATGATTAAATTCAAAGCCAGAGGGACAAAGATGACAAATGAAAGAGCTACAGGTATTAAAAAGATAATATAATTATTCAAAGTTGTGTTAAAGTATTTTCTCCATTGTCCATAAAGTGATTAATTCTTCCCAGGCACAGCAGTGAAAACCCTCCAGGAAGCTAAAAGTGAGAAAAGTGCTGTTCTGAATTACAAATGTCCTTCCTACCTACCACCTGAGCTCTGCTTCTGACCACAGCCTAAACTGAAGGGCTGCAAATTAGTACATGTAAAGGCAACTTTCATTCTAGCACAAAGTAGAAGTCTCACCTACTTTGTTACAAAACATTATACTCCTATCACTTATAGTTTTGCACAACAGTGTGGCATTTACAGCACTCACATCACAGATGGGAAATGTGTGTCTAACTCCTTGTTCAGACTAAGAGGATTTAAACCTTCATCTTTCACCTCCAAGGCACCTGCACCAATTTTTAGACTAGACACGCTCTATCTTGTCCTTAGTCATCCACTGAAATAAGGAGTTGAAATCCTGTCATATTTAATTTAGTAAAAGCATTTCAACTGAATTCTAGCAGCCAAGGCATCACCCAAATTGGCTGCACCTTAGAAGTCACAAAAAAAAAATAATGGAAGCTTCAACCAAAGCAACTAAACAAAGCTAATTTAACTTTTCAATTAAAACTAAAATGCTCTGATCTATATTATGTTCTGCAGAGAGATGCCACCAAACTGGAGTATGGAACCTTCAGTTTGTTCAAAATGCTTTCTTCTTAGGGCTGAACTGTGGAGGTCGCACATCAAGATTTTAGAAGAAATCATGCCAAAATTATCACTAAAGTGCCATATTTAATAACCCTCATCTGTGCCCATTCCTCCAGATCACAATGCTCTATCAAATCACCAACTTTGATCACTGAACTCCATTGCTTAGTCCTATCAAGGCATGACATATATAGCATCATAGACAAAAAATTCCCAGTATTTTCCTCATTTGTCATTCATATTTTAATCTGTTCACAGAACAGTAACTGTGGTCTGTGAGTCACAATAGCAACACAAACATCCATGCCATCAACACTTCCAGGTATGCCATTTCATGAAACCACTACTTAAGAAATATGAATAGGCAATGCTTGGCAAATGCTTGAACAGCTAGGGGGAAAATTGGTGTGTTCTAGAAAGCATTGTTTGTAATTCAAAGAGAGAAGCTTGGATATTTGTGTTTGAAAAAAGTGAGCATTTGTTGTAATGTGGTGTTTCCAACAAGAATGGGTACAGTGTTTAATATAGTTTTAGAGTCCATTTTCTCTCCTCATTCTGGACATTTCCACAAAAGTTGAAGACTTCAATCTGTCTCCACCAGAAAAGTCTAGTTTCTGAATAACAGCCAGAAAACTCATATGAGTTTGCCAAAAAAATAGAAAATTATCTTTATAGTCCAAATATAACAGAAACTATGAGGTAAGTTCTGATAAATCCTATTACATGATCTCAAGTGAACTCTGGGTAATATGTAGAGGTTATGCTCATGCTTGTTGTTTTCATAAGAAAGAATTTGTAGTAAATGTTGCTTATGTGAATGAGTTTCTTTACTATAATCAAAGCACACAATAGCAGTGATGTTACTATACTGTTCTTTTTACTCTTACCCTTCCATATCTTTTCTTTATCCATGAAAACAACATACACTTCATTTTTGTTTCCCTTTAGCAAAACCCAGGCTTAACCCCAATTGTTGTCATGTGCCTTCACTTCAGTTGGTACTGATTTTGTTTTTCTTGGATCCAACAATATCTAGGCATACTGAAACATAGCTTATTTCACGTCAAAATATATTGTGCTACACATACTAGTTGATCAGGAGTTGCTTTCTCTAAACACTGAAAAGATTTCCTCTTGTTGTTTCAGGACGCTTCTAAAATGCGCCTCTGAGCTTAGGGCTAGAGTTTGATTAATGCATGATTTCCTCTTTAAAATTAGAAACAGGAATCATGAGTGATGGTTAATAATTTTCATTTGCTCTTCTGCTCTGTTTTCCAAGCAGTCTAATTAAGGCCTGGTTCCCAAGCTTGATTAGGCTTCTTTTACATCTGACTGCAGTTTGCAGATAGTGCTTCCAGGCAGGAACTCATGCTTATTTGCAGTAAATGGAAACAATCTGGGAAGGAACAAGAAGATTGTTTTGGGTTGTTTTCTTTCCCCCTCCTTTAATTAGAGAAATTGTAACGTCTCTTGCCGGAATCAACAACATCATTTAACTATAAATGTCAGAAGTGGAGACACAGTAATGAGGCCCCCAGCCACATTTGCTGAACGGCATCTTGCAGTCATGCCATTAGAAACAACTGTTTTACACTTTTACCAAGTCTGTGGGATTGCAGGGCGCTCAGTCAATGCCGTCTGAATTTCACATGTACCATGGAAGCTGTAAAAGGTCTGTACAAACCTCCAAGTTAGTAATTAGTTCTCTGACCTGGTGCCTCCTGAGGATACTGAGCACTGCTGCATCCTAGCAGTGGGGAAGGTGTCTCTCCTGCTGACTAACATCTATCCCAACAGTAACTCCTAAAACAAGTTCCTGTGTTACTACCATGTGATACATGAGGCTACATGTGGTACACAACTGTGTTGCAATTACTGCTCAGTCCTCAGAGAGAGTTTCTCCTCCCCATTCCCACTGTAAAGGGACAGGACACATCCATTTGCTGATTCCATGGAGTTGTCCTTTGCAATGACATGGTTCTCAATCAGGTGATCCCTCCCATCAGCCAGTCTTCTCAGAAAGTGAAGTCTCTTTGTTCCCTGCATTCCCCTGACTCCATCATGGTGTGATGCTCCTGGTAGTATCTTGTATGGGGTTGTTTTGTTGGGTTTTTTTTAATGTAGTGTCTTAAGACAGGTGGTATAAGTTGACTCAGTGAAAAAGAGTTAATATAAGTACATTTTTTTTCCCCTAAAGGTACATGTTTAAAGGATAAATGCACTTTAAAATAGTTCTATTGGTCACTATGCATTCAAGGTACTATTAGCAAAGGAAAAGCCCACAATTTGCAGATGTTAGATATGTGATTCAGCATCTCTTACAACAAGTTATAGTTTCATGCTGTAAATCTAATGAGCTTTTGACAGAAATGAAATTAAGCACTGTCACTATTAAGTAGATCTAGATGATATAAACAGTGTCCATTTATGTTACCTAAAGGGGTTGTTTGTACAGAAAAATCTAGACTATATTCTTTCTACTGATAAAAGCAGACTGGGACAGATTCTGAGGCATCATGTCACAGAGGCAGTTCGGTTCATGTCTTCAGCTTCTACAGTCTTCTACCACATGAAGTAGAGAGCAAACTAAAATGAGATAGATTTTAGGACCTTTATTTTAGATATGGAGCTTTGGCCTCAAAATAATTTGTCTGAGCACTTTCCCTCTACCACCAAGTTACTATTACACACTGCTCTAATGAAAGACAGAGGAAAGCCTTAGGTTTCCCACTTTCATCCTGAGGCTCCTGGTAAAAGTAGTCCCAGAGAAAGAGGAAAATCAGAACCCTGTTTCCCATGCAGTTTGTACATTTGATCCAGTAGGACAAGCCATAAGCCAGGACACAGGACAGTACTGACTGAAGGAGCAAATTCTCCTTTCTTCTTTACAGGATACAGACTAAGCTACTTGGTTTTCGCCTCCCATTATCTGAAATGAACTCAGGGCTGGTGAATGAGGAAGGTTTAAGTGTATCTAAGAGATGAAGCCTCTTCTTGACTTCGGTGAAGCAGGAGTCTCTAAAGCTTCCATACTGTTTGTGAGAGAGACATAAGAGATAGGTGCCTGAAATCCACCAAAGTTGAACAGAATTCAGACTTCCCCCAAATATCTCTAAATGCAGACTGGCTATGAAATATCAGTATTACCTTAAACTCAATTTCCTTTTTTTTTAATTCTATTTTTTGCTTAACTTCTCTTTTAATAAATAAATACGTACTGTTTAATTTGTTTCTATTAAAAGTATAATAAAATTTGTTTTTACAGATATGAAAACTATAGAGCTCTTTCACTGTATTTTTGCATAGAAGAACAAATTTTATTAAATCTTCATATTTATCAACTTATTTGGGTTAAAGAGCAACATGACTACCATGACAGGGCTATATTTTAGAGAAGAGAACAAATGAAATAGGAAATTAAGTTCTTCTTGTACTGGAAGGGGAAATTAAATGAAAAAGCAGTTGTTAAACATTTTGGGTGACTTCCTGAAAGTTTAATAAATTATGTTATTGTGTTGAGAACTTACATTTGCCATCTTAATGGCTGAGTAGTTTCCCAGCTAAAACTTTGGGGTGTGTTTGGAGAAAATAAACAATCTGACTTTTGAATGACTCAAACACATAAGTTCTAAGCAACAAAGGTATTACATACTTTGTCAGTGCACATCGTACACTTCAGCCTTCTTCTCTCCAAGAGACACAAATTCAAGATTACATTTTATGCTTTGTTATTAATCTACTTCATTCTCTTTACATCACTAAGCCATAAGTCGGAAATGCTTGTTATATCTGGAAGAAGACTATGTTCCTACTTATTTTTGGTCCTTTGATATGAAAGGACTTATTCATTTAAACTAAGTATTTTATCATAGAGCTTGGAACATCAGTTAGGATTGGTACTGGGGTGAGGCTGGTAATTTTGCTTCTTATTAAAGTTACCCAACACTTCTCATTATAAAGCCTGTTTTCAGCTGCATATCACTTTGCCAAACCTTAAATGTTTGGGCTGAAATTTTCCATGCCAGGTGTCTGCCTGAGGCAGAAGTATTTCAGGAAGTTTCATCCAAAATGGTACAGCTGTTTCTGAGAATGAGGTTAAAGAAAATTTGTTCTTTACTAATGTTGAAAAAATACTGGCAACCTTTTCCTGGAGAAGTCCAAGTGTTTTTATGTGGAAAGTAAAAGTTTGAAGTTTGGGGTGACAGGAAAATGGAGAGGGGGAAGCTGACTTTCTGTCTGTGATGTATGTCTGCATAGAAACTTTTGCATTTAAAATTTTCAAGAGTCAACCTTTTTAACATATACAGCAGGGAATTGTAGGCTCAGTGTCTTGGACTCTAATCTCTGCTGAAATGCCTTTACTTGCTTCTCATTCACGCTTTCTGTGACTGAATGCAGCCAACAGGAAACATTACAGAGACTTATGAAGCACTTAGGCTAGGTAAAGCAGACCTTAAATTCAGGCATTATAGTTCCATGACCATAATGGAGGGGGCCCTCACTGGGTATGGCACAGCTCCTCAGTACACTTTCTGCTCATCCAAATGTACTTTCCTGAGGGAAGAAAACTAGAACTGAGGGAAGAAAACTAGAACTACAGGGGACAGCTTGAGTCTCCCTGGTGACTGTTTCTTCCATCTATGCAAGATATGGACACAGGAAAGGGCACTGAAAAAATTTTGGTGCTGGTAACTTGGACATGGAAAGCAGGAGAAGCTGGGCTGTCTGTGGACACCCAGGCACACACTGGCAAGCCACAGGGTGAGGAAAACAGACCTAACGTGGAAGCTAGGAGGGGATGTGGAGGTGTGGAAAGAAGGAGATATGGGGGCTGGAAGCCATGCAAAAACAAAGGTAAGGAGAGCTACAAGAGAAATGGGGCAAAATTGGGAGGAATAGGGTGAGGGGAGAAAAAAAAGGAACAGGAAACAGAACAGGAAAAGAACAGGGAAAGAAGCTTGTTGAATGGAAGGAGTTAGCAGGAGAGCTGGAAGACTCATCCTGAACATGGTGAACAGAAGTGGTGAGTGATGGAGATTTAGTATAGAGACAGGCCTGGAGCAAAGGGAATGTTGCACTAGATGCCAAAAGCAGGAAAGAGAGTGGCACATAGGCATGGCAAAGGGCACCAAACTCAGAAGGAGATAGAAAGAAATGGGATAGAAAGAGTTGTAGGTGCTCAGCAGTGTTCTCTTCTGAAGGAAATCCAGGTCCAGCCTGCAGATGGACTGATGGCTACTGCATCTAACAGTAAGACTCAAAGAGACAGGACATAAACTAAAGTACCATCACACAACCAATCTACTTAATCATTACTAATTACATTCCCTGAGAGTTTTGGTCTCAATGCCAGTCTTCCAGACCATTCCCAGTTTAGGGCTAGCACAAGCCACAGATTGCTCTCAGTTGTTGCTATACATGAAGGCAACCTCCACAGACGTAAAAGAATATTTGGTTACATGGGCACAAATCATGCCATGCACACACCCAGAACCAGAGGATGGGCCTTGGTTCACATTATTTACTAATATAGACGTTGCCTAAAGCTATAACTGTACTGCTGAATGAAAAAGGGCCAGGGAATGACTCAAGTACTGAACTGCTGATTGCTCATGCAGATTAAGAGTTGGCTCACTCACAGTCTCCATTTTGGACCACTAATCCTAAAAAATATCTACTTCACAGTGGTATTTGGTAGCATGAATGTGAGCAACTCTGTGTCACTTTGTCTAGGGCACAAATCGGCAGGCTCTTTTACTTGGTACTTCTCTAAATGAGTCCCCTGCCAAAAATAAAATCAACCAAAAATAAAAAGAGAGTGATGAGAACAACTGAAGTTAGCAAGACTGTCAGAATGTACCAAGTAAAAATAATTACTGTTTTACAGATTCTATATTATGGTCCAGATTTGACAAAAAATGTTGGATTAATAAGGCAAAGCCTTATGAAAATAAGAAGTAAAAACAAAGGCAATCCTAAACGTACATTTTAACAGACAAAACTCAGGCTCTATTTTTTGCTAGAAATAGAGGAAATCAAGGCACATATCAACAGGTATTGTGCAATGACAAAGTATCCTTTCAGCCCTTGAAGGCAAATTGCAGGTGACATATTGTCCCAGGTTTTGTAAATTGTGACCTTAAATTATAGCTTAGGATATCAGCACCTGCTTAGCTGCTGTTGTATTAAATCCAGGTAGAAGCTGTCAGAACTTCATTGCAGTGTAGGCAGGCCTATGCAGGAACTGAGGAGTGGCCTGTGCAGGCTTTTATGGCATATTAAATCAGGGTGGAAAACGTTCAGCCCACACTCCTCTTTTTGCCCACCGATATGAAGTATGTTTGGCCGATCAAAGCTAATATTAGGGGATGAATACCAATGGGTTTTTTAGTAGATTGGATCTCACAGACCTGGTGAAAAAATATATATTGTGTTCCTGAAAGCACAGGTACAGAAAAAAAATGCCAGAGGGCATAGAGGAAATGATACATGTCAATACAAATAACTATCACTCTGGGTGAAATTCCAGTCCATGAACTTCATTAACTTGATGGTAGCTTGCCAGACTGCAAATCCCACCAACAGAAATGTTATAAGCTATAAAACAGAATTCAGTCACTCTCTGCTGAGCTTCTCTTCTTCTTTGTTTCCCCTATTCCTTTAAGCCACAGTTAACCTACATAACTTTATTGTCATCCTGAGCTGTTATCATGAAGTCTCACCTTATACCATAAGGATAATAGACAAAATGCACAACCTTTTGAAGATTTCAGCAATGCTGAAAAAAAAATTAATGCTACATTTACTACAGCTACCAGCCAAGATCAGTCATTCAAATACGTAAGTACAAAGCTATAGACATTGTGATTCATGAAGGCCACACCAAACCTAGAATAACCTCTGAAACATATGTGTATCTATTGAAAAATTTTTGTGCAAGCTAAGTCTCCCCACTGATCATCTCAGGGGGAAAATACATGCTGGCAGTTGGCAGAATAAAAGGAAAGTCATGGAGGTTGAGAAAATAAATACATGTGTTGTTTAGATGATATGCAAAAGTCAGCTTGTTGCTCACTTGCTTTCCATGGCTTGCACTAACAAGATAAGCAGGCTAACAACCACAGCACTAAATTAAACAGATATATCATGGTAATAATATAAGTGTTTGAAAGTTTACTTTGCTACAGCCCTAAAATAGATTCTTCATAATAGTAAGTCATATATGACTTACTAAAAATTTCCAGTCACCAGGTCATGGCTGCTAAGACTTTCAAAGGAAAATTATGAATATTATCAAGAAAAACAACACAATGAAAGTTTCAAAAAATAGAAACTTTTAAAAATCAGGCCTTTTACTAGAGAGAAAAAGGACCTTGTGGTTCATCAGGTTTGTTTTCCTGCTGTTGCAGACATCCATATCATAGGGTATCCTTCATGAATTTATGAAGTTGCATTTAGAGAATGTTGTTTGTTTAATCAATTCTGGAGCTTCAGTATTCCAGCAGTTAAAAACTTTCCTCTGATTTTCACATATTTCTGGTTATTTTACATGCATCTTGTTTTCATATGAACATTGGCCCTCATCATAACTTTTTGCCTTTTTGGCAATAAACCTATAACACATTTAGAGACAGTAATGAAATCCTCATCCCAGCCTTCATTTCAGTAAGTTAAATACCATGTCTATTCAGTTTCCTCTCAGAAACTGCATTTCCCCAGCTATCTTGTCTATCCTGCGTCCTTGTTTCAGCTTAACACATTTCTAAACATACGGATGGTCAAAACTGTAAGTAATGTGAAGGAGGCCCGACCAAAACCCCATCTGAGTCTGTATCTCTGATATATTCTATGTGTCACATGCCTTTTCCAGTACTGGATCACATTGTTGTGATTAATTAGCACATCCTGCCTTCCCTCTCGGGAAGACATCTTGCAGATGATAACAGGAATTATTAGAATCCTTTTCCTTCAGGTTTGTCAGTCTGTCAGCTCTGCCCATATCATTTAACTGTGTTGCCAATGGCTCATTTTTTATCAGACACACTTTATCAACAAAGCACAAATTAAAAGATTAAATAAAACCACTCTCAAGCATGATATATCTTATACTTCTTGAGGTATACATTTTTGAGGTAAATACATTTTTTCGTTTTTCAACACTACAGGTTTAATTTCCTTAACTGATCCCTCCCCAAATTCTTATCTGTACTCCTTAATCTCTGACAGTTTAACCACATCCTCCCTAACTTAGTCCACATACTACTGTTCTCATTCCTCTTCCCTGTTTCTTTCTGTGCACATTTCTGCTCTCTTGTATTCCTTTATCCATAGACTTGTACCTAAATTAGGTGTTGATTTTCTGCAATTATATTTCAGCTTTTTCTCATCATTTTGATAGATATTAAACATATCTAGTTATTGATTCAGATATTTTACCCCAAATTATTAATACTGAACAGTTACAGAATCACAGAACATCCTGAATTGGAAGGGACGCACAAGGATCATCAAAGTCCAACTCCTGGACCTGCATCAGACAGCCCCAAGAATCACACCATGTTTTTGACAGTTTTGTTCAAACACTTCTGGCATACTGTCAGGTTTGATGCTGTGACCACTTCCCTGGGGAGCCTGTTCCAGTGCTCAACCACTCTTTGGATGAAGAACCTTTTCCTGATATCCAACCTAAACCTCCCTGACACAGCTTTGTGCCCTTCCCATGGGTCCTATCACTGATCACCAGGAAGAAGGGGTAGGTGCCTCCCCTGACCACCACGAGATTCCCCCACAGCCCCCTCTTCTCCAGGATGAACAAACCAAGTGACCTCAGCTGCTCTTCATACAGCTTCTCCTTCACCATCATAATGGATCTTCTCTCAATGATCTCTAATAGGTTAATACCCTTGTCTGTGCTACTCTTTGTGAGGTGACCATCCTCATCAAGAGACTGGCCAATGTAATCTCTGGACTGTCTTTTGCTATTAAGATTCTTTTAAAAAGCTATTTTTATTGTCCCCCACAATACTGGCCAGCTTCAACTTTAATTAAGTTCTGGCCACATGAATTTTCTCTGCACAGATGTGAACACCATCTAATCTCAAAACTAGCCTTTTTTTCCCTTGATCATCATTACTGTGATATTACAATGGGAAAGTAACAGGAATGTGAAAAGGTTGTCATTTGCTGAGCTAGGAATAGAGATTGTGAAAACAATGAAAAATGTATAGTTTCACCCTATCCCATACCTGACTGCAGAAACTAGAATGCCTTAGCTATGCTACTTTTTAGCTATTCAGTACCATCTAGAGCTTTGTTTTGGGTTTGGGGTTGGTTTTTTTTTCTTTTATTTTACAATATGGGGAATTATTTATTTACCTATTTATTTATTTATTGTTGGCTGTTTGGCTTTTGGCAATGTCTAGCTGGCAAATGTTGTCATTCTATTGGCATTTCATCTGCTTAGATTTCATCTATGCAACAAACCAGTGAGCTATGCTACTCAGGAGAGGTAGCCACTATTTTTTCTAGGGGCTACAGAAACACTCAACCATACTACAATTTCAGTGGTAAACACAGCCATGGTCACTCTATTCTTTATCTAAGAAACAGGAATGTGGAATGAAATATAAAGTCATTAATACAAGATTAATTGTAGAAAATGGTACAATGCGATGCAGCATAATAATAAAGCAGAACACTCCTAAAGAATACATTTAATCATTTCTATGTCTTCCAGTTTATGTGTGATCAAACTTACTTTCAAAATGGGCAAAAACAGCATTCTTTGAGTTCAATCCCATATGCCAAATTTCAGTCCAGAATGATTTTTTTACAACTAAGTTATAAATCCCTCAAAACAGGGGGAAATAATGGAAACACTGACTACAATATCATAAATAAAAGCCTTCCTCTGAAGGATTTCCAAGATTTCCAGTTCATAAGAAGTTTAATGTTTCAATTGAGACTTACACCAAACTTCAAATAATGACATACTGCGAATTTGTACTCTAAGCAGTACAAATAAAGTAAATTTATTCATGATGTATTACTGGTAACTGTTTATGTCCCAGAAGTGAAAAACACCAAGCTCAAAGGCAGCATGATAGCCGATATCCTATAAAACCACACATTTATTTCCAAAACTTCAGTACAGCCAGAACTCAACCAATGCCATACTCTTACCAGTAAGAATGTTTCCATTGTAAAATAAATAGTATCTTTTTCATATTACTGGGGATTTTTTTGTGTGTGCATTTTGCATTTAATTTTTCTTCCATAAGACAATTTTGTATAAATTTATTCTTTTTTTCCCTTAGCCTTAACCCAGAGAAACAGCTGTTCGATTTGTGTTTTCCTGTGTTTAAAGGACTGTACTTACTGAACAAATACAGTCATCATGTGGGAGAACTTGTATACTTGTTTCTGTTCTGGAACTGCTCTTTCTCTCAGGTTACGTAGGGTACATGATCTAGTCACTAGTAACAGTTTTCTGAAATTTTTCATTTTCATCCACTACTGCAAGACAGGCCTTAATAATTAACACGCAGATGTCACTAGTTCTATTGATTTTCTGTGGAGTGGGAGTTAAATTTCTCTCTTTTTTTGGTAACATCTAAACCAATATTGTATTGATCCTATACTGTTAGCCCTCTATGATTTGGTACCATTCACACTATGCTCTGCTACTCTTACCAGTATCAAATTACATTTGGTTCAACTAAAGTAAAAGTAATATGAAGAATTTACAGCTTTGGACTTGAAAACAAAAACTCTGAACTATTCTGCCTTTGGCGAGACAGCGCTTAAATGTGTCTGTTGTAACAATAAGGATGCTTTAAGGTGTCAGTAGGGAAAAGGCAAACCACAGCCCAGTTCCCCATAGTGCATAGAAGTTTTAAAGTTGGAAAAGCTCTCTAAGACCATCAAATCCCACCATAAACCAGCACCACCATGTTCACCTCTAACCTGTGTTACCAAATGCCACAGACACACACACATTTTTTAAACACTTCCATCACTTTCCTGATATGCTGTTCAAATGCCTAACCACCTTTCACTGAAGAAACTTTTTCTAATATCCAGTCTAAACTTCCCCTGACACGGCTTGAGGCCATTTCCTCTTGTCTTGTCACTTCTTTCTCCTTCTTCAAACACTCACCATGGAAAGAAACCAGTTAATTCTGAACATCTGTCCTTTACTACTGACAAGACAGGAAACCCAGAGCAACAAGATTCTAATCATGAGCACTTCAGCTAAATATCTAAAAAAAGGTGGAGTGACCTTGAGCTCACTGAACTCAAGTGGGTGATTAGAGAGGCACTAGAGCAGCTTCCGAGGAGTGTCCCAACATTAAGAAGGTATTTCAACTCAGTGATTAAACAAACCCTGCTGGAATGCCAGCTGCCCCATTAGCTTCTCATTACTCTATCTTTCTCTATTTCCATTTCAAGTCCTCAAAAACATTCATACTGTCATGACTGATTGTCATTGTGAGAAAATTGACTATCCTTATGCTGAAAGGTGTTTCACAACAGCATATTTGGAAACCAAATGAAGTGGTCTGAATAGAAATCCAATGTACTTGGAGTCAGCTGGAGATTCCTTTTTTCCATGTCTTTTCCTTTCAGCATTTCAGAATTAAATGTAACCACTTTTCCCTTGAGATGTACAATGATACTTTATTGTTAATCATTGCCTTTTATCAGAATCTTCAAGCAGGTCAAAGAAATCAGCATTTTCTAACATTCTTGAGGTATGCAGGTAGGATTTTCAGAATTCTGGCAGATATCTTTCATGCTTATCGCTAGAGGAGATGACCAAGTCAAAACCCCTATGTTTTTGACTTGGTCATCTGTTTTAGGTCATCACCAATATTGCAGAACAACAGAACAGAATATGAATCTGTACCTCAACTGTCATATTTACAGCTCAGTTTATTAAGGAGCACATACCTTCATTGCAATTTAATCTAGTATTCTGTACAGCAAACCATAGCTACTGACACATGGCTCATATCCTATCCTTCCTTGCCTCCTGTTGGGGAAGTAATCCTCTGAAAGGAGACAGGAAAGACTTCTGGGTGCTGTAATGTTTTGCGCTACAACAGCTAAATCTGCCAGTACTTAATGTCTCAGTGCCCACATTGAGTTTGATGGAGTTTGGATTAGCCCTTAAATAAGGAAATTACAGTAGAGGGAATTTATTTCATCTCTCTGAGGTCACACAGAAGCTGATGTAAAACAAAGGAAGAATTGCCAGAATAAGAAATTGCAAAGGTAGTAGTTAAGCAACCATTTACTTTCCAACTATATGAAGAAAACATTTTCTAAAAAGCATAATATTTTTACTGACATGGTTAAACTTTTTTTTTTTAATACACACAAAGGTAAACTTTTCCCCTTAGTTAATATGATCACTAACAATGTCATTGAGTTAACCACACTTTTTGTCTAACACAGACAAGTTATGTGCAGCAAGGAAAGAGTAAAAATCGCAGCTGATTTTGGCCAAAGCTTAAATTTCTAACTGAAAGCTGAAGCACTGAAACCTACCCTTTCACAAGGATTTATCTTCTGCAACAAAAGCAAAATTTTCCACTTTTAGCACTATGCCCTTCCCAAGTAATTTATGGAGTAAACATATTTTATTTGATTTCTGCTGAAATATTTGCATTCAAAATATACTTATTTTCTTTTAAATTAAGCCATATGCTGATGATGATCAAGAAAAAGTTCTTCCTCCAGCATTGAAATAGATGAAAGCAAATGTTCATGTATATAAATGACTGCAGAGTTGCTTCTCCAGCTGATCATTTCTTCCTATGTAGATCTGCTGTTCTGCTTCTGAGAATATAACTTATTGACAACACTAAAGGGCAAAAAAAAAAAAGATATCTTTCAGCAAGAGCCTCCTCTTTGCCAAGCATCTCAGGGTTTGTCTCCAAGGGCTTTAAAAGAAAGGAAAGAATGAAGAATGGAAACCATAAAGCATGCATTACTGCTATCATCTAATTGCTGAATGAATAGCACAGTTGTTTAGTCTGATTGCACTAAGCTAGTTATCCACTGCAAGCCTCATTGACAAAAAGGGAATCTACGCAAATTATAGGGAAATTCAAGCACTAAAGGAATGTTTTGGTGCAGAGGTTTGCAGGGACTATTGGCTTTGGTTCCTGGCATAGTTTGCCTTTGCCATATGAACTCTGTTGGGCTGGGTCAGCCCAAGGCTTTCCAAAAAGCCTGAGAAGAGGACAGACTTCCTTGTCATCTGTATCCCATAAATAAATTAAAGTGATGTTCTCCAGTTAGAGTTTGTTTCTTGGCAGGCGAATCGGCAATCAGAGAAAGAAAAGCTCTTCATTTGTGGACTCTAACTAAAGGAAAGAAGTTTTTGTATGTGTATTCACCAAAGACCAAAATATTAAAAAGTGGAAGAGGAAAAACATATGTTGCAGTCCCCCCAAAAATAAGTGGATAAAAAAATTGCATTAGAAACATGCCCTCAGTTGATGATGTTCTAAAACAAAGCATTCCTTTAAAAGGAGCAGGCAAAATAGTTTTACCACTACCACATTATTACAGCTTAAGAACAGGTTTTTCAGGCACTTTTTTTTTCCAAATTTATACCCTCTATAGAGAAATAGCAAAAAAAAAGAAACAAGCTTAATATGCCAGGTTCCAGTGGGCTTGCATTCTCCCTGTTACCATATTGCAAAATGTATGTATGCAGAATTACAGGGATGTGGATCACACTTCCTTGCTATTTTTATGACATCGCAACCAATTGCAGCACATATGAGCAGTGACATGAGTATATTCAGCACACTCTTCTGAATACTCTATTTCAGTCAGAAAAGACATTGCAGCTCACAGCAGCTACGCTTCTCTTTTTGCAGCCTACTGCAAAACTCCATCCGACTCTCTTTCCACGTAACTACCAGCGCTCAGGCTCCTCTCTCACATTCTCAGACTATTTCTTTCAAATTGTCTTGCACTTCTTGTGTTACTAAGGTGAACTATTAATTCCTTTCAAGTTGAATAGCTAAATCTCTATGAAACCTGATTATACCCACCAAAATAAACAGATCTCCTTTTTTTTTTTCTTTTTTTTTCCCTGCACTGAATTATTACAAAATAAAATTAAAGTAGGAACATGGTAAGAGGATGCAGTTAGAGGCAGCATTTTTCTAGATGGACTTCTGGGATTCTCTGCTATTTGTAGAAAGCATTAACATTCTGCTCCCAGGTCACACGCCTCCCTGTTCTGGGGACACCCTGTGCCTGGCACAGCTGGTGTGGGGCCCTACTCTCCATTGTCCAGACCAGAGATACCTGTGTTACAGAAGCTGCAGAGTGGCAGGTGAGACAGGAACTTCACTAAATGAGTCACACAAAACAAGTATCAGAAACGCTTAATGGTTATTGACTAATAATGCCTGATAAAAAAATCTTCTTCTAGCATGACTTCTTGTGTCTGGAAAATGAGTATAAGCTTTGCCAGTGAAAGACCTGTTTAGCTGCAGCTCCAGATTAGCCACAGCAGCCACATCAACAAGCCACGCTAAATACCAGCAAGCTTTGAGAGCTGTTTTGACATCTCTATCAACTATTGTAACATACCTCTAGGGATAAGTATTATTTGACTATTAGCTGCATTGTATTTGGAAATGTTTTGTCATCTCAAATTTTGAACCTCTTTAAAATACATTATAAAATGCATTAAAGAAAACTGAGAATTAAATAAAATCAAATTTAGATCTTATTAAATTCAAGTTAATGGAAAATGCACTACTGGCTTTACGCAGACCCCAACAAGACCGCAGATGTCTCATTTTCTTTCCGAACTCTATTGTTAAAATTTAGTTTCTCTTTATTCCAACAAATCAGAAATAATAATCAAAGTATAATGATTATAACCAGGAACTGACTTTATGAACACAATGAATATACAACTACAGAATTTTACTTTCCTATGTTTCCATTCACTGTTTTTTACAGGTATATTCATGTCAGTTCTCCTCTCTATATCCAGTTGAGACAACTCTAATTTAAATATTTATATCCACCAGAATCTTTCTATGTAAATTGTTTGTCTTTGAAATTACCTTGTTAATTCAAACAGTTTCAATGGGATAGGAAAGCATGGCTGTGAAGGGTCAGGTATGGAAATTGAAAGCAATTAGTTGTAAGTTCTGGCTTTCCAGACCACCAAGCACATATTCTGCACTTAATGAGGAAGAATTAATAATTAATCTTAAGTTTTTGGCAAGATACAATCTAGGCAAGAGCTTAATGCATTTGAACCACTGCTCCTCGTCTTGGAACAGGAAATTGGATTTCTCTTTCTCTCTGGCTGACACTGTGGAGTCAATAATATTTCTCAGGGAACTAAAAGAAATGCTGGTGATGCTGAGGTTTTCAAGAGAAGGATCTGATGCAGACAATCATGGTTAGGATATATCTCCTGTGCTGCATGACGTCATTTCCTCATGTGTATATTCTAAGAGTTGCCTCAGCAGTTCGAGGTTATTAGCTTCTTTAACATGCCCTGGCTCATGATCCCAAAGGTTTGAGGGTGAAAGAAAGGGTGTTTTCTGAAGGGTTTTCTGTGCCTCTTACAGAAGCTCTGAGTAACATTTTGTACTGTCTTCATGAAAGGCTGCTTGGTACTTTGGGATCTATTTCTCACTCTCAAAATCACTGGACCCTGCTAAAACCCTTTTGCTTAAAATCCTCTACCAAATATTGAACCACAGTGTTTGACTAAAGGTTAGTTTTACCTTCCCATGGTGAAAGCAAGAAACACAATACTTTGCATCCACAGTGGAAGTAGAATTACTATTGCCTTACCCCTGGCAACCTACCTCCAAAAAGAAAAGAGAGACAGAAAACTGCATGTCTATGGAAGGAGTGAGAGGTGGAGTTCTGGGGAATTCCATCATCTCTTTTGTCCTCCTGATAGCTCCTCTGGGGTGGCTCCATCTCCTTCCTGAATCTCCTTCCTCCTCAACCTCCTGTTTATATTAACATACTACACAGGAATTAAGGAGGGAAAAAAAATCCCATCACGACTAGCAAGGAAAGGCTTCTTGGCTTGCACATAGTGGTAGGGATCACCATTGCCTCAGTGCTTCATTTTCTGTGCCAGTCTGACTCTGCTGTAGTGCCCACTTCAGGTTTTTCCTCCCCATGTTCGCATTCTCATTTTAATGGTGAATAAAATGCTTCTCAGAGTAACCAAAGTAGATCAGCAGCACAACCATGACTGAAGCAGAAACATCACTTCAGTCTCTATTATGTCACATAATGAAAAAACCCCTTTTTTTACGTTGACTGAGTGTCACATGAAAACTCACTTTGGTAGAGTACTAGGAATATCACCCCTTGCACATGATTTTACACACAAATATCCTTTCTAGTAAACCCTTTTGCTGTTCAAATCCATCTGGAAAGCCTGAGTTATTACTTTGTAGTATACCATGTTTTGCAGTATACCTCATTTTGTAGAATACCATATTTCTCATATTTTTTGTATAAAAAGGAACAATTACAGAGTATGTACAATCCAGAATTATATACAATTTTCACGGAACAAGGTTTCTAATTGCTATCTGAGCTACAAAAAGGAATATACCACTGACAATTTTGGTAGTTAATTAAGTGCTAGTCAAATTTATGAACTCTTGGATACAGAATTAAAAATCAATACATTAAACTTGATCCTTTCCAAATCTTCAGAGAGCTCTTGCTTCTAGTTCTGTATGAAAATTAAAGAGAAGATCTTATTAAGTTAAACATATCTTTTACCAAATTCATTCATATCATATATTCATATCTGTTACTAAGACACTTAGTCTTTTTATTGAGGCCTATGACCAAAAAACCCCAACAGTATCACTTGAAAACAACAAAAGAGTCAAAATTTCCTGTCTCAGCAGTTAAAAACCTAATTTTGACAGTTCATTTCTGAAGAGTAATGTGACTTGGGCATGTAAACTAATCTCTGGCATCTCCATTTTCTGACATGTTTAGTGTTACCCACTTCTGGACTCCTTTGAGACTTACAAACAACAAAAGGTGTAGCATGTATGTTAGTTATAGATTTAGATTTAGATTCATAAATAAAATCACCAAAAGAAAAATTCAAGTATTTTGGTTTTTCTAGTTAGTGTTTGTATTCCAACCTGAAATTATCCAGGGGCACATTTGTCCAAGATGCTACCTCATAATTTGCACATGAAAATGACTCCGTGATGGTAGATCAGATATCTTTCCTGTCCTAAATATGAAGTCCATTTATCTAACTGATTCAGCTCTCAGTTTTGAGTTTGGGAGTAACAAAGGCAATATAAACTTAGTTCATAGTTCAGTAATTAATTGTTTGGAAACAATTCACTGTAAATAGTTTTGTATTTATAGCTACTACGAAACAATGAAGATAACATCTGAGAAGGCTCCAAGTGAAGCAGGAAGACGCTGCAAAGGATGTGCCATTGTCATTATTAATAAAGCTTCTGTCTGACTGCAGCACAAGGTGAGAGATTGGTATCAGCTGTGTCCCTGGAGGGACAAGACACTGCAGAGCCATAGTGAGAAGAGTAACACACCCTTCTGAGACAGTGTACGTGGAGGATGAAGCGTCTCCATGTTTTGTTCAGTTCCATTTGCACAAATGTCATGGCAAAAAATACCTTCGCTGTTCATTTATAAAAGCCCTGCACAGCATGTCTATAATTTTGTATGGATTCCCAGCACAGATCTTTTGGCCAAAATGTATTTATTCAGTGTCAGAAGAAATGCTTCTTTTCCTTGTACATTAACACCACAACCTTGCATTGTGACTTCGTTAATGAAAGTAAAAATGCTCTTTCATGCATTTCATGCATTTTCACACTGGACAATAAATTCTGAGTAACTTGCAGTCCCTTCAGAAAACATCTGCAACTGCTTTAAAGAATGTTCTTATAAGACAAAACAACAATAAATAAACCAAAAATAGCAAGGCTGATGAGTATCTCTTCCTGATTTTCCAAAAATGGGAAGATTTAGTGAAACTAAACCAGATGACAAAACCATTACTATTTCTGAGAATAAACTGCAGTCTAGCCCCAATATGTAGAAGCGGAAATTGCTATTGCTGTAAGTATACATTTTTTTTACTCGTTGTATAAACAAGCCTTAAAGAGAGACAGGATGTGAGCACACCCATCCTCTGGTGAGTACACTAAATCATCATGCAATTTTTTTTTGTTCTAGATCAATAAATCTCAAATTCTCTAGACAAATAAATACAATAGGGAGGCTAGAAATGAGCTCTTAGGGGTGGCAGTTTCTTAATCCAACACAGTACAGCCAAACCAGAAAAATTCACTGTTTGTTCAGTTGTTTCTCCAAGGTCACCCATGCTCTGTCTACTGTGTCAAAACAAGGAGAGATCTCTGGTTTTATTGGTACTAACTTGCACCCAGATTGGTAGAGTGTCATCCTTGCTATAGCACATGTATCTTGGAAAGGTTTGCATAGTTAGGAACAGAGCCAAAGAACTAGTGCAGACAATCAGGGGTTAATTTGAGATAGGATTGTTAAGGAATAACTGCTCTGAATATGTAATAATAATTATTACAAACAAAAAAGGAACTAATCATTTGATGTGTGTTTTGTCTACAAATACCAATCCAATAAAGTCATGTTTCAAAGGCTAAAACAAGCCTGATTTATCATTCAGTCTTCTATACAACCCTCTCACAGAAGCCTATAATTCGCTGAAATATAAATGTTTATACATAAATATATAGATACACGTATTGACTTGCAACAAAGCATTCAGTTCTTCAATTTTCTCTTTGGCAATCCTTTGTTTGGCTGCAAAGAAATAATGTTTGCTCTTCTGAGAGTACATGCTAAAGATAAAGTATGGTACAAATACTGACAACATCTACATGAGAAAAAGATTTGAAAGGACAATTTTTAAAAATAGAGCATATGGAAATATGCTGTTTGCACACAGTATAATGTGTATTGCAGTGTACATCTTACTTGAGTTTTTCCATTGCAAGGTACCTTCTCTTCCAATTTGACATACCTAACTTATAATTTACAGAAAATATACTTATCAACATCTTACATGACATTCAAACAAGAATTACTATATCGAAATTCTTGATTAGCATGGCAGGGGCTGTCTCATATGACAGGTTATAAAAAATCCTATCTTGTCTTATTCTGCTCTCCTATTCCTGCGCCTCCTTTTCCTTAAATTATCAGTTACTATCATCAGTCATCTTGCTTTCATTATGCTTCCTAAGTCCCCATTCCTGTGGTTCATCTTCCCTACTGCACACTCAGTCTTCCTGTGGCCAAATTCACTTCCCCCTCTTCTCTTGCATTTCTCCAAGCCATCCCAAACTCCCTCCTCCTTACACACCATCACAGTCCAGTCAGCTCTTTAATCCCTTCTTTCCCAACTCTCAGCCTTTAATTGACCTTCCTATAGGAACTGTTGCCAGCCACCACTTCCCCTTCCCTCTCCTCCTCTGCCTCTTTTGCTGGACAATCCGGGTGGGAGAGGAGGAGCTGGAGATGAAAATGGGAGACAGCCTGTCTCCCTGCCAGGTGGCCGTGTGGAGGGGGCTGGAAATCTGCTGAACACATGAGAAGCTGGGAACACTCGAGAAAGGAGGAGATCCAGAAGGACACCAAATGTAGACATCATCAGTGCACACCATTTGGCAAACTCATAGATGCTAAAAATTGAAAAGCAGGGGGAGGAAGCTAAGTTCCTGCTAAGTCATCTTGTGCAAAATATGTGTCAATCACCCCCTGATTCTAAATCACTACCTGATCCTAACAGTAGCAATTTGGAGCTTTGCATTTAGTTCCTCATACTCCAAGAGAACCCAGGCCCATGAAATAAGCATATTCTTACAATAATATATATACATTTACTTTAATACATTGTGGTTAGCTCTTTAAATTTCTGAAAAGTTTTTTACCTACCTGTCACTGAAAATTACACCGTGTCCTTTTACTCTAACTGAAACATAACAGGCCTAAGAGGATTGAGAGTCAGTTTTCAGGTTTATTTATTATTCTTTTTGATGAGAGGTGGTTTGAAATGAAATAACTTCTGACAAGTTCTTTCCTTTTCATTTGTTCTTATTTGGTGAGGGTGAGGGAGGTGGGGGGGGTGAAATCTGCATCAGTAGATTTTGTTTTGACAGTAAAAACTCTTTCCTCAAATGAGAAAGAAGGATGATGGAAATTAAGATTAGTCTCACATGTGTGGACAGACCATACAGTTATCAAGAATTATTCCATATGCAGAAGTAACATATCAATGACCTAATTTGTTAACTGGCACCCAGTCAAACCTCGGAGCCACCCAAGGTAGGAAAAAATATAACCAGCTTGAGGATTCTTAGCCAATCTTGCTTTGTTTTTCTTTCATTCAGAGGAAAGTCCTTTCAAAAGCACTTCATTTCTCTGCTACATGTATTCATATTCTCTTTTGATATTCATTCAATTGCATAGCAAAGAATTTTATGCTCAGCCATAGCAAAACGTGTTTAGACAAGCTCAGCAGGACTTTTCATGTTGTGCTGTCAACACTGCACAATGCCAGCCCTTTTAAAAATACAAACTCTATGCAGAAAAAAAGTTCAGACTTTTGGATCAATTGATAGCTAGTGATATCAACTGAATTGCAGCCTTTACATTCTTTATAAGGTTGATGGCTTGCAGAAACACTGATTCTAGAGTTGGAGATACCATGAGTACAAATGTGTGAAATACATGTATTTCTATCAATTATTAATTCCAGAGCTATGATTTTGAGATCTTCTTATGTATTTTAATTACATACTCTTGAACCTATCACATCCCTCCACATACTTCTCCTTAGGTAGGTAATTGTTTGACACAGATGATTAATTTAGTAAAATACAGATACAAAAAAAATTTCTCGAGTGTGAAATCCTGGAGGACATGATTTGCTGTGTAGCACCTTTGTCAAACAAAGGGTTTATTTCTCAACATGCCCTAAATATTTTCTGAAATCAAAAAACTCTAAACCAAAATAATAGATAATTTTATCAAAGTGTAACTCTTTCACACACAAGAATAGATCACTCCTCCCACTTACACTAAAGCTAGAGATTTGCCATGACATTCAAAAGAGCTTTGGTGGATTGTTGGTGAATATATTTGTGATTGCTGTGTGCTTGCTACTGAAGAGCATTCATAGTTCCAAAATTTTCCTCATAATATTTACTGTCCAGCATGTGCTCATAAGTGCCAGTAAGAAAACCTTTTCTGCTATCACAGGTACAAATTAATTCCTGATTCCTGTCTAAGTACAAAAATGAAAAGAAACTATGCACATTAGATAACATAACATCTGAAAAGGTCAGTAGAAAACACAAAGAATGGTAAACTGCAAACAAAAAGCTGAACCTTAGACTAAGTCTGAATGTAAGATATAGGTTAAGTCCTACAGCCTAAGATACCAAAAATAAACAGATGCAGCTCAAAGCTTGGTTTAAATGGACTGAGTAGCCTTATCCTCTCTGTAGTGGACATTCCCTCCTTTCTGAAGGAAAATATGCGTATTTTCAAACAAAGAAATTCTGAAATTCTGGAGAAAGGCATTTTCCTAAAACATTGTAAGGGTGGCAATACCTGTGAATACTTTGCATTGTATATCCCAGTGCCACGAATGACTACACAAACAGGAAATTGCTGAGGACAGGTAGTGCTACCCTGTGTACTTTTCCCTTCCCAAAAGAACTATGGAAACTATCCTGTCCATTACATAGAATACATTAAATATTGCCCATATCAATATTTATGTTTCTCAGAGTAATACATCATTTTCTTATGCCAGTGCATAACTTTAAGGTCACTGAGTGCAAGAGCTTACTAGACCACTTTCCAGACCTTCACAAATCCATCAAAGATGTGTTTCTCAACTTTCTTTAAAAGAAAATAAAATCATCTTAAACTTTGAGATGTATGATCTCACTCTAAATCAAATTTGATTGATTAAAAATAACTGGAAGCTGTAAAATTCCTACATCTGAAGTTGAAAATCTTAATTATTGCATTTTATGTTTCTAATAGAAATTAGTGTAAGGCAAGGTATTGAAATATATTTTAAACTTTTTCTTCTGCACATACTTGTGCTGGCTAAGCCATGTTAGTGAAAAAATCATACAAACATGAAAATGTGTATGAGAAGGAATTTAACTCTTTTGGGGTTTTTTTTGTGTTGAGTTCAGATCAAAATTTCAGACAATGACAAAAACAAACAAAATCAAAGAATAGGTAATAATAAAACCCCCACAAACCAAACAAAACCAAAACAGAAAAAACAAACCACAAGATGATCATTTCTATAAAACAGAAGATCACAGACATTTGGAGCTTTGGATGTGCTGGATGGAGGAAATACAGCAGGGCAGATGGAGATTTGGCTAGGTTTTGAGGCTGATGTTTGATGAGGAGGAGTCACTGAGAAACAGAATTGTCATGAAAAGTCTTATAATATCACATGCTAACCCAAACTCAATGTCTATATGCTGATAAATAAAACAGGGCCAGACTGTTTTTGGAGGTGGTCCTTGGAACAAATTAGACCCAGAACTCTGCCACATATTGACCCAGAAACAGTTATTTGGAGAGATCCTCCCAGAGCCTGGGACTGAGCCAATAGTTAAACAGTGCCTACAATAAAGCGCTTCTTTTATTTAGCACACAATGACAATTTGTACCATCTACCAAGATATTGTTAATGGTGGGAAGTGGTTATAATATATCATCCCTAGGATAGATATGATGGAATCTAATGAAGGATTTCTTTGAGATTCTAGAGCCTAGAAGACAGTGCTATGTTATAGACGTCTTCAGCTGTCATTTCTGTTGGTTGTTGTTGATGCAGCAATTGATGTAGTATGGCTATGCACTTACAGTCAAGATTTCCTGGAGCCCTCTGGCCAAACCTTGTGCATGTTAGTTTCCCATTTCAGCTGGACAAGTGCCACATTTGTCTACTTCAGTTTTGAAAAAGTTCCACCAGCCACATTAGCAAGGTATTCCACCAGCCACATTAGCAAAGTATTGGAGGACATTTATAGAAGCATAATTAGATAGACTTTCATTTCCTTCCTTCTCTCCTGCTTCACTGATTACCCATGCCAGCATTTTCACAATGATTTTAGATTGCAAACAGACAGTACTGAAGACCTTTCCCTAATGCTCTCCATATATAGTCCCTAAACCAAAACTTTCTTGTTCCTGTTCATTTCAAAACCCTTTCATAACTAGGTCTTAATCCTTCATTGCTGGCTTGATGCCCTGGGGTAGGGATCTAGAAGTTCATGTAGGATGTCGGGCTTTTGTTAGATGGAACAGCTTTCTTAAATTGAAGATTTAAAGTGGAGGCTCTGCCATGTCATTGAGAGATCTATCTTGTGCAACACAAAGGCACTAGTTATGAAACAATGCCATAGGAACAGCATCTTGTGCCAGACACTACATTTATTCAGGGTTACTTGAGCAGAAGTAATGAGAAGCATTAAAGCAAAGTTTACATAATGAAATGCAATATCAAACACTCTATGTACATTAGTGAGGAGAGTAGAGATTGAGTTGTTTTGAACAAAACTTAGTCTGATTCTTGAGAATGGAAAATTACTAGCAGACTGCAAAATTACCCTCTCCCCAATTTTAATGTTATTTTTTACCTAATATAAATATGTTTGATTGTGGCTCATTTTGGCAAAATGAATATCTTCTAAAATGTTTTCTATATTCTTTTTAGCAACTCTTACTCAGCAACCTGATCTTAGAGAGGCCTGTAAAATATACATAGCCATTCCATAAGATGAGGAAAAAAATATGATGAAATAAAAATACATATCATCCACAGAGCAGAGTATCAACAGAAGTCAACAATACAAGATAGCAAAATTAGATAGCGTTTTTAGAAAATTATATTCTGATTAGACCTTATACAGAGAACAAGGCTGAACACCTTTGTCTCCTTAGGGAACCTGCTTTGCATGGCAATGGGCTCAGATCTCCCTTAAACAAAGTGCTTTTAACCCACGTCATGACTTCTGGTGAGGAATTCATGCCTGAAGGGAGTCAATGCCAGCGAGTTCACATCAAAGAATCTGGAGGGTAAAAAGCAGAATTCAGAGCCTCTGTTATCTAGATGCACTTTCTATGGAAGGCCCCATAACCCAACTGTGTAAAGAGCTACCCCAGGAACCCCAAAACTGCTTCTTATAAAACTTGCTCAAGCCTAGTTAGCCTTGAACCAGGGAGAAGTTCCTCATATTTCTACCATTCTCTGCTACATGTGGCAGTAGTATGGCCATATGGAGAATATTACCTAAGCAAGGTAATTTATACATGGGTACTAGAAGGATGACAGTCAATGCAGAGAGGACTGGAGCTGTTCCAGAGGGAGGCAGGCAGCAGCTCTTCCCTCTCACCTGAACACCTTCAGGGTACAAAGCAGTTGAGGTATGTCTCCGAGCATGATATAGAGAAGGAACCTGCTGGCTTTGGAATAAAAGTGCCTGGGTTTTTTTCCTTACTTTTTAATTTACTGATCCAAGAAAACCTACTGTTTCTTCACAGGTGCATGGAGGAACCATGCTCATTCAGAGGGGTTGGACTAAATGACCTTTAAAGGCCCCTTTCAACTCCAGCCATCCTATGATTCTGTAACTATGACATTGCATGGGGTACTCTGCCCTCAAACGAAATGGCTGTACCTCTTCCACAAGACCATGTTTTCCATGTAGAAAAAAATGTTTGAAAGCAAAGTATTATGATGACTGTTGTATAGATTATACACACATAGCTAAAGGATCTTCATCTTTTCCTTTTCTTTGATTACCACGGCTATAACAAATCTCCCAGCATTTGGCAGCAAAATCTGCACAAGCTAAGAGAAAACTGTGACCAGCCTCCCAGATGGCTGCAGAAGGAAGATGAGTCTCCCACTGTGCTGCATCCTCAGGAAAATACAGGTCTAGTTTCCCCCCACTTTTCCCCCTCTCATGTTTTCAGGCATATGCAGCTCAGGCATCGCCTCAGGCAAAGGGTGGCATGGCAAACCAAGGCAGACCAACTGGGCAGTGTCAGGAATCAGCTATAGGATGGGTGCAGCTCATGGAGCAAGGGTTGCAAAAGGCTGTGACATTGCAAACCAGTCTGAAGAACAGGAAGAAACAGCTGCTCAAAACTATGTCCATGACCTTTCCATGGACAAATCCAGTGGGGAATACATGTATTCTATGAATAATAAGGGAACAGCCAAATGAAGTGCAAATGGGAAAGACAGACTGAAACAGGGACTGGACAAAGACCAAGAGAAGAAATTACCAGAAAAAAAAAAGGAAGAAGCAATTAAGACCCCACATATAGAAGAGGAGAAAAGCAAAGTTTTGTGCCAAAAATCCTAAGAAAGCCCACAGGAAAAGCAGATGGGAAATATATGTGGAAACAGTGCTAACACCTGCAACAGGTGTGTTATTTTTTCGATATGAAGAAAGAGTTCCAACCACATATGACTGCAGCACAAGCACTGAAAGAGGCCTGTCAGAAAGACAGAAAGGATAAGCAGTCCCAACTGATTAATTTGCATACAAGGAAAGTAGTTCAAAATATTACATAAGCAAAACATGATAGAGAGCCAGGATGAAAAGGACTGTCATAACAAAGGTGTTGCTAGATTTATTGAGTAATGCTCCAGAAGTTCTAATCATCATATTCCCTAAAGAAACAAATGATACCAATAAAATATATTTATATAAAATACAAGAAACTGTTTCTTCAGACAGTATGGAAAAGAAAATCTTATCTGCACAGTGAGGAACTGTGCAGATAAGAAACTTGCAGAAGACTTCCTCATGCGAAGCACGGGTGAAGAAAGTAAAATGCTGGAAGCCGACCAAGGAAAGCTCCAATGGGGTAGGTTGAAGGGGTTTGAGTGCACAGATCACTGGAATGCCTCTTGCTGCCACAGCCAACTCTTTGGATTACACTGTCTCCCCTTATGCAGACAGGTTGCCAGCCTCTTGGGCTCAGAACTGGCAGAGCCTGTTAGGCAGGCTGCAAACCTTCAGGAGATGTAGGGAAAGGGAAAGCTTTCACTTAATTTGGATAATCCGGCTTGTACTTCCAACATACAAATTAGGCGAGAAACTAAAATTGTTCTGAAGCAAAAGATGAAGGATAACATGAATACAATGCCTGACTCAAATGTGTGGGGAAACAAGCAACAACTGGAAGGTTCTGTACTAAATAAAGGAGATTACGATCTGGAAAGACTAACTGAAACTTAGTGGGATAATTCCCTTGTGTTGAAAAGACAGGATGCAGTATGCATGGGAAAGGCAGAGTATAGAAAATCACGAGGTGTAAAATATGTTATATAATGCTTTTGAAGCACAAATTTTATCATTTTGAGAGTGACAACAGTAAATGGTAAAAATCTCAGGTAAGCATACAAAAAATTACAAAAATCCAAAAACAACAACAAAAAACAACAACAACAAAAAAAACCCCCAAAAAACTCCTACAGCAATAATTTCATGCATACCCCTTAGGCTAGTACTCCGGAACAGAGCCAGGGAAGGTGCAAACCTGTGATTGCATTTTAGTTGATCAAGTTTCTAGATAGTGCATACAGATGCACAATTGTCAAACACATAGAGTGAATTCCAAAAATTAAAGATGAAGAGTTGGGTCAAAGTTTCAGCTGTTGGGAGGTGGGGCATTGAAATTATAAATTCAAAGCACTTGCATCCAATACAGGAAGAGATTAACTTAGTGAGAAAAATGGTATAAGGGAATGAACTCCACTTTCAGAAACATTTTAGGGAACATAAAATATTGAATATGGGATATGAATAAATGCTTATGTTTAAAAATAAAATGAAAAAATGAGAAAAACATTTGGGACTTCTGGGGAAACTGCAGAAGAAATTAAACTCATCTGTGGGAGAAAAAAAAGGACAAGGAGATACAAGGCAAAGCAATGGTCAGAGTGTCTTCAAAAGGGCTATTCAGAGTTCAAAGTACATATACAGGAAGGAGTGGTAGGAAAGGAATCCAAGGACTCTTAAATCTGAATAGGCCAAAAAGGGAAAAGGAGACTAAAAGGACTTCTATAGCTACCAAAGGGGAAAAAGAAGTACAAAGATCAAAAGAGACTCTACCAATGAAAGGAAAATGAAAGAAAATGAAATTTAAAGTTAAAAACTAAAAGAAGATACAACCTGAACTGTGTATCTTTTTTAGCATAAAAAGAAATACTAGAAGCAATTTAGAGCTAACCCCTCCAAACTCATCCTCAACTGTTTAGAACAGGTCCCGAAAAGGACCATGTTGAGACTCCTTATGTACTTTTGAAGTATTCAAAAATCAAGAGTAATCAAGAGACCTATCTTTGGCATAGAATGTAGGAAATTTAGGGTGTGGTTTACAGGTTCTATCTTGGGCAATAAAAGCACCGATATCTCTGAGCCAGTCCCTCTAGGTTTTTCACAATAGACAAACAGGAAATTACCTGTCCTGATTTTCGCTGGCATAGAGGTTTGTCTTTTGTTGTTTTTTGGTTTTTTTGTTTTGTTTTTTTTTTCACAGTAGCTGGTACAGGGCTGTGATTTGGATTTGTGCTGTAAATAATGTTAATAATACATACATGTTTTCATCATTGCTGAGCAGGACTTACACAGACTCAAGTAGCAGACTGTTCTGCTACTAGCACTGCCCCACCAGCAGTCTGGGGAGAACAAGCAGTTTTCAGGGGACACAGCCAGGACAGTTGACCCCAAATGATCACAGGGATATCCCATAGCATATGCTGTCATGCTCAGCATAAAAAGCTAGGGTAAGGGAAAGAAAAGGAGGATGTACAGACTGATGGCTTTTGTCTTCCCAAGTGTGCTGGTTTTGGCTGGAGCAGAGTTAATTTTCCCCACAATGGCTGTATGGGGCTATGCTTTGAATCTGTGCTGTACTGGTAATATAGAGATGTTTTTGTTATTGCTGAGCAGGGCTTACACAGAGCCAAGGCCTTTTCTGCTTTTCATACTGCCACATTGGTGAGGGAGCTGGGGATGCATGGGAGCTGGGACAGGTGACCCCAACTGACCAAAGGAATATTCCAGACCCTATGGCATCATGCTCAGTATAAAAAGTGATGGGGTAAGAAGAAGGAAGGGGGGATGTTTGGAGTGATGTTGTTTGCCTTCCCAAGTCACTGTTATGTGTGATGGAGCCCTGCTCTCCTGGAGAAGACTGAAGACCTGTCCATGGGAAACAGTGAATTAATTCCTTCTTTCGTTTTGCTTGCATGCATGGCTTTTGCTTTACCTGTTAAACTGTCTTTATCCAAATCAACAAGTTTTCTATCTTTTACCCTTCTGGTTCTCTTGCTTACCCAGTGGTGGGTGAGTGACAGAGCAGCTGCCTGTTAATCAGTTTCTGGCTGGGGTTAAACCACAACATCAAGCCACTGTTACACATGAGGGAGCCCTGCCTTCCTGGAGATGGTTGAACACCTCCCTGCCCATGGGAAGCGATGAATGAATTCTTTCTTTTGCTTTGCTTGTGTGTGCAACTTTTGCTTTTCCTATCTAACTGTCTTTATCTCTGCACATGAGTTTTCCCATTTACCCTTCTAACTCTGCGCCCCATCTCGCTGGAATGCTGTGTGAGTGAGAGGCTCGGTGAGGCTTCAATTCCAGCTGGGGTTAAACCATGACATAAACTCTGCATAATAATGTTGGCTTCTGGAATAACATCAGACACATCACTTCCAGAGATACCTACTTTTCTCCTGGGAGTATAAAAAGCAGACTAATTTAGATTTACGGATCTAACTTGGGCATGCTTCAAGTCATATGAGACAAATGTCACCCTTGCTTTCTAAATATTACAAAATTTAGGAGGATGAATTAATGCATGCATGTGATACATGAAGTTGATTCCAAAATAGAAAATGCAAAAATTCAGATGACAATATTTTAGGTCTGTTTTTTGTAAATGGTAAAAATAGCATATCCTCTTTAAGGACAATATTAACAAAGATGAATGTTAGGTCCACCATTAGGAAAACATAAGATATTGAGTTTTAATAGCCTCTGAAATATAAGTGAAATAAATATCTTACCAGAAAGGCCTAATGTTGACTGGTTATGACAACAGAAAAAATAGCAATATTGGTATAAAAAGTTAATATTGGCAAAGTAAGAAAATAAAATATCTAGGAGGTATTGTCATTGTCTAATCTCTTCAATCAGAGGGCATGAAATAGGAAAACATAATCCTTGCTCTCAGAAATTTTTGGATTGTATGTGCCACAGTGATGTGGACAATTGAAAGAGTACATTTTGAGAAGTATTGTATAGCAGGAAGAAAATAAATTATTTAACACCTTTAATGGCACCACCATAGGAACAGGAGGGATCTATCAATATAAATGAAAACTTGGTGCAATTTTACTGGAAGATATAACTGCTGCAAACTCACTTTCACCATGGTGGGCCCTGTCATCTCCAAAATGGAGCAAACCTATTGGCTAGAGGCTGCAGGAAGAAATGTGCAGCACATGTCTCAGGGTGACTGAGGCTGTATTGTATGTGTGTGTGTGTGTGCCATGCTTTTTTCTGATGCCACAGCAAACTGCTTTATCTTCCCAGAAATCATCCTCTTCTAATGAAAAGGATAACATAATCTATTTACCAGCAGATCTGAAAGAAAAATTGGTAACACCGAACTTTTGGAAACCCAGTCTAAATTTACAAATTTTCATTTCATACATTTTATTCAATTTGAAATGAACTTATTAGAACACTGCATTACTCAGCACTATAACTGTTAAAAAAATCCAAGCTTTATAAAACTCTGTTTCTTAAGGAAAATACTATTTTGCTAGATAACTTATAATATAAACCATATAGTATTCACCTTGCAATTCAGGTAACACCTGCATGATGAGCACTATTGACTAGTAACCAGTAATCTAAAACTAACCATTTTACTATGGACTCAGAAAAAGGATAAAAGTCCATTTCTATGTGCCTATGTTTATAAAATACTACTGTGGCAATTATATATTTCATTAGCAATGTGAGCCCATGAAAAACGTAGAGAAAAATTAAAATTAATTATCATTATGAGAAAATAGATACCTGTGCTTTTATACTTTTATATCTGTGGTTTCCATTACAAGTAGAACACTTACTTCTTTCCTAATACACAGAAAATGCCCTTTTATTTCTTTGCTCCTTATTTTTCTAGTTACAACAACTCTAAAAGAATATTTAAGGCAGTAACTGTCTCAGTGTTACAGCACTGTGGGTGAGAGGGAAGACCTCCCAAAAGACAGGAAAGAAAAATGAATGATAGTGGCTTCCCACTCATAAATATATACTGAATTTCTTTACAGTCAGGCAAGACCTTAATCACTACAGCTGAGACACCTACAATTGCCACCATTTGCAAACAATTCATAATCAGCTGTGTGAAATAACACCTAGGAAATGTCAAGCAAAAGAAAATCAAAGAACATAATCTATGCTGCATATTAAATGTGTCAGAGGCCCCGGAGTAAAAAAAGATGCATGTAATCATATGATTACAAGTTGTAGTATAAAGGGAGTGTTAAGGTTGTCAAGAAAAGAAAATTCCTTTACTTTAGCAGGCTTAATTTTTGCTCCTTGCAATTTTCACCACTGGGGCTCTTCTGCTGGGCTTTGTTGGCTTGGGTATTTTCGGTTGGGTTTGAGGGGGAAGGAGAGGTTAGGGGGAACTTTTTTTCCTTCTATTTGTTTTGCTGTTTTTTGTTTTGTTGTTGTTTTTTTTTAATTTTAAATGCAGGTTTTTGGACCAGTGTAACTGTTCTTCTTCTTGGAGGTCTGCAGCACATGACTTCTTTGGCAGCGACCCTGCAGAACAATGAGCTCTGCAGTGAAGTTATTCTTGGAGACCAGGCAACAGGATGTTCTCATGTAGGCAGTATGCAATTATACATTGTTATCAGGGGACAGCTGATCCAGCAGCCAGCACGCTGCAACACAAGTCAATATTGTTTCTCATGCAGAAAGGATAAACCTCCCTGCAGAACAGAGGTTAAATCTAGCAAAAGTATCCAAAGGAATAATCAGTTTCTCCATCTGCAGGCGTAAAGAAGAGGTTAATGACCCCAGTTGCATTATTATTCCCTCTAATATTATCCTAGATTATATTAATTGCTCCAGCATGTATCTCTGGTATGGAACTAACTTTTGTCTTTTCTGTCTTATGCATACATATTGCATACATACAGCAATCCAATGTGTTTATATGAAATGCCAGTTTATCATCTGTGCTCTCCCAATCCAAGGCTACAAAGAAACTTAGAGAAAGGAGTTGAATTACAAAGATTTACATCTGAACTAATAGAGAGGTCTGCGATGAAGCTATCACAGTACTTAAAGATATCTGCCCCCGAAATAGTCATCCTGGTTTCTTTTATAGCTACTGGAGAGCACTTGCACGATGTCTCTCATCTTAACCTGTAGCAGCCATTTGAAATACTCTAAAAGGGCATGCTTCTGTCCATTAATCATATTCTCCATTAACAATAATCATAAGTTTCTGAAGATAAATTCCACCTTTCCAGTGTAGCTACAGATAAGGTTAAGTGTCTGGGAGATTATTTATGCTATTGAAATTGGAGAAAAAATGGAAAAAAGACAGGGAGATAGAAAACTTCTTCATCATGACTAATCTTAGGCTTGCTCTTGGAAAGGAAAAGGTGCTGTCACAGTCTATCTGCCTTAGCACAGAAGCGACTTCTTATGTGTGCAAGCATTTAAATCTCATTTTTGGGGATACCACTGTGCAAATCCAGTACTTGGGTAAATGTTTGTACAAGGGTTCTCATAGATGTAGCTAGCAGGGCAATTTTCAGCAGGATTGGGGTCATCCTTCATCCATTCTTCCCATAAACCCATTATTTTTTCCAGTGTGCACATCCAATGCATATTATTTGAGCTGTTCAGACTCCCAATGCTGATTCACCTTCATGCTACCCAACTTCCTGACTACTGTGGGATGGGTTATATCACTGATGTTTTCTCAAGGAAAATAATTCTTATCTGATGTTGTAGTTGTCCTGAGTACTAGAACTGGCCCATGGGCCACAATATCCCTTAGATAATGAGTTGGATGGCTTTGTTCCATGAAGAGGGTTCTACTAATGAGCACACAAAAATAATGCTAAATTAAGTATCATAAAAAAATAATGTGTTGTCTATAAAATCCATTTTCATGACCCTCTGGGCTCAATGAATGCAAAACATTTTATTTGAGATTTTGCTTGAGCAGCTACAGCAAACTGCAGAATGACTCCAAAATCCAGTTACCAGTAGAGGAAGATTTGCCTTCTGAATGTGCATGTATAAAGGTAATTTTTTGGTTTAGGTCTAATTTTTTGAGATGTAATACTAACTGACTTTGAAACCTGTGTATGATCATGTTTCCTCCAAAATTTGGCACAAACCTTTGAGACAGACAGATATTTGATCCAGCAGAATGGTACCTGTGGCAGTTGTACAATTGATCAGGCTGCTAAATAAAATTAAGGGAATAATATATTGGGAGTTATGTTTGCAATTGAGTAGTTGAAATGAAATTACCATATGCAATGGGCTGACCCTGGCTGGATGCCAGGCACCCACCAGAGCAGCTCTATCACTCCCCTCCACAACTGGACAGGGGAGAGAAAATATAAGCATGGGTCATATTGTTAAAACTAGACAAAAATGGAGAAGCTTTTTCCTATCAGAAGGTCTTTTGTGGGATTGTAACATTTCTGATCATTATTCACAAGGAATTCTCTCAGCTTTAAACAAAAACTACTTCAATTTAAGTGAGAGAAATAACATCAGCTGCTTCTTCCCCAGAGAGACCAATAGTCTCCCAGTATATGGGAAAGTAAAGTACAAACACTCAGTCACCTCACTTAACACAAACCACTGCTGTGAACAGTTGTCACATCCCAACTCAATACATCAGAGCTGAGCTACAGTCTTCTCTGAGACTCTGCAATAGGCTTTATCAACAGAGAACTCTCACATAGTTTTTCCCTTCGCTTTTTGCATTCAGAACAGGGCCCTCAATCACATTCCTTTAAACCTGTTGTTACTAAAGGAAATTGTGTATTTTGGTCCATTATTTGGCTTAAATTCAGACAAACTTTTATACTACCCCAGTTCTGATTTCCTCATCAGCCTGCATTCTCCAAATTAAATAGAAGCTCATACTATGAGGTTTTTCTTTAGGTTACATACTCTACCAGCCTCAATCTGAGTTCAGACTGCACTTTTCTTCATTTTACTATCCTTTGTTTAATTGTTTAACTTCAAAAAAGGTTTTCCACCCATGTTCTCTTCCCTTGTCTTCGTCTGCTTAACTGATGTGCAGTTCTTCCCTTCAGTCCTTCTAGGTCCTAGCTAATTCCCTGAGCAGACAGCAACGGGGAAGCTGCCAGAGCAATACCTGGGCTGATTCAACATGAGCTACTGGAGCAGCATTTTGAAGAATCCCAGCACTATATGAAAATACTGAAAATATTTTGCTTGGTATAAATTACTACATCTTCTTTTGAGTGCAAAATCTTATTTATTTTTATTTATTCAGCAATAATCTCTGGGAAGGGGGAGGGGTATTTTTTTGTGAATTGTGAATATAAATTTAAATGTCTTGTCCCACTGTGGAACAGGAAAAACATTTCTTATTGTGCTCCAGTTACTTATCAGAATCTGTTAAGGAAATGAAAGAGAAAGAGAAAGAGAAAGAGAAAGAGAAAAAGAGCATACATTTGTGGAGAGTGCTGAAATTTGTTAGGCCCTTCAGATCTAAGGATAGATAAGCCTCAGGGAAAAGCTAGATATGCATATATTTCTTTAATTGGTTTCAAATGGATTTTCTTTGAAGTGTCTCTGTACTAAATAAAGATTCTGTTTCAAGAAATTTGTTTGGTCATAGTGTCAACCACTGTCATTGATTTTGGAGAGAGAAGATAAGACAAGCCTTCAAAATTAGTCATAGTATTCTGGGACTGTAGCTGAGAACTACAGTTGTTTGAAGCTGAGAGTGTCCCAAATTTTTCCAAGAGTTATTTGATCTGAACTGTACATGCACATTGGTATTTTGACCTTGGCCAACCTTGAGGTTGGCTTCAGCCATGCCACTCTGTGCTTTCCCCATCTGCACTACACCAAAGCCTCTATATTATACCAAAGTAACCCCTACTGTATTTTTTTTTCTGAAGCAAAGCTGTTAAAGATCTCCCCTCTGACAATACAGCTCTTCTTCCAGCTATATCCTTCCTTCGCAGGATGCAAAGTGGATAAAAAAGAGGCAGAAAATAGGAACAATGGACTGCAGTTGATGGGCAGCATCTTCATCACTTCTCTCCAATAAGGACAGCACAGAAGTGTCATTACAGAGCCAATGTCTGCACGTTCCTCTCGCTTCTGATCCACTCCTCAAGGGCAGCTTTGCACTTCTTCCTCAAGAGGTACTGACCAGTGAAGGTTGAGTCGTTCAACCAAAGGTTTTGCACTGTTTCCATGCTAAAGTTAGAAAAAAACATAGTTCTTGTTCACTTACACAACACTTGCTCTGCAAACAAAAGCATATCCAGATAAGAGAAGTAATAAATAAAATAATAGTGTGTTGGCATTATTATTTGTCAGAATCATCAAAAAGCATTGCATAAAAAATTAGTTGGAAAAAAATTCTTCCCTTCAATTTGACAGTTAAAATAGATAAATATAATTTCACAAATGAGCGATTTTAAAAGTCACAATAGCTAAAAAAATAAATTATCTGTGATAAATTGCAGCTCACTAAAGCAGTGCAGAAGGTCATTTACTAAAGTAAAATATTACCATGTATTACCATTTGTTAAAGGGAAAGCAAAGCCTTACTTAATATACATTGAATAATTTTATTAATGGGTTACCTATATTGATAACATAAGAACCTCCAAAACAGCTAAAATGAAAAATAGAAGACATAGAATAGCAACACTCAGGCTAGGTATGATTCTCATGGGAAGAAATAAACAAACAAAAAACCTGAAAATAGGAATAATATAGTGCTATTGCTCTGTTCTCTATCAATGATACCCTAGGTATGTCTTTTTTCCTATTTGTCTGTAGCTTATGTAACAAGAAGCAGTGTATTCAGGCTAGATATAAATATAAATAAAGACCCATGCAGCCTAGCTATGCTTTCTGTCTCTTTCTCAAACCTTTGTTTCTGAAAAACAGAATGAGGGGGAAAAAAAGTCTTAAATGGCTTATTATTTATTACACTTAACAAAAGCAGTGCCACTAAATGTGTAAGTTTTTTCGTGCTGAAATAGTGTCTAGCTAAAAGACGAAGAACTGGCTGCCCCGGTGCCAGCAGAGGGAGCATAGAGCATTGCTTTTTCTGGGCTTCAAACCTGCGAGGGGAGCTTTGTCCCTTCTTGTTCCAATTTTTCCCCCCAAATTAAATGATTTTAAAACTTAATGATCGCACATTCCGTGCTAAAAGCACCTTTTTATGCATCACAAATACAGCTGTGAGGTAACACAGGTGTCAGATTGCTGTAGGATAATTGACTTCTAGCATCTCCAACACCAAGGTACACACAGGTAGGGAATTTCACCAAGATGAGACCAAAAATATCCCAGGGCATGGTAGCTGTATTGTGTAACAAAAATGTATCTTCAAATCATCCCCACTTAGGGGCAGAACACGTGCTCAGGCACAGCAGCCGCACAGAGGGGAGATGCTGCTCTGCACAGGGCGTGTTTGTGCACAGCTGCGCGTCCAACACGCCTGTGGCCAGCCGGCTACGGAAAGGGTGTGAGCTGGGCATAATTAGCTAATGAGCCTTATCTCCCTGCCGTTACTCAGGTAAAACTTCCACTAAAACTTCCATGCGTCTGAAGCCAAGCAACTGCAGAGCTTCTGAGGATGAAACACCGTGATGTCTGCAGGGCCTATTCACCCCCTGACTCCAGACAGAGGGAAAATGTGTGTCAAGCCCTTCTAGGCATTAGAAGATCCATACAAAGGACTCCAGAAAACTTAAAGACAGAATCAATTAAGGCCTTTTCTTTTCCTCATGATTCTCATTATTGGCCTCTCACAAAATTGGATCCCACTTTGCCATGCCTTCAAAGGGACTCTTGTTAAAGCAAACAGCAGCACTCAGCATCTTGCAGGTTTTATTCCCAAGCAAAAAAGCTCATTGCAAAATGTAGCAGACAGACACATGCCTTGGCTACCTGACTCTCCCTAAAAGAGTCTGGAACCATAAAGCTTCCAGAATAAGATTTTCATAAGTTGAAGCCTAAGGTTGTAGAGGATCTTCTCATGCACAGTTACAATTGCATATGTATAGCTGGCTTTTGTACATACAAATGGAGCCTGTACACTAGTGCATGGCTCAAAGGAATCTAGACAGCTATACAAAAACACACATGGGTCTCAGTTTTTGTTTTATGACGTGAATTAAATGAAGAGGGAAGAAGCAGGTGATGGGAAAAAGATGAAATTCAGACCTCATCAAAGTCAAGGGTAGTTTTCCTATAGACTTCAAAAGAGTCAAAACTTCATCTCTTGCATTTATGTCCTACTGAACCCAGAGATATGCTCAGAAACAGGTTTCAACCTCAATTCATTTGGCAGCCCAACTTCTTCCTGGTTGAATGGTGGAAACACTGACAAGAATCTCAAAGGAAAATTTTACTGTGATCTAAATCAGTAGTTCCCAATTTTTTTCTGGCTGTCTGGGCAAATACCTCCTTTTAAGAGCTGGTGGGAGATTTCTACCCCAGTACTTACAAGTCACATAGCCCAAACTATAGTGTTCATGGAGTTCTCCATTGGGCTGGCATGAAAACCAGCCCCGTGTTTCCCAGAAACCATGAATTTGCTATGTAATTCATTCCCAAGCTGCTCCTGCAGCTACTCCTGGGAGTAGGTTACAAGCTGGATAAATTGAGTTTGCAGGCTGCATTGAGCCTATACCTTGCAGAATGGGTGTTTTTCTTCCAAGTTCACACTGTTCACACCGATCTGACTAAGGACCATTAACTGTCTTTCAAAAATGGCTTACATCTTTCTTGTGGGAAGAGAAGCGGGGGGGAAATGTGGGAAAAATTCCCTTCCTGTTGTCCAATTTAACCTCGGTCTCTGTAATTCCAACATTGTTGACACTGCCAGACTTATGAACTGAGTAAAATTCTGGCCACACTAAACTTGATGGCAAAACTCCCTTTGACTTTATTAGAGTCTAGATTTCACAACAAGTGTTAAGGGGGTGTGATTGCAAGACTGAGGCAAAGGCAAAGTAAAAGCAAGAACAGTTTCTTCACTGCAATCCAGAGAAAATGCATGGTTCTCCAGGGCAATAAGGTAAGCAATAAAAATATAAATAAATATATAAATAAATTAAATGGATCCCCTCTTCTGACAGTTGCTAGTTCTTGGCACTTTTTTCTCTCATCTTGTCATCTACAGACACCTGTCCAGCTGCACTTTCTTCACACTTGACTGCCCAGTTAAGCTTCTCTGTCAGCCTTGCTGTCACTCCTCTTTCAGCACATGATGTCAGCTTTCCTGCCATCTTGATGCCACATTTTCATATGGCAGGATTCACAGCCTTAGCTCACGGAGCTGTTTGTACATTGGAAGAAAAATATTTGTCATACTTGCTTCCCATCCCCCATTAAAAAAGAGCTTAGCTGAGTAGGAAAAGCCTGTCAGGAAAGTACTGACATTGAGTTTCTCTGCCAGCAGTGTTCCAAAACATTGGATTTTTTCTTCTGCCTTCCCAAAGAGAGGAGAAGAATTGAGAAGTAAAGGATTCAGCTCTGCTAGGGAATAAGCATACATATGCTATAATGGCTTTTCAAGTGCTCTTTCACATGTAGGTCAGTGAACAGCAGAGGTTTTGGTCCTAGTTATTGTTTGGTTGTGGGACTCTTTTTCTCCACTGATCTAATGGTGGCTAAGCAATCATTTTGCACTTCTAGGCAAAGGCAATAGCAAATTTATTAACTGGGTATTTTTATACTGCTCCCCAGCACAAGAGACACACCTCAAAGCCCCCAAGGTGGCAAGTTCTAAAATGTCATTCATTTTAACAGCAACAGATATTGCTATATTCACTATGTGAGCACACTTTAGGTGAGTTGGTATAATGTGACATATGAGAATGTGTAAGTCTTGGTCACAGTAAAGAAAAGCAAGAAAGCAGGTTTTTACAGCAAAAACTTTCCATCGTGGGTTCCCTTTGCAGGACATGGATAACCTCTGACATCCATATGGTGCTGGATTCTCAGAGGATAAAAGTGATCAATGGTAAATCACCCCAGATGAGTACCTCCTCCTCAACATAATAAGCAGTTTATGTATCCGGCTGCAAAAGTGCTCTAGGAAGTTGCCAAACAGGAAGGAGATCCTTGCCTGGAGTAATTTGCAAGCTAAAGTCTGGATCCTACCAAAGCATCTGGGCTGAGGTTTTGAACAGCTTTTACTCCCATAAGATTTCAAAAGATAGTTAGGACGGCTATGTCTTACAGCATGCTGTAAGGTTTGGCTAAAATTGCCTGTAAACTAGTCTCAGGTACTTAGTAAGTCTATGTCACCTCAGCCTTTAAACTACAGCAGAAATGTGCTGTGGATAGATGAACTGAAATTACACCCACAAGGAGATGAAATTATATTAACACACAAACATATCATAGTGCAAGTGAAAGACAGACAGTAACAATACTCAAAAAAATTAGAAAATATGCAAATCCTCCTTCCCATGGCCTGACCTACCAGTGCAATGGTGTTAAATGATAGGTTAATGTCATGGAGTGAACTGTGCAGATCACACACTTAAACCTACTGCCACACACCTCCTTTCTCACGACTATTTTTTTCCATTAAATACCCTCTGACCACCCTTAAGTCAACAGTGATATTCTTTATATCTTGTTAATAGGTGTCATAATAAAGAAATAAGAACACATATCCTCTGTTTTGTGAACTGTCAATTTTATGCTGCTGTCAATTTTATGCTGTTAGTTCTTCCTTTTTTGCCTTAATTTTCACAGACCCCAAACCTTCACAAAAGTTTGATTTTCTCCTTACTTCATCCTCCGGCTTTTCTGTCAGTTTTTTTTTAAGAGTTACATTTCTGGCTAGAATACAACGTTTTAGTCACAATGCACGGACATTGCAGAACATTGCAAAGAATATTTGACCCCTGTTTTTTATTTCCTAAGTGTATAATCAGTTCTAAGCACTGAATATATTGGCAGAATTGGGCATTGCTAAATGGTGACACTAAGTCTAACAGATCTGGATTGTAGTTAGTTAGCATGCACTAACTACCTCATGTGATGGCAGGAAATGACAGCTCCAAGGCTGAAATCAGATCCAGGCAGGTGGGCTCCTAAAGGGGGTTGGTGCAAACACAAATGTTGGCCCCTATGGATCCAGCTGCAGCAACAGAGCCTTAGGTTGCAGAGGCCTTAGGAGAAAAACCTGTAGTTGTGTTTAAAATTTAATGCATCCAACACATTATTATGCACACACATCATATATAAAGCATTACACGTGGTAATGCATCAATACTGCCTGTATCAGATAGTTAAGGGCACTAAGTAAAGTGCAGAGGCACAGACTTGCCTACAATGAGACACATCATTAACTCTCAGGTTCAGGGTTTTCGTTCCCTAAATAAATCGATGGGCTAAGTCCACGATATCTTTTTGAACTCCAGGACACAGAGTTCCTGTGAAAGAGAAGAATCAGAGTGAACAGCTTTTCCTTGCAAACCACGCAGATCGCTTCCCTTGCTGTATGGATGACAAGGGATGAGTTACCCCAGTCATTGGAGCAGATGCAGAAACTAGTGGAAACCAGGAGATAAAAAGTCAAAGCCCAAGGATTGGCTAATAGAGAAAGAAGTGTTGTAATTGCTAAATCACCCAAACCGCTTTGCCAAACTTTGACATGCTTGATTTCCTGTGCTTAAATAATTTTTAGGCTCAAAAAAAAAGGGCGGGGGGGGGAGAGGGAGGGGAAGTGCAGAAAAATAACCAGCTGTTCCTTGTATAGTGCAGGAAACACGTATGATTTATTGCTTTAAGGTTATTTTTGAAGGGGCTGCCTGTGGCAGCCGGAGTGCCGGAGAAGTCACTGAGGCCTGTCCACTTGAAGGGCTCAAACTGTTTCCTGAGCAGCCCTTCTTCACTCGTCACCTCCGACAGCTCCCATTGACAACGTGTGACTGGGGCCCCGGAGTGTTTTAAAGCCGCGGGGGGCCGGGGCGGACAATGGGGCTGTCAATTACCTTTTCCCCCGTTGTGAAAGGGGCCGGCCAACAATGTGCGGGCGGCGGGGGGCTCTGCCGCCGCTCCGAGCCCGCCGCCCCCGCCGGGACAGGGTGCCGGAGGTGCCGCCCGGCCGGCCCCGAGCTGCCATCGCCGCCCCCGGCGCTGGAGCGCAGCGGCCGCCCCGCTCGGTATCCCCGCTCCCCATCCCCATCCCCATCCCCGCTCCCCATCCCCACTCCCCGTCCCCATCCCCATCCTCGCTCCCCATCCCCGCTCCCCATACCCATCCCCACTCCCCATCCCCATCCCCGCTCCCCATCCCC
>JAWWEY010000001.1:67938020-68007839 GCA_035582745.1 Loriotus luctuosus | reverse complement strand
ATCCTGTGTCCAAAACTAGGATTTAGCAATATTTAAAATAAGTGGTCACTCTTAAAAGTTAGAGATTTGTCTATATGTATTTATTTTTTTTTAAGAAAAAGCACTTGAAGGAGGGGAGCCAGGAGTTAAAAGGTTAAATGTTTTGCATTGATGTTAGAATAAAGACTGTGTCTTGAGATACTCTTTGTTAAACTGTTTGGCTATATTTTACTATTCTGCAGTACAGTATTATTGTTGGTAACTGATGTGTACAGAGTAACACTATGGTGCTCTTTCTAGGTATAATTGAAGACATTGTGTGGTCCTTGTAAGAAGTTTGGTTCCTGCTTGGGTTTTAATTGTAGAATATTGTTCTGGATTTTTGTATAGGTAATTGGATTTTGGAGCTACTTTAAGATATGATAAAGGCAAAACAAATATTAACTAATTTAGAGGGCAGTACTTGAAACTTGCACATATTTGAGTGTGGAAGTTATTTACAAGTTCTCATCTTCTGTGTCTTTTACTGGCTTTTCATTTAAATTCTAAAGTCTGCAATTCTACTTTGTAGTTAACGATCCTTTCAAGTAATATTCACAATCAAGTAGACGTCTTGGATGCTGGCATTATTTGATTATGTTATGCATGCCTCTATCCCACAAGCCACTCTTGATAATATTTACAATTTGAAATGTAGTGTATGGAATTTTTTACACATAAATAAAAACAACCACCAAACAACTGTGGTAACATTGCTTTTGTAGTTTTGAGCCTTAAAATAACAATCACAGTGGTGTGCACCAGTATGACACACACTAAAATACTGGAGAGAGATATTTTTACTTGTGCTGTTGAAGTTTTTGGTAGCACTAACTCATTTAATGTCTAACCTCAAACATTTTATTGCTATTTAGTGTTTTTCTTGGGACCATTGGTATTAAACTAAAATTTCCTATTTACATCATGTAAAGTTTAATGTGTAAAGAGACTAGCCTACCAAAATATTACCCAGTTTTAAACAAAATTGGAGAATTATATTAAGTCTGTCATCAGCAGGTCACATTACACTTGCTAAATACTTGCAGGATAGTTTGTTTGGGTTTTTTTTAGTATAAGGTTTTCAGTAGCGTGATGTGAAAAGAAGTGTCACTTCAAGTAGCTGTAATGTAATCACTTTAAAGGCCATGGTCTAACCAGAAGATGGCCTGAGAAGCCTCAGTCAGCAGGAGTAATACCTAGACTTTCCAGAGCCACAAGTTAGGTTGCATGGTCCTAGGAAAGAGTCCTAGGGATTCTTAAGGTCCTTAAGCTCTCTGCAGCAGTAGCCAGAACAGGCCAAGGGAATTTGGTCACTCAGCTGACCGGTGCCAGTGCTTGTCCCAGACGTGACTCCTTTTTTTAATGGCTGATGCATTACTTGATTGTCTGCAGTGCTGTGGGGTCCTGCAGGCTTGAAAAGCTGCTGGAGAGTGCATGAGACGTGTTTCAATAGTGAATCCTCTCTTTTTTGCTCCAGGATTTCAGATGTGTTCTAAGCCTGGCGGGGTGAGCAAGCTTCTGGGCACAGATGGAGACTCAGCACGGCAGTGGGTCGCAGCCCTTACTACAGGCTCGGCGTGACAGTGGGAGGCCGCACGGGGAGCCCGACCTGCGGGATGTCCTGATGCAGCAGGTCCACGTCTTGTCCTTGGACCAGATCAGAGCCATCCGAAACACTAATGAATACACAGAGGGACCTACGGTGGCTCCACGGCCGGGGGTCAAGTCTTCTCCTCGGGTAACAACCCAACCCAAAAATGAAAGGCCCCATGGGTTGCCTGAGCATCGTCATTTTAGCCGGATCCAGCACACGCAACCGCACTCATCTCCTCGAGCGCCTCTGTCCCGGTCCATCAGCACAGTCAGCACAGGCTCACGGAGCAGTACGAGGACAAGTACGAGCAGTAATTCATCAGAACAAAGACTTCTGGGATCATCTTCGGGGCCAGTTGCTGATGGGATAGTCCGAATGCAGCCCAAGTCTGAGCTCAAGCCGAGTGAGCTGAAGCCACTGAGCAAGGAAGACTTGGGAGCACACAGCTACAGGTGTGAGGACTGTGGAAAGTGTAAGTGTAAGGAGTGCACTTATCCAAGGACCCTCCCCTCATGTTGGATCTGTGACAAGCAATGTCTTTGCTCAGCCCAGAACGTGGTTGATTACGGGACTTGTGTTTGCTGTGTGAAGGGCCTCTTCTATCACTGCTCTAATGATGACGAGGACAACTGTGCTGACAACCCCTGCTCCTGCAGTCAGTCACATTGCTGCACTAGGTGGTCCGCCATGGGTGTAGTGTCCCTCTTTCTGCCTTGCTTGTGGTGTTACCTACCAGCCAAGGGTTGCCTTAAGTTGTGCCAGGGCTGTTACGACCGGGTAAATCGGCCTGGGTGCCGCTGCAAACACTCCAACACCGTTTGCTGCAAAGTTCCCAGCGTACCCCCCAGGAACTTTGAAAAGCCGACATAGCATCACTAGCCAGAAATACTAAAGTAACAAGGATGATTATTTAACGTACATATGCAACCAACTAAGCAGCTATGGTCTTGGCACTGTAGTAGAAGGGTTGGGGATGTACTTTGCTGTTTGCAGTGAAATGCTTTTCTGTGTGTGTGCCATCTTAACTGATACGCTTGTTAGAATCCAGCTAGTGGCATACAGGGGAAAAAAAAAGGGATGCAGTACATTGTGACCCACATATTGCATAAGCTAAAGCAACACAGACACTCCTAGGCAACTCTATTGTTTGTGAATAGTACTTGCAAAATTTGTAAATTAGCAAATGACTCCTTTTTTTTTCATTGTTTTCTGCCAGAGATAATGTGCTATATTTTTGTATATACAATAATATTTTCAACTGTGAAAAGTAAGTGCTGTCATAAGACATGGCACAGTCACAAAATATTATACTAATATGTTGTACATTCGGAAGAATGTGAATCAATCAGTATGTTTTTAGATTGTATTTTGTCTTACGGAAACCTTCTATTACAAGACTTTGATTTCCCTTTGGACTTCATGTATATTGTACAGTTACAGTAAAATTCAGCCTTTATTTTCTAATTTTTTCAACATATTGTTTAGTGTAAAGAATATTTATTTGAAGTTTTATTATTTTATAAAAAGAAATATTTATTTTAAGAGGCATCTTACAAATGTCACCCCTTTTTATGAGGACGTCATAGTTGCTGCAAATAAGGGGTGAATGATGCATATGTTCACTATAAAATAGAAAATATATTAACGTTTGAAATTAAACTGGGCTACTTGTCATTTTTTCCCATTTATTGTTCTGTGTTGGGAGAATTGATACTTAAAACTGCAAATTTCACAGTGCTATAGTCACAGTGAGCCTAATGTGAAACCAAAAAGAGATTTTTAAGTGTATTCTTTTGTTCTTGTTTACTTCTTCACCTGAGAACAGTGCAGGATTTTTGCTCCCTTCCCTTCCGCAAATGTCCCAAATACTGTTCCTACAAGAGAAAAGGAAAATGAACATAGGAAAATGCATTAATTCATTCCAGACTAGGACTAATAGGCACTGAAAGCTTGACCTATTCTATAAGTGATGAGCTTTTGTGCTTCAAATAGGAAATAAGTAATCATTCACAAAAAATGTTAGGCTTGCATGGCTTTACTCAGTGAGAGAGAGGAGGAAAAAAATGTAATTAATACTGTCAATGCAAAAAGCTTGCAGGATTATTTGTTAAAGTTGGAAGAGTATGCCACAGGGAATGATAGATCTGAATGCAGTCCAGCCTTATGTCAAACATTTGCCTCAGTTGTAAGAAGAAAGTTGCTTGATTTGTCATTTGTGGCAGTTACCTTCCACTGAGGTCAAAATCCTTTCCCTGCCAAGTTTCCCACCGGAAGCCTAGAGAATGATTTACCTTTCTTTATTAACAAACTATCATTTCCTGTTCTGAGCATGTCTCTCCAAGTTTAGAGGTCTTAATGTTCTATTTTATTTATACATTTCTTAAGCTGGCATTTAAGAATAGTTGTAAGTATTTTTAAGCTGATGTTCAAAAAAAGTCTCCCAGCCTTTTCTGAAGCCCCTCCAAGATAAACAAGTTATTACTAATAAATTAAGAACTCACTAAAAGTTGAAAACCAGAGCATTGAGTAAATGTTCTGTCTTTTTGCCCCTTAATTTTCATCTCAGGTCTGGTGTTTGGATGATTTTACATAGGTCTGTAGGACTCAGAAATCTTACACTGTGTGTTTGTGCATACTGGTTATCAATCATCAAGTGAAATTAAAAAGTGCTTGTTCGCTTTTTCTTTTTTTTTTTCCTTACCTCTGTGGTGAAAAATGTAAGCTGGTTTACTTTCTGCACCAGCTGGCTGGATACTTTGGTATACAAAGACGAACAGTATATATTTAGCTTTCTGAGTGGAATTTGCCAGAAAGAGGGTAGCTTATGTTACATGAGGATTTTGTTCATATTTAAAGCACACCAGTATACTGTAACTGAGTAGTGGACTGTATATGTGAGATTGTGCTTGGCTGCTGATAAACAGAGATTTTTATTATTTAATTATGGGTTTTTTTTAGCAATTTTGTTCTTGAAGGGGTTAATAACCATCATGTGTTTCCATTCACTGAATGTAGTTCTTGAATTAGGTTAGATACTTATGCTTAAACTGTCCTGGGCTAGTCTTGCTGATGAAAACAAGCATTAGGGGAATCTTTAAGCTCTATCTTGGAAACCCCAAGTCCCACTGATTTCAGTAGTAAGTAAATACGGTGTTTTCACTGGATTGATGAACTTTACAAAACTGAAGGCAAGCCCAGTCTTTTCAGTGATTTATGTTTCAGTTGAAGATAACTCCACGGAAAGCTGAAGGTAAAACTAGAAAACTGGGATGGCTGAGCAGCACAGCAGTTGAAGTGGGTGCAACTCAAAAGTCCTACTAGCTGAAGTCCAATACTAAAATTATTGTGGATGTGTTTTCTTTTTGCAGTATAGTAAATTCTCTGTCTGCCTAGTTAGGTTCTGAGGGAAAAGGAAAACCATCTTCTTGTTGGCAGTGAAATTTGAAGCTGGTTTAAACACTGAGCAATGGTTGTGACCTTCCATTTGGTTCTTAATGAGGATAAAATAGTGAGTCCAACCCACCCCAGGTAAGCCCATTACCAGAAATTGGGCAGGATGTATGACTCTTGGGAGCAGGGATGTAGGGAAGTGTAGCCTGTTGGGCTAACTATGGCACTGGGGTCTAGGCTTCAGTTAGTATGGATTGATGTTTGTGCCCACTGGACTCTTAAAAGCTGGCTTGTGTATATTAGTTAACCACCTAATATTGCACTTAATTAGATAAGGTTTCGTATTCTAAATAAAACCAAAATCTTGCCTCAAGCAGATTAGATTGTTTTAATAAGAATTAAGAGGGCTTTTCAAGTGGATTGAGATAATGTTATTAAAGCATGCCTACTTTATCCTTTGAGATAGGAAAGTGGAGGTCCAAGTAAGGAAAATTTCCCATACACAGGTTTTGAGGATAACCATGAAAGTCATGCTTGATATACATCATATAGGACTTTAATTTTAGACTGCTAGGAAGTCATGAGAGAGAGCAAAACCCTTATTATTGCTCCATTTGTTGTGTTGCTGCTTCAGAGTTTTGATTTGTTAACTTACAGATTCCTTAAGGTTTGTTTAAGGTATAGAGATTTGCAGGATTGAACTGAGAGTTGACACTAGTAACAATGGACACAAATAGCATTTTTGCAAATTATTTTTCTGTATGATGTAAGCTACAAATAAATACATCAAATTTAGAGACATTTAGAAATTCCTCTATTAATATCCTCGGGATCTTCTTTTCTTACTTTGTTCTTTATTGGTTTGAAACTTGATTATAATTTTTTTTTGAGATAGGGATCATAGCAGTATAAAATAGGGGGAAAAAAAGGAAAAGAGACTCAGATTTAAGTAGAGAATAAAAAGTGCTTTGGATTGAAATAAAATGTGTTCCTAAAGGATTTGAGATCATATTCAGGTGAGTATTTACATTCAACAGATTTACCAAATCAGTCTTCAAAAGCCAAAAATTCTCCAAGTGCAGAAGTGAAGTCGTTAATTTGCTGTGATGATTAACATAATAGATTTTTTACACTTTCTTACTAAACTCCCAGCATTTAAAGATACAATATTACCTGTATTACCATTTTCACTTTTGGTAAAATGCAAAATAATTTATTTTTGTAATGAGTGAAATCTTGGGTCCTTTTCTCAGTGGCAGGAAGAGAGCAGAATGCATTTCTGTTCTACAGTGGAACACTTTTAGGAATTAATGGTTGGGAAAGATGGATTTGAACAGTGTGTCTTGTCTCAGATGTTCCTAGATGGGTGCAGGTACAGCAAGTAATAATGATTTCATCTGCTGAGACTAATTTCTGAATCAGTCATTGGAGCAGAGTGCCAGAAAGAAATTGGCTGAATGTGAGAGCACGCTCGATTGAGTAGCATGTGTAAGATTAGTATTGAATAGATGTCTTGCTGAAAATGTCAGCATTTGTCTTGTTGGGTCATCTTAAATAAATCAGTTACATACTGGGATTGCAGGTAGACAGCACACCAGATGTGGAATTGCAGGTGACAAAGTGCACCAAATTCTTACCAATGAAAATACTTGGGTGTTTTCCTCTTAATGCAAATGATTTTAAACTGGAATCTTAGAAATAAAAAATAATGTCTCATTGAAGTCAGGACAGTTTGACTCAAAAAACGCGTGCGTATAAAGTGCAGATATGTATAGTACTTTCAAATTCAAAAATATTTCATTATTCAATCTATGGAAACCCCTCTGTGTTATTTCTCTTCACATTTATTCTTTCTGGTCCCTATCCCTTTCCTTGACCTTTCCTAGTCATAATACATAATACTTTATTGCCACTTATAGAACAAAAGGGGAAAGAGGAGGATGAAACATGCTATTCTCATTAATATTCTGTACCTGAAAGTTTAGGGCAGGGTCAAAAAACTGATTACCTTGCTGCACATAATTTTTCCTGCATTTTTGGAAATATAAAAAGTTTTTCCATTCATGTGACATTGAATCCACTATTTCAGAAAATCTTATTTTCATTGTTTTGGTATGAATTTATTACTCAAGAAGGCTTTATGTGTCTTTGTTTTAATTCACTGGCACTGTGTTTCAGGTTAAAGAGGAAGAGGTGTTACTACCATAAAAGCATGAACTGCTGCTGTTTCTCTGCCACAGGGATTGTTCAGTAGAGAGCCAATGTAGTTGCTTTTGGACATGAGCAGCAGTGATTTTGTTTGAAACAGAGTGGGAGTTCAGTGTTTTCAGCCTTGGGAGAAGGCAACAGAGGCTGTGCTACATATCTCAAGTTTCTCTTTACGTGTGGTGTAAGAAACTTTTTTTTTCCTGTGACTTCAATGTGCATGCTGATTACAAAAGCTTAGGGCTAAAATGTTCAAATTGCTAGACTAAAATGGGTTGGTTCCCATTTCAGTAGAAGTTACCAATAATCAGAAGCTTTGACAATGTAGTCTGCTATTATGTAGGATTATTTATGGATATTTTAATACTTGGGGGTTTAAGTTACATTTTAAAATAGTCTTGCCAAGGGAGATAATCTGTTTCTAAAAGGTAGGGAACTGTATAATCAGAGGAGCTCTCCTTTCCTGAAAGACTGCTGTGTAATTACCAAACCACTTGGTGCGCCTAAGATATGTTACAAGAGATAGCACTTGGTGCCATTTAGGAGTTGCGCGAGTTTCATTTGGAGAGTCTGAGCCAGTACACAAGGGTGTATTAGGAAGAATCACCAACTTACAGACATAAAGAGCCCCTTAACAAAGGAAGTTTTTTACTTTTTCTTTTTTACTGTCACTTTATTTTCATCTAGAAGCGGTGTATATGTATGAGTCATAAATCGTGTTGTTGTTCTTCTGTTTAATGATGAAAGAATGTGTTGATGCTCTCAAAGTGTGCTTCAAAAAACCACACCAGAATGGAAAATCTTTAAATGACCAAACTTGCCACAGAAATGAATGCAAACATCAGGGCTATAGCAAGCTGTGTTTCGAAATTAGTTGCACTGTAAGTAAAATGCACTAATTGGTTATGCTAAAACTGTTACTATAATTAGACACAGTTCCGCTTTAGGTCTCAAAATCAACTCAGACCTTTGTCAGCTTCCTCTGTAGTGCAGTTTCATTAATTACTGATTTACTTAAAGTGTTGTTTCTTGTAAGACGCATATAAAAGTTGGTCTATCGCAAACTGTCAAATGCATGAAGTGAACAGTTTTTCTTCCCTTTCATTTCCCTTTCATAAAGCATTGCAAAGAGGAGGAAATTGTGAAATAGTTTTATTTGCTTTGCGTCATTTTATTTATGAATTTTGTTTAATTATTGAAGACAGAGTGCTAATATGATGGATTGCTGTTTTGTGATTCCCTTCCCTCTCTCCCCACCCCCCTCACAGTCACTCCCCCAAAGTATATGGCAGTATGAAATATATAAGTACAGCAGTTAAGGGACCAAGAATTCACTTCGTGAACTTAATCTTAAAGTGCAGCTGCATTAAATAGTAAGGTGAAGCAGGACTCATTGAATGCATTGTACCGTTCACCAGTAGGTTTACTCTCTTCTACCTCTGCTGCTCTGCAGATATAGATTATGCAGTTGTTTATCATGTGTATATTTTTGTGCTTCAGTGTCTTTTCTTTTTTGGAGAAACATTGTGTTCATTCTTTAAAACCTAGTGCATGAGGATGCCATAATACCATTACTTAAAAAAAAACAACAACAAACTAGCCACATATGAAGGTTATCTTAACTGTCCACTGCCTACTACTCTCAATGCTGTTCTTGGGGATGAAGGCTCTTCTCAGATGCCTTCATACCAAGTGGAAAAAAAAGACTGTGTGAGTTATTCTGAAATAAGTGTGGTTGGAAGGAGGCATGGGTTATGGTATAAAAGGTGAACTTTCCATCAGGGCTGTGCCTGACCTGTTCTCTCCTGCACACACACAACTGCAGTACAAAGTCTGAAAGTGTGCAAGAGTGTTTCTGGCCACCTCTGTGCTCTAAATCAGACAGTAGGTGGAAATGTTCCTGGACAATGGATTGCAATTGCCCACGCTACCAAGTGTTAAGACTTTGCCTGGTGTGAGTTATGTGCCAAAAAGTAGTCTCCCAAGCTATTCCCTACCACATTTCAGGTTCCATTCCCAAAAGTCAGCTTGCCAGCAGCTCCTTCTTTTAGAGGTTAAAGGAGTTGCCCAGCATAGACGCTGTCCTTTTGGGGCCAGCTGGAACACAGTGCCCAGGAACATTCTTGGACAGATTCATTTGCAGTCCAGGAGGAAAGAGATCCCTCCCACAAGTGTCATCTCAAGGGAAATTCACTCACAAAGACAGACATTCTCATGAGTTCAGATGACACAATCTAATCCTCAAGTAGAAACTTAATTGCGCACACAAGCAATTTATTTCATTTTTTTAATCTCAATTGTCAAGGTAACTTTTTAGAATTTTGCAAAGCTTGCTCCAGTGTAGTTATGTAAAATTATATATTGATATTTTGTATCTAACCTGAACTGGTAATTTTTTTTGTTTGGTTGGGAGAATGGCATTCTTTTTTTTTTTAATTGTTTCTAAAGTATGTACTGACAAGTCATAAAAGAAGACTTTTTCATATATTTTCCTTCACTAAAAAGTATGATTTAGTATGTCACAGCACTTGATTTTTCAGAATGAATTGAGATGTTGTTTCTTGCTTTTGGAAATTACATATATCTCTGAAGAAAACAGTCACAAAAGATAGTTTCCTTTCATGGTAATCATTACAACTTCATCTTTTCCCAAGATATGGAAAGTGTTCTCTCCTTATTGCTTTCAGCCCTGTGCTCACTTAGCCCCCAGGTTACAGAATGGGTGGCTTATGGAACCTTGTAATTGCTGAGTGATTGTGCAGACTTTCATGGAGAAAAACTAGTGTAAAGTATTGCACTTGAGCTTAGCCTCTGAGAGGACAGATCTTACTAAAATATTTCAAGTGTGTGCAAAATATATTTCTGCATACATGCAGTCTGAGGGATGTGGTTGGAGAGAAATGCCACAATTCACCCCTTAAAGTCTCTGCTTTAGAAAAAGAAATCAATATCAACTTCTTAAAAAAAAAAGTTGATAAATTAAGCTAAGTAAAATATTAGACGAAAAGATATCTTGTTCAGTTTATTAAATGTGTCCAAGATTTGTGCTGTTTACGTTTCACATCGTTTTTATCCAAAGACCTCCCTTCAGCTGCAAGATTGGTGGGTGAAATGCCTGGCCTCACTGGAGGCAATGACAAAATTCTCCTTGACCTCCTTGAAACTTTGTATAGACAAGAGGTGAATTCCTGAATATGTACTGATTGAACATACACTTGAATGGATATCCTGGGAAAATCCCAGCTGCCTAGGGGAATAAAAAAAGTTTATAATTGCATGACACACACTTTTGAATGAAGGAGTAGCTATCTTAGTTTAGGATTTTTAACCTTCGTTCTGATCCTACTTAACTTACTCTACTACTAAGATAATTTATTCCTACCACTGCTGTAGGATATATGTAGTTGCTTCCTTTAGGCATCAATCTTTTATATTTTGCTGAGAGATTCTGTATTAAGGGATAATTCCATTAAGGGTGCTGAAGACTCCTGTAAGGCTTTTTGCTGACAGACTTGTGCAGATAAAAGCTTGTGTGTAGACTTTCTCCCTTTATTTCAGCTTACTGTTATCAAACAGTTCTTGTATACTGAAGCTGCAACAGTTTGAATTCAGTTTAGCTCAGCTCTTGCAAAAGAGTCTAGGGAGAGTGTTTTTTTGGTTTAGCTGACAGTCTGGTTAATTGGAATAGGCTCATTCATACTAGTAGTATCTGCACAATGTTTTGTGACTGTTACTAAATCAGCTCTAAGCCCTACCTGAAGTTACATGAGTGAAAACATGCTTCAAGTACCGTGAGCTGCTGTCAGACAGAAGTGTCTGTGTGCACTAGCATTGCTTTCATCTGAGATGCCCATTAAGATGGGCAAAATATTGTCACAGTTACATATCTACATTGTGCATTATATCACCTGTAGATATAGATATATAGAGAGATAGATAAATAGATACATGCACATCACAATTAAATCTTTCTTAGAGGGAATAAGGAATTGCCCCTTCCTATGAGGAATTACCATATTTCACTGCTACCAATATTCCTATTCCAGAGTATCAGCTTTTGCTGTAACATTTTCCCATGGTTTTTAAACAATACCATGAAAGGTGCTCCTTTCTCATATTCCTGAGAGAGAGCATCTGCAGAGTGGAGTGCACCTACCCTGTACTCTGTATATTGAATCTCCCAGGTGTGGCATGATGGTCCAGTAAACAGAACAGCTTTTTTCCACTTTGTACTTTCAGTGAGAAACGAGTGATGAAAATATGGGTTTTCTTATTGCTAATCATACAAATATGGCAACTTTCAAAGCCTTCATCAATTCCTGAGGCAACTGATAGGCAGCTCTTGTGCAGATGCACAGATATGCAGAACTGCTACTTTGGGAGGAGATATCACAGGATGAGTGATAAAGAGAAGGATGAGTGCACAGATGTGAAGTGCTGCAGAAATCAACCACGAACAGCAGTGGCCATGAAATAATGACTGATGGGTTTACTGTTAGTGGGACTTAACTGAGATATTCAGTCCCACAGTAGTACAGGCAATAAGTAGATACAAAGAACAATCATTTCTAAATTTCTAAATTTAGGGACCTAAGTCCTAATTGTCCCTATTGTCCACGTGTGATTTAGACATCTCATGTTGAGGGCATGAAAGGTGTTGTTTTCTTCACTGGTTTTTTTTGTTGGTTTTGGTTGTTTTGGTTTTTTTTTTTCCTTTTTTTCCCTGGTTAGTATATGGAATTAGGATACAGCATTCATGGCAAGGAAAAAAAAAACAACCAACCTGTCATCCTTGGTAACAATTTCACAGAGGTACAAAAAGTTTTACTGGGAGAAGGAAATGCCACAGACCAAAAGAATGTTGAAGTTAAAGTTTTGTGCTGTTCTGGTATTTACTTCCTTGGCAAGGTTGGTAAGTTGTCGTGGTAGTAGTGATTTTTACCCACTGTTTGTTTTAGTCTTTCTTTGCTTACAGTCCTTGTCTTCTTCAGGCCTCTTAGGGTTTGCCAGTCCTATGATCATAGATCATGCATTTGCCTTAATGAGAAAACATTGGTTATGAAATATGAAGATATAACCCTGTCTAAAACTATGTAAAAGCATTGAAGGACCGTGGTTGCTGGCATTGTGGGAAGTTTGTGATTTTTAGGTTTTGGTTTTTAATAGTTTAACTGGGGCTCAGATTCACAAGTTGGGTAAATCAACCTGGCACCACTACTGACAGCAATGTCCTGCTGATTTCCACGAGCAGAGTGTTGGCCAATAACTTACTACCAAAAAAACCCCATGGTGCACAGTAGAATAATAATCAAGATTTTATCAGCTTTTGTTTCTTTTTGCATCATTGTTGAACAATAGTTTTCACTATAACTCAAGACAGTTCAGATTCCTTATTTATAATATTTTAAGAGCTATTTTTTGTTACATTCAAGATGCTTGTACAAAAGGAATGCTTTCAATTCAGTCACTTAACTTTAGAATCCTGGGATCACTTCAGTGTTCCGAGACTTGTGAAAAAAGCATAACTGCAAAAGGTAGAAAACCGATCATTTTAATTTACGTGCAACAGTTTTTTAAGTTTTTAAAAAATACTTAAAGCATGCTTTGTGTGGTGGGCATTTATGCTGGGTCTATTTATTATGGAGTAAATAATATTTTTCAAGAATGATTCATCTGGGTTATTTTAGAGACTGCCTTGAATTCTGGTCATTTCTATAGATACTGCAATTCATAGTCATTAGTAAACTAGTGGTTTGATCTAACCTCAGCTACCTGTTGCTGGCTGTGAATGGAAGAATTTATTTATAGTGTGAAACCACAATATGAATATTTTCCACTCTGAAAATATAAAAAACCCTTTAAGCAGAAATTTTACTCCTTCACTGTAATGTGTTATAGCTCTGATGTCAGACATACTGGGTTCTTCTTACAGAAAATCCTTTAAAATGCCTTATTCTCTATTGAAGTTGACAAGAATTTCCTCCACTTAACCCCTTCAGTGCCCCCAGGCGTTCAGCTCACATCGAACAAAAGGGAGCTCCTCTACCTCCTAGATAGGGATAGTGGGATGTTGACAAATGCAAAATGAAAAATAAGGAGGCAGAAAAACCTGGGCCCTTGGAAGGAGGTTAGTGGGCAGGCTCACATAGCTGTGATCCGTGAGAGGCAGTGTCTCTGCGGGCTCTGACTTTACAGCTGCACAACCGCTGCGACTGCCCTGCTGATATGGAAACTTTCATTTTGGTGTGATGTGTCTTTGTTTGTTTGTTGGGCTGGGCTATTTGGGGCTAATTCTGCCATTTCTGTGAGATTCAGAATCAGAAATGGTCTGTAATTTCGGGCAATGTCAGCTCTGATTGGTAAGAGCCAATGGGTTAATTGTGCTAGAAAGCTACCTACAGCTCTTGAGTAAAACCTGTAGTTTTATGTGGAGTTATGAAAGCTATTATTCAGTATAACAGTGGGTGGACTACTTCACCCACCATGGACTACATTGCAGAAGAATGAGAACCTGAGACCTATGTAAAGCCATTGGCCTATACACAAACTTCACAATTTTTAATGTAAAACATTTGAATTACATTAGAGATTAGATGAAGAAATGACAATCAATATCCAAGTTCCTTTATACTTCATTTATAATTTTGCAAACAAGCCTAATCTAGAGTGTAGTTAAAAGCAAGAATATAAATGATATAAAATAAATTATATATAAAACACAGTTTAAAAACCAGAAGAGTCTGTAGCTCACACCCAAAGCTAAAGGACAAGAAATAGCTCCTGAGACTTGACTGAGAGCCTGGCTTCCACAGAATATAGGGCTTTTAGGTAATTGATGGGCTTTGGTTGCTGTTCACCACCAAGTTTTTGTTGTTTCAGTCAGAGAAGCTACTGACCTTCCCTGCTTAGATTGTCACCATATTTCCACAGCTTTAAAAAGATTTCAAAATAATTTGTGGACTTCTTTGATGGAGGGAAATTAGTTCTTCCTTCATATTTGTGATGCCTCTGAAGTTTTCATTTTCTTCACTTTCTTAAGAGGTCAAAAGAAAGAAGTAGTCCATGATTTAATTCTGTCAACTCAATTCATTTATCTTAGGTGAAGAAAGCTGTTGTCTTTGTGTCCACACTTGTAAGGAAAAAAAGTGTATGTTTTTTACTGCTTGCTCACACATGATCATTAGCACAAGATAAAATGTTCATGTGGTTACAGCTGCTGGAATTTCAGTGCATGTGGTTTGGTCATTCATGCTACCAAGAAAATTTACCATCTCTAGCAATACATGTCAAAAGCTACAGTCATGCTCTTAGCACTGTGATTTTAACATTTGATAAGTAGAAAATGTTTGTTTAAAAAACATGAGCAACTAAGTACCATTGCCCAACCAATTTTCTCTAGAGAAGATAAGACCTGAGCTTCTGGTTAACACCTTCAAAGATGTTACTAACCATCTTCCATTTCACATCTGTGTCTCAAAATGCAAGAGACCTTGCTTTTATAAATTTAAATATTTCTTCTCCTCCTGACCAGCTGCAAGGTGTTTTTACAGGTACTTACCACTTCATTGCCCAAGCAGGATCTGTTCGATTTTTGGTCTAGAAGCAGAAAAGACAGGCATAGCATTTCAAGAGATTCCCCCTCCAGGTTGCATAGAGGAAGAAATAGTGGGAGCATATATCACTGTGCTTCCAAAATGATGTGACGAGTAAACATCCTTTTGGTAAGCAAGCTGTCTTACCACAAGACCATAAATATTTTTGGTAATTACTTTTTTTTCCCCTTACTTTTTAGTGTGATGGTGAAAGAGCCATCTTTGCTTTCAGATTCCTGTTTGCCCTGCACAGAATGGAATCTTGACCAAGGTTAAAACCTGGATTTAACTCCCACCAATTTACAGGAACTATAACAACAGATTTTTCAGGAGTTATACATTTGTAAGGGCTGTAATAAACTAATATTTTGTATTCCCTTGCTAGATAAACACTAGAAAGAGTAGAAAATACAGTAAGGGAAGAGCCTACTGATAGGTTAATTTAGATCCTTCATAAGAGACTTTTGAGAAGTGGCAGCCAGGCTGAGATGCATGCATAATCAGGAGCTGGTTGAGAAGATGTGTAAGGCAATCTTCAGGGACAAAGAGCCTTCACAATTAGACACAGTCTCATCAGCACCTGTAATGATAGCCAGCTTCCACAGCCCAACAGCAATCTGCTTCTGGGCAGCCTTAACCTCCTTCACTTCTGCACATTTGGTGTTAAAAGTAAGATGAGCACTTTGAGTGTATCTGTGAACTGTTTGCTTCATGAACCATAGTTCCTTGAACACAAAGGAAAATTAATGGGGAGCTTGAGTGCACTGTCTGCTATCCCAGTACAAGAGTGGTGCATGTGAGGGATAGGAAGGGAATGGACGGCAGACAGTGGCCACGTCTGCACATTATCTCTAAAGAGCATCTCTCTTGTCACAGAAAATACATCCTGGGCTGTATGAACAACTCTTCTGAGGCCACAGAAAGTCCTTGTGTTCTTAAGACATTTTTGAGAAACAGAAATCCATGACAAGTCAGAACTATTTTGGGTTTTCCTGAAGCAGGTGTAAGGGAATTATAGTGACTGCCTGTGTGTCAGCTGCTGTCCTCTACAGCCTATCAAGGCTTAGGTGGCTGCCAGCATCTCCATCTGGAAAATGTGTACAAGTAATGCAAAAAACCCAAAAAAAGCAAAACTCATAGAGTGGTGCTAGATCTCAGAATTTTTTTCCAACGTGAATGGATATAGCTGACACTGGGCAAAGATGAAAATTCTTCTGCTAAATATGTTGATAAAGTAATTTTCTACAGTGACCTTAGGGAAGATTTTTCACTAAAATTCAGCTTTTCAAGCATTTAAGTCAACAAGACATTGCATCTGGTATCCTGCAGGAAGCCTAACACAGATGTGAACACCAACCTTATGGATGGTTCTGCAAAGTTAGCAAGTTGGCTGGGTGATGCTAGCAAAAATTCACGCCCAGGAGGTCATCACTGGAACATTCAGAAAAAGATATAAGCACTGACACATCAGTATTTAAGGAATAATAAAGTACTTCTTCAACAAAGAAACTTCCTGCATCCAATCTAGTGTTTTAATGGCCTTTAATGACCTTTCTGTTAGTTTATAAGCCTACTGTCTCAAGCCATTGTAACATGTTTGCCTGCAATATCCTTGAGCAAGGAGTTCCACTGTTGTACTTTAAATCTAGCTTTGAGCGGACCAAAGAAGGTAAGATTTATTTCACCTCAAAGACTTACCAACTGATTTTTATAGATGTACTTCAGTACCTTTATAAGGATTGAAGGTACACTGACTGATCTCTACTTTGATACATAATTCCTTGATTGTATTGCAGCATTTTACCTGTAGTATGAACCCTCAGGTGCAGCACAAAGCTAATTTATCCGTGTGCATATGTTTCCAGTGCCCCTTCACTGTTTTCCGTAGACATTTATTAGGTTGCTAATGTTTTTGTTAAGTCATGGAAAATAAATATTACCAGATGGCTTCCCTTGTCTTCACAGCTCAAATTCCTGCAACAATTATCAAGAAAGATGCATGGCAATGTCATTGTTTTGTTGTAAGGCAAATGTATGAATAGCAGCTGAGTTATACCTTGGGAGTTTCTTCTCATGGGGAGGGAAACATACCTCAGTATTGGGGCATAATAAATTTAGATTTTTCTATCAGTGTTTGGTAAAATGTTCAAGTCCCTCTGTATCTTCTTCAGGTTTGTATCTTTTCAGTTTCTTTCACCTAGCACTAAGAGTGTGGTACTCTTTGAAGCTTCCTGAAGTGTCATGCAACATATAAGGGCTTTCACTGTTTCTGTGTCAGTTATTATAATCAGGATTATTATTATCAGCAGTAGCCTTCCCTCCCACCCCTCCTAAATTCAGAAAGATTAGAATTACATCCTGCTCTGGGAGGGATAGAGAGGACACCCATTATATATAATGTCAAGCATAAACCCAAAATGTACTTAGTGGCATGAAATATAGATAAGGTTAGATGCACTGGTGGAATCTGGCTGGTTAGGTCATATTTATAACTCCTTTACACAGCAGCAAAGAGGATAAACCAGTTTATCTGGTCTATTGATTTTTTGTTGCCCTGTATCCTGATACTTTGATTTTTTTTGGCTCGAATCTTTATGCTGCAAAAAGGATGAAACTGATGCTTAGGGCCATCTCCCTGGGGCTAATATATGGATAAGGTATGCAGGTTGCTGGCAGAGGATTTTCTAAGGTAAGTCTGCAAAACATGCAGCTACAGGTCTCAGTTTAGGAAGGGTTTCAAACCCACTTCTCTCATTTTACATGTTAAATGTGGCCTAGAGGAACATCCACCCACACCAAATGGAAAAGCCAAATTTCTTTCCAGTTCCAAAAACATTATAGACATCTGCCAAATGACATTTCTAATTCTTCCCATAAAAAATGGAAAGCTAAACAGAAGCATCACCCTTCCAATAAATCCATTCCAAACTCTTCCTGATTTATTCCAGATACTCTGCATTTTGGTGAGGCTGTTAAATAATACCTGCTTTTGTTCTCCTTATGGGGCTTACCTCAGAAAGTATTTTATATAGTTGTTCCTTCAGAGACTTTAAAAAATGCTCTAGAAATCATAAAGAGGCAAAATTTGACTTCTGATACACGTGTTCAGTTCCTATTGACTTCACTGGGGAATTTCAAGCCGGAATAAACCACAGTGTTGGAAATATTTACTTAGGCATGCTAAGGAAAATGAGTAGTTCTGAATAATTTTTAATATTTCCATCAACTACAACAGAATTTAAGCACATTAATTTGATTTTTTTAATATAAGAAAGAGACAAATCATTAAAATATGCTTAAGAAGTCAAAGGAATTGTGAAATGAAGAAAGCCACAAAAACTTCTTGTCTGTAGGGTCTTTTTAAGAACTAGTTAATCATAACATCTCACAATAGATGTATGATCTCCAAGATGTAATTAAACACAAAGCTATAACTCATTTTTTACTGTGGTGAGATTGTTGAAAAGCATCCAAACTCATGTTACCATAAAGAAAATTGGTCCTAAGATTTTTTCCTTTTACATTATAATGTCATTGAAAAGGCTGTGTTCAGCTGTCACTGTTGTCCATCATTTTGTTCTGAAAGGTTTTTGAAGCCTGACTACTTGGACAAGCTCAAGCCCAAGGTCCTCTGGCTGTGCCCTGACCTGGTCAGACAGAGCGAGATCCTGTCCAAAATCAAGTAATTGCACTCAGGTTGCTCAACCCTGCTGGTTACTTCAAAACACAAGTGCCATGTGAATGTCTATATGACTTTGGATCAGAGCTGGCTCATGTCTGGCCATTTGAAGAGCAGACAGACAAGCTTGCATCTGTCTGTACCTGTCCCTGGAGACATACCCTAAAGCTGCTAAATAGCTGATTTTTTTTTTTTTTAATGTCACAGTAAACAATGAATATGGAATGTCAAGTAATCATCATGGAGCTGAAATATCCTCAACAAAGAAAACAGGTAAAACAATGCAAATAAAATGAGATTTTCTTTCCTCCCACACCCATAAACTGTCATGCAAGTGCAATAGCTGGAATTGACATAAACCCTTTTTGAAAAGCTAATTTAGTAGTGTGCGGTCACCTTGAATTTGTTCATTATTCTCTTATTTTAATGTTTCTTCTTATTTTAAGAAGAATTTTGGTATTTCAAAAATCTGATCCAGAAATACTGGCTATTGGTATAGGAATTACAGGAGAACCTGTAAAAAGTTCCATTTTCTTTCATATAATTTAAGGTCCTGGTAAACTTCGGATAAGATTCCATATGTTGAAGTTTTAAGTGTTGCATGAATGAGTCTGTTGGCAAAATTTTCCCAAAGTATATTGCTATTAAATTCAGCAATGTAACAATGTAAAATGGCCATTACAAGGTCTGAAAAAACACTGTAATTAGTAATTAGAAAGAACATCCCAAGTGAAAATAGAAGATGGATCTATAATCCTCACTGGTCTAACACTATTCACTTAACATGTTATCATAAATATTTGAGGGTTTATCATTTACTTTTATTTTGCCAGTTCAGTTTTTCCTTTTCCATCTTTGGAAAATGTCTTTTTGAGATTCTACTGGTTACTTTGCTGTTTAAATTCTGGTGCAGCCTCCTGCCAAATATGACAGTCCTTAGTCTGGGAATTCATCCTACATGGCCTACTACAAGCTGCCACAGTGATGGCTTATTTTTGGGTTTGGCTTTTGTGGGTGACCACGAGGGACCGATGACCACATTTGGTTTGGAAATACTGTAGCAGTAATAAGTGGGAGAGGCTTTTATAGAACTCTTCCAGACACCTTTCCCAGGTTTTCTGAGATGCTCTAATAGCTTAAAGGTAAGAGAAAATGGGAACTAAAGCTTTTGCACCTAACTTGGGTCCCTATCCATTCCCAACATTCTGATGGATCACACAGCTGGTTTAAAGAACTGCTCGTCTCCAGTGTGATCAAAGAGCCATTCCATTTTACACTGGTAGCAGGATACTATATTCACAAATAACACATTTTACAGAATTCTTTTAAAGCTGTGACTCTCACCATGGCTTTAGTCATAGGTCTGTGCAATGAAATGGAACTTTGTTCTAGCAGGGGACAAACAGGTGGCAGTCAAGTCCAGAGGTGCAGCTGAGTTAAAGGCTTTGCATAACTGAAGGAAAAATAACTTTAAACATAGCAACACTTTACAACTAAAATATCTCCTATTTCAGTAAGAAGCAGTACTATGTCCCCAAAAGCAGAACAGAACATGAAGTAGCTACAGAGCTTCATGTGTGGATATAAATTTAGAAGATCTGATGAACCATCTCAAACTTTTCTCCAGCTGCTTTGATGACATCATTGGTTTCACTATCTACAGTGGCACCATTGTCAGATTAAACAATGACAGTTCTAAAACTATCCTCTCTGCTTTCCTGACAGATATTCATATACTGCATAAGAGGGAAAAATAATCTTCTTGTCATCATATTTTTTTGCTTTTTTTCTTCTCCTTTTCTTTTTTTTCCTCCCACATAATTCCCTTTTGTCCTTCAGGTCTTAATTGCAATTCATTATTATTTTTGTGAAGAGCAGCCTTATGAAGGCAAAGAGTTAAAGACGTCACTTTAAATGACAAAAGCTGAACAATTTACCCCACTTTCAGTCTCTCATCTATTCATCCTTTTCATTGTGAACTTCGCTATTTCAGCTTTCTAAGCTCTTCAACTACCTGCCCCTAATTTGTATTCCTGGGAAGAGGCCTAGGCTAGTTATTTTGCATTTGTGTGCTAATGGTGCTGAGTTTGCTTCTAAGAGGAGAACAGGGAGGGGAGGGCAGGAACCTCCAAAAGGGTTTAAGTGGGAGTGGGGGTGAAGGTGCAGGAAGGGTTGTTTGGGGGAGAGTCATGCTGAATTTTAACCCTGAATGCTTTCTTATACAATTTCGCACAAAGCCCTCCTGATTATATGGAAAATGACACCCTGTGAAAACTTGCCTGTTCATATACACCTTTTAAACAAATAGGTTAGTCAAGTATCTGGAAAGCCTGGGAGACAGTTGGGTCATCTTTTTATTAATACATTAAACCATGACATACATTTTCTCAAACCTTTTTTTTTTTTTACATATGCCCTTGAAAATTATGCAACTTATTCAAAGTATGTATAGTATTCTGAAATGCATCTATTAGTGGAAATGTACATGTAAATTATAGTAGTGCAACCCTGCTCTGCTTTGTTTGATAAAACCCTTTACTTTCACAGGGTTAATTTTGCCTGTGTGCTTAGATGCGTGAGAGATAAAATACCTTTCATTAGATTAAATAGGCAAACAGAGGCTTTTTGACTTATTGACTAGTATTTCAAAGCCTAGCATTTCTTATGCTAATCATTTTTATAACTAATTTAACAGACGTAAAAGAATGTCATTATGAATAATTAGCGACGTTAGTAATTTAGTTTCTAATTAACCGCGGATGTGGCAGACCATTACAGATGGGAATTCTCATTAGCCATGAGAGGCATGGGCGTTTTGCTGCTTATTATAGATTCTGCCTATATTTAAAAATGGTTTGGTTGTTCACAGGTTTTAATGCAAAGCACTTTCACTTCATGCTGCTGGGTACATCAGCTTGTTGCACTTTGTCACACTGTAAACCAGACAACTATGCAAAGCGCCTGATGCAACAAAGCGTGTAGGCAGTCATTTTCCATTTCATGAATTATTGCATGACAGTACTTCTCACCCCAGCTCCACACCCAAGAGGTGGATTTGCAAAAGGGGCATTTTTCTTTTGCAGGTGTAAGTTGCTTGCAATACAATTAAGCACAGACATTAGATCTTCAGATTTGTGCTCATGATTCATTTTCTATGCAGAAAAGGGAGCCTACCTGCTTATGTGTCCCTGTCTCTCTGAGCTTGTGACATACTTTTACAGAACTACTGCAGTCTCATAGCATCCATTCCCCCTGCGCAGGCTTCCACAGGTGTCTGCACAACAGTTCTGGGGTATGAAAAAAGCTGCTCCTTTACACTCTTATCTACCCTGTGTGAAATTCCCCACACCACTGCTTTTTCTGCTCTTATTAATTTTTTGTTTTCTTTAGTGTCAATTTCCAAAATGATCACTTATTCTAAATGTTCAAATTCTCTTTCAATAACACCCATGAAAATACAACCATCTACAGAAAAGGTTTGCTTCCATTTGAAAAACTTTAATATATGTATTTGCACGCATTTTTAGTTTCTCAGATACTCTAAATCATTTAGAATGAGTACAGTCAGCTTGCTTGGAAAGGACACTGAACAGTAATAATAAGTAATTTGGCAATTTGTAATTTTGATTAGCATATCAGCAATATGGACCAGCCATTAAACTCTTTAAGAAGGACAGTCTGCCCCATGATTTATTAGTCTCTGGAAAGCAGGACAGTGACAATTGCATGGGGTACAGCAGCAAATAAACCTGAAGGAGAAAAGCTCCCTGCAAGTTCTGAAATTTGGGTTATAAAGAATGTCCACCCCAGTAATGGCAGACTTTGTCTATAGAACAAAGACATGCACAGTTTTTCAAGAATGACCTAGTTACACTGCTGTAAACTGTTTATTCTGAATATACATAACACACCTCCATCCACCATTTAAAGTAGTTTAACTAGATTAATTTAAACTGTCCCTTTAGTTAACCACTGCAACTTTCTCCAGTAGGGAGAAATAAAAGTGATTTCAAGTCAAGTCATCCATTGTTTCTGTCCAAACCTGTTTGTGATTCCTCTCACTTGGGAACAAGTATGTCCCATTTAAATTCCTGTGTTGGAGTCTGCATCAAAAATATTAGAAGGTGAAAATTAAAATTAAAATTAAAATTAAAATTAAAATTAAAAACTGCTGTTTCAATTCAAGTGTTCACATAGGGAAGAAGTAAAGATGGAGATTCCTGATATGCTTATTAGCCTACTTATGTATATTGTATAGCCAGTTAAAGTTTGCCTAAGATACAATTGAACATACTTAGTCAGATTAGAAAATATTTTTTTCTTTTCATAGCAGAGATTAGAGCACTAACCACAGCTATGGAAAATCAGTGTTCAGTGCCTGCTTTACTATAGATATCATAATACAAATGACCTTGGGCAAGTCACTTAGCATATATTTGCACTGCAGTCAGACAACCTAACCTTAAAGTTCAGCATTCCTGAACTTTTTAGCAGCACCACTAGACCACTGTCAACCACCCCTGTTTTCAAAGGCCACTGTGTCCCCCTATAAAAATTTTAATCAAAAGCACCATTGTGACAACTTTTATATGGTTCAGCAAACCACTTACTATAAATTGGGAATTGCAGATGGAAATCACTCCAATGTCATGGCTTCAATATGGGCTAAATGCTGATGGTCCCAGGCAGATTTGAGCATCCCAGGCTGCTTTGTCCATACTTCCATGAGTGCCTGAGTGCCTGAGCTGGTTGCTGTCACCAACACTGCCATGCTTGTCCTTGCTGCTGCCATACTTCTTCCCCATGGCAGTGAACACAGGGCCTCAGCTGCTCACATGGAAAAGGATCAGTCTGCCTCACAGGTAGACTCACAATCTGAACATAAATGTATCAAAATGACTGTGAGGAATGCAGATGCCTAGGGTTAATGAGAGTATTTTACATATAGTCTAAAATACACTAAGTAGTTATCTTCTCAACTTTCCCTAGGAGCTTGTGGGAAGCCTTATTGGCTAGAGGTATAAGCAGCTTCCTAAAATGAAAGTGGGAGGTTATATATCTGTCAAAAATTATCTCAGTTCTGTTGGTTTAACCAGTGTCTGATTCATCTAACCTCTCTCTAGCTTGACTACAATGGAAATTAAATAAAAACAAAACAAAAAAAAACCCAAAAAAACCAGACTATTTTAAAAGAACAGAAGGTATTACAAGAAAAGAGGTTGTGTTATAATGAGGACCCCATGGCCAGCAACAACCTTCACAGATGCTAGAACCTGACAGCTTGTTTGGCTTTGACCTCAGAATTAATGTGACATACCTGATTGTGTGGAATCTTCAGACTTGGCTCTGAAATCTTATGGTAATATGTACACTTCCCATTGAAGGGAGTGGGGAAGGTATCTACCTGCATATTGCTCCCAGAGGATATAGAGTAAGGGGCAGCATAAATGAAATTCATACAAATACCAGATTTGGGGCAATCAGAATACAATCTGGTGGTGGTGGTCTTTGATCTTAATCAGTTTCTTCGTCCTTAGTTGCAAATTCTTTTCTACAGGACAAGCAATAGTAGACTGGTTTCTAAGGGAAACTTTGCCAGAATTAGGTTAAAAAATATACATTGCATACCTCATCCTCTTAGGTTACTACTTTTGTTAGGCATAAACCAACTGCACAGTGTCATGAGCTTTTTCAGTGGTTAAAACAACCAAAAGAAACCCAAGCAAACCAAACAAGGAGTGAGTCTTGCGCTGAGTCAGTGACTATTCTTCTGTGGGGAAAGAGACCATGAACATTAATGCCTACAACTAAATCAGCTGTATCTATAAATGGTATGAGTTCCCATCGCTTTCAAGTTCTAGAAGATGAAAGTCTACACAGCTGTCCTACTTTACTGTTTTTTTCTCTGCATGCTTCTTCTGAATGCTCTTGGAGAAAGAGAAAAATCTTTCAACTAGACTTCACTGTACAATGACTGAAATAGATATTGTTTTGTCACTTATAGGTTATTGCTTAATAGAAAGTTGTCTGAGCTAGTTTCCTAAGATTGGGTGATGACATATCTGAACATCACTTATCCCAATCATGTAAGCAGGATCTTTATCTTAATAAAAATCCTCTGTGCTGGGTTTGGTTTTTCTTTCCTTTGTGTTATAGATTATGTTCTGATGCATAAAAATGAATCATTTAGTCATAATTGTACCACCACAAGTTTATTGTAAACTGAAGCCACAATTGCAATTTTGGACTCCACAAAAAAAAATGCTATAAAAATTTCTAAATAGTTCTTTCTTCAGCTGCAATAACATACCATTTTGCATTACCAGATGTTAAAACTCTATAGATTATCTGACAGCAAATACTATATCAAAGGCAGTTCAAAAGAAAAGTAAAAATTATTTTCATATTTTTAATCATGCCTGCAGATGGGTTAGGATAATCTGTCATAGTTCAGAAGTAGAAAAGAAACAGACTTGATGTAACTTGGCTCAGTGGTCTGTTTCAAATATGGTTCACACACAATGGGAAAAACAAACAGGTCTTTGCTTGAGAAAACAGATGCAGCAGGCAAGTGCAAAATCTTACTCTGCTTGTTTCAAAAGCAAAAAACTAGCTTTTTAACAGTAAGAAAGACAGGTCACTCAAAAAAATTCCATGTAAACTTTTCTTTTTTTGAGATTCTTTCTGTGTTTCCCCCTTCCTCTTCCCACACACACTGAATCAACAAACCCAGATGTTCACAAGAATACGTCCCTCAATATCCTGTCCTATGCCATGCAAGTGCAAGGGGAGATGCCTTACTGCAGATGCACAGAATTCCTCACTGCTGATTGTAGTGCTGCAAAATGATGTACAGAGCGCACTTTTTATTTCTGTGTGGGAAAAGCTTCATGGACTGAACCCACTTCAGAAGCCCCAAAGATGTAGAAAATCAGTGCTCACAAAAACTGTGACTTCTGACTGTCAGCTTTGGGTGTGCACATCCTGGGTCCTTGTCTTTTTAGCAACACAATGTTCCTTCTTATTTTGGCACAGCACTGAACTAAAGAATGTGATCTGGAAGACAGAAAAGAGCCTTATACGAATAAAAACTGCAATAGATAATAATTATCGTTCCTATTTATGAAATTTATAGGGACTGGTGTTTCAGTTTATACTCACCTGAGCATAGTCTTGGTCATCTGCTTGCCCACTTTTGTCAAATATTTTCATTCACTGACACCTATTTTATTTTCAGCCAGTCTGTGATTTAAATGTGTGACCACTTGAGTCTGCAGAAAGCAGCAGGCTCAGGTTTTCTACACGGCGGCGACCCTTGTGTCACCTTCACCTAGTTTAGTTATGCCTGAGTACCTCCTAGCACCCTTCAACCAGCCCGTCTTGGAGGGCTTTAAAGCAGCAGCAAATTCACCAGGAAAGTACCAGAAAAAAAAACAAAAAAAAACAAAAAACAAAACAAAAACAAAACAAAAACCCCAAAACTAAACCCAAACCAAAACAAAAAAGCCTTAAGTGGAAGGGTTGGGGGTAGGATGGTGAACAAAACTGCCTAGTGCCTGACATTAGGGGGGTTAAAAAAGGAAAAAAAAAAAAAAAAAAAAGTAGTCCTTCACCATAAAGAACAACCTGGATGTTTACTGTGCCTGGCCGCACACCCAAGAGCAGTGAGCAGTGTCTGCGTGGCTCCCCTCCCCAGGCCGGATGGCTCCACAGCTCAGTGCCTTGGCTTAGGTGCAGTTGGAAATGCCCGAGAATGGCTCTTTGTTGATTTTCGCCTGTGCGAGAGAGCCTGGTGTTGCTGCGAAGCGAAGTGCTATTGAATTTGCTCACTCAGGCAGAACACTCGACAGGAAGGAAGGAAGCAGCCATTCTTTCTGGTCCTATTGTCTGGCCAGCAGGCTTAGGCAATCAAACAGCCCTGTGGCCCGGCTGCGGCTCCCGCTCCGGCCGCTTCTGGTGGGCCCGCCTGGGGAAGGGGGGCAAGCGGCGGACGGCCTTCTCATGGCGTTTACTTTGTTTTCCCTGCGCTCCATCACATCTTTTCACGGCTCAGGGCCTCAGGTAGCCGTTTCCCAGCCCTCCGCCTTTCTCCAGGGGAAGAGGCTCAGGGAAGGGAGGCCCGAGAGCAGCTGCAGGTGAGGTGGAGCTGCTCCAGCTGCCTCTGGACTGCCACTGGATGATGAGAAAGTGTGGGAGCAAACGGCAGGAGACTGTAAAGAGTCCTTCCAGGGCGAGGACATATTTCTGTCCTGATCAGAAGGCACTGCTTGGGGCTGAAGGCTTTTTCACAACACATTGATTGCTGGGGTGAGGTGGGAAAGGTTGCAAAGGAGCAAACCTGCCTTTTGAAAGAGGCTCATTCAAAAATGTAGATTTCTGATTCCCCAGTCTGTATCTCAGTTAGCTGCCTTTTCTCCCCGGAGAACAGGAAAGAGTGAGAAACAGAGCCAAAGGGACTGGTTTTGCGAGGCAGAACGCTGCAAGCCTGGCCTCCACTTGCAGTAGTGCCACAGGGACAGGGTGAGTTCTGCTGAGGATTCCTGACAGAGGAAGTGCAAAAAGAGTAACTGGTTTAAGCATCCAGAGCAAAAATCTGTCTGCCACTGCATTTTACCTGCCCTATTACATCCCTGCAAGGGGGACGACCCTTGCAATACTTCCAGTCTCAAGTCAAGTGGCAGCCATAACATTGCAGTGTGGATTTTGCTATGAAGCCTGTCTTGTTCTTACTGAAATGTGACCATGGGATAGCCCTCTACTATGGTTTGGTGGCTGGATAGTAATAGCTGCAGCATTTTTATTGTTTGTGGTGGGGTTTTCTCAGACAATAAGATCCAGTGGTGGATCAGGTGTGTCAGTGATATCATTCTTAATGTTGCATGACAGATAATAACATTAATAGATGACAATATCACCCTGCAAATCCTTGATGTACAGTGAGATAGTAGAGCCTGGCAAATGCAGAGGCATAGGATTACACAATCTTATTTCTGCAAGCCCAGGGATGGTTTCATAGTGGTTTAAGGACTCTAAATCCAGACTCCAGTGTTCCCACCCTTGCTGGTGTCCCAGGCTGCATGTTCCAGAACCATTTTGTTAGTCGATGTTATTGCTTCGAGTCTTGCTTGGTTGCAAGGTGTGGGCAGAGGTGGAAACAAATGACAGTCCTCGAGCCTGGTCCTCTGGTCATTGTACAGAGGTCGGTGTTGGCAGAAGGGGCAGGAGGGAGTGAAGGAGGCAGGCAGCATGGGGAGCTGCCACAGCCTGGGTTCAGGAAGATGGATGTTGCCTTTTGGCATGGCACCATGCTGAGACACTTCAAGTGCCGTGCATTTCTGGCGTAGCCAGAAATATTTGCTTATACCGAAGAAAGCTTAGAGGCTGCAGTTGCGTGTTGTTAACTTCAACAGAAAGGCATGTGTTGCTTTTAGGAATTGTGGCCTTGGAGTATACCCAACTTCCCACTTTTGTCTTAATCAGACCTCTGCTCAACCTGCTCACACCTATCCTGGTGCAAATCTAAAACAACCTTCATGAGTTAATGGAATTATTCCAGGTTTGTCAGTGCAACAGGAAGAAATCAGCATGAATAAGACCATTTTTTTTCCTTTTAATGGAAACAAGTAGGAATTACTAGAACAGAGAGTAATTTGTAGCCAAGAAGGACTTTTGAATTTGGATTTTATTACAAACTTGAAACTTTGGCTAGTTTTGATGGGATTCGTAAACGCTTTCAACAAATGTGGGCTGAGTTTCAAGTGAGGCTGGGCTCCGTTGTTCAGGAATCTGGGCCAAGGTATGGTTTTGAGTGGAAAGCATATGAAACTCACCGCATTTTCCTGATTTAGAGTCTTGCTTTGAAGTACTTGGTCCATTCAAACCCAGAACTTAAAGCAAAAACCCACATGGTGTTAGTACACTGGAGCCAAAACTATAATAAAAAATTCCCTTGAAACCCCATGATTCAAAGCTAGCACAGATCCAGATAGTCCTTATAAGATGCTACATTTAGCATATATATTTCTTAGTTCAGAACTTTAAGTACTCTGAAATCTTTACTAATTTCTGTATTCTTGAAATATCTCATTGTAAGCACTGCAGTGGAGTGGAAAGATTCAAGATTATTATGTTTGTTAAGACCTTGTCTATGAATTTATAAATAATCAATTATTTTCTCTTATCTCTTCCTAAATAAAATGTGTTGTTAGTGACCCTACTCTGTATCTATGGGTTCTTTCACTATGCTCAGGACTACAGTGTCTGATCCTTCCAACAGTGCCTGAAGCAACGGGAAGAACATCTGTTACAGGCTGTTTATTTATTTATTTATCCTTTCCCTTGAGATGCAACATGTGCAATAGAGTGTCTTGTTCTGGTTGGGGTTTTTTTGGTGTCATGATTTGTTTTATGATGAAGAAACCACCTCTTTGAAAATGTCTTACAGGGGAATTGAGTGGAGGATATTACTGGTTACAAAATTTCCCGTGAGGTGCTAATGACATATTTCTTTTTTTTTCCTTTCTCTTTTTTTTGCTGTTGAGAGGTGTTTTCGCTTTACTGCAACAGTCACATACACAAGCTCTGTGCACATATTCACAAAGCTCGACAGAACTGCTTTCAAACAAACATTTTTGTTTGAACACAGCGTAATGCAATTAGTGTTACTGCCCAGCATGCCTTTGATAGCACAATGTGCTACAAGATGACTTCTCTCTCCTCTACTGATGCACCACAATTCCATATGAGCAGCCACCCAGCGACTCGGCTGGCTTTTGCATTTCCAGTTAACTACCCTGAATCATAAAAGTCTGGGAAAGGATCTGGGAAACGTGTTCCTTCAACTACTCCAATGCTTCAGCAGTAAGGCTGGGTTTGTGTTACATGTGGAAAATCACATGTCAGTATGCGTCATTCATTGTCCTGTGCAGATCTGTTAGATGTTTCTGAGAGGAGCTGGCTGTCCCCAGCTGCCTGCCTGTAGAACATGCACAGAGCTGACAGGAGGTCTGCATGTGACTTGCTGACAGGATCAGGCCCCGGTGCTACAAGCAGTCAAAATGTTTTGGGTTTTCATCAATAATCCCAGTACGAAGGGTCTTATTTCTTGCACAGCTCTGTAATTAATCCTTGGCTGCTTTGGCTGTGATCCAGGCCAAGAGGAAGCAGGGAAGCAGGGAAGCAGGGACAGGACAATCAGAATAGAAGTCACTTATAGCTCATCAAAATCAAAGAGGTGGCCTTAAAAGTCACCTGGAAAGGGTACTGAATTGTTTTGAAGGTGAAAAAGAGGATGAAAAGGACAGCTATGAAAATGCCATGATCAAAACTAAAGAGAGAACACAGAAGTAAAGGAACCAATGTTCATTTGCAGAGCAACCAAGGATATTGCCATTACCAGTGACCTTTCCTAGGAATAGCTGCACAGGAACATATTCTGCAGTTACTTCTACTTCTTGCTGGAAATTCATAAGAAAAACCCAGACATGCAGAAGGTTTCCAAAGTCCTGTCCCCATCCATTTTTCCTCCTGGCAAGTCGTGTTAGTCCCTTCTGCACATACAGCAATGTGAAATAGAACAAGAGCTGGTTTTAAGGATGTTAGAGCAACACTGGAGAACACTGTACTGGACAACTGTCATAACACAATGTCTCAACTTAGAAGAGTGACTTGCCATTATTTCGCCTGTCCACATGCACTGGATATTAGAGCTTAATTTTTGAAAAAATCACACTTCTGGAGCGTGCATGCCAGGTGAAACACCTCTCTGTACCAAAGCTCTGCATAGTGCAGGAGGAATGAGGAAAACATTATGTTCTTGATTTCTCTGGCCAGCATACACTGGAGCTCAAACCAGCACAGTCTATGTGCAGTCAGAGCACTGACGAAGCAAGTATGTGCTTGCTTCTCTCCCTTTCCTTGACCTAACAATTTGTGTAGGGCAAACCCAGGTCATAACAGAGGCAATAATCTGGCCTGTAAAATTTCTTTGGACAGAGAAGTTAATGCTAATTCAGCATGTTTCAATTTGCTGAGGTCCACCAGGCTGCACATGATCCTGCATTGTGTGGTGGAGTTTCCTCAGCACAGCTAATCTGCATCTGGTTTGATAAAAAGCTGAAAAGCTGGTTCCATTGCTGGCTCCAAAGTTTTTTCTGATTGCTGTTTTGATGTGAAAATATAGTGGACGTCTGAGGTACTTGGGTTTCTTGTCCCACTTTTCCCTTCCCCCATATGGATTGTGATGAGTTTGTTAGCTGTCATATCTCGGAGATTAAGCTTTTGTGAAAGTTTTTTTTTTCCAGGACAGACATGTGTAAAGGGGCCCTTTCAGCCAGAGAACAAGTGTTCCTTAATGGCCGTACACAATTTTTTGGCATGCATCCATACACTGGCAGTATGATCAAACTTATCCCAGCAGACAGTACAACAGAGATAGTGGTAGGTATAGGGACCTTGGGAGCACAATGAAAATTATGTCATCTCTATTTTCTTTGAGGACTTCCACCAAGACTGATGGCCCATGGTAAATGGTGATCCTGATTTCTCTGGAGTCAGCCTAAAGGACTGTCTGGAAAATTCCGTACAAAACAAAAGGGCTGCTGAGCTGCCTTACTGACAAATTGACTTATCAGCTGGAGAAGTTTTGATTTACATTGAAATACTCTGTTGGTTACCAAGAATCTCTCTTTTAAAATTAATGACCTCATAGCTGATGAATGATGAAGCAGGAAAGGAAATGTGCTGAAGACTGAACAAAAATCATCAGGTGAAAGGGGCTCTCTGTGATTATGGAATAAAAACTAGTCATTAGGGCTTTAAAAAAACTCCAAACAACTGGGGCTCTTCTTCTCAGTGGTACTAGTGGTAGATGTTTTCTTGGAATAGAAAATGACTTCCCCCCCTCAGGATCTGTGGTACTGTAAAAACAGGTCCCTTCAGAACTGACTTCCAAATCTGCTAACATAATACTCCTCTGAAGAAGAATAAGAATGTTTGGTTTACAGTTAATTAAGGGTTTTGGGTCAGGAACTTGAAATCTATCCATTAGGATATGGTTTTCTGGTTAAGGAATCATAAATACACAGTACACTTTATTAAATAGCTGGAAAAAGACTATGTTTAAAATATGATAGATGCTTTGGTTTGTTTAGCCATAGATAAATAAATGTTGCAAGAAGAGACGTGGTTCCCCTTGGCAATAACTAGGTGTGTCATTTCTTTGGAAAAATGTATTTGGTTGTCACCTGTGCACTCCTTTTCTTTCTCCTAACTGATTTGAGGATGGAGGGAGGCAAGATAATGATAAAAGCAGAAAAGTAGAGCAATATAACATGGGAATTTATGGGTTTTAAAATCCTAAAAGAACTGTTAAAGACAGAATTGAATAGAGCACCTTCTTCTTGCAGCCTTCTGAGGTAGGAGAGAAAGGCTGTATTAGGTGTCCATATCCTGCCAGCTGGGACAGTCATTTCAAGAGGAAGACATGATTAGTGGGGCAAACAAGAAGTCAGAAGTAACCATGAAGAGGGAAAGAAACTTTTGAGGGAAAACATATAAAGAGACATATTCAGGTGCAAAATCTCAAGCTCCTGCTGTGGCTCTGACCCCAAAGACATCTCTCCTGTGTTTCAGGTGGCATAGATGGGGGATAGAGAGAGAGGAGCAGCATCCAGACAGGTGCCCTGGAACTGTGAACCATTACTTTGTGAGCAGAGTAGTGTTACAGACAGTTCATCATTTCCAGGACCTTTCTTATGCTAATTCCCCAGACTTAGGGGAAACTTAAATTCCTTCCCTTGCTGAATGGAACCAATCCTCCATCAAGAGTTAATTTTAAAAAGAGAGCAAACAGAAGGACTTCATGTTTGGCAAGCTTGGGGTTAGAACGTTCCCATATACACATACACATTTAGAAGAGAAGTGTCTTGGTATTCATGATACTTGGTGATAGAGTAGCAAAAAGCTTTCCATTAAGCATGAAAAACAAATATCACAATTTATCTCAATTCTTCAGTCTTTTATGTGCTGAAGGTATTTTTTATGTGAGTTTTTGTGAGATTTTTCACACTTTTTTTTTTTTTTTGTGAATGTCTTTCATTTCAAGTTACCCTTGTTCTGGGTCTTTTTTTAATTCCCTTTGGCCAAAGCATTTCTGAATTTCTGCCAAGGAGTTACTATGTAAAGCCTGTTGTACTCAAGAGTTGGATTCCCATTCCTGGAATCATGACTAGCAACCCCAAAATAGAGTGCATTGTTGTTTCAGAAGGAAAACAAGAGAGGAAAGAAATCTTAGGAACAAACAGAGAAGGATGAAGCCAAGCGACAGTTACAGACTCTTCAGAAAGCTACTCTTCAATTAGACATTTAGATTGGCTGCTAAGGAATCTAATCTAGATGGTAGGAAAAACTGCATTTGAGGTAGAGACAAATCTTATAAATTAATGCTATGAATAGCTACCTATTTTTGTTTCCTGTCTGCTTGTATTTAGGAACCAGCATCTCTGCAGCACTTAAGGGGCAGGACACTTTGGAATGTCCTGTTTCTCCTGCAGAATGCATTTTTGTTTCTGAACACAAAGCGTGACTTCACCAAACTACATTGCAAATTCATTCTCTCAGGAAGAAAAATATGGAACAATCAGTGCAAGGGGAAAATAAATAGAGAGCATATTTTTTTTTAATGATACAGTAAGAAAATGAGCTAGCAAAAATATTGATATATCAACAAAGAAATACTGAGAATTTACAGCAAGATTCCGTGCTAAGGGAATCTTTCAGGAAACATCCTTTGCTAAAGTAAGTATTTTCAGGAAACATCTTTTGTTAAAGTATATTACAGAATCCTAAGTCAAAAATTCTGTACCAGGTTATCATCTCATCAACCTAATGTGCTCGGCATTGCTAAATAATAATCATTATTAACAGCAGAAACTTTTAAAAGCATGGAGAGCTTGACTGGAGGAAAGAGAAAACTTTGGGCTAGCAAAGAATATTGCATTTATGACACACAAGTGAACAAGCCTGTTTCTGTATTAAGTAACTTATGATGAACTCATCAATTCCCTATAATATATACAGAAACAAAATCCTACTTTTGCCTTTATTATATATGATTAATATTGATTAAGATGTTAATATGAAACAAGTCAAGACCAGGCAAGAGAAGACAATGATTTTGGCCTTTGCTTTCAGAGGGTGTTAGCATCACAGGTTAAGCTTGAGAACCTGTAAAGGACTGAGTGTAGAAGTGAAAATCCACCCTGGGAAAGTTCATCTCCTTTAAAGTCCATCAGAATTGTGCATCAAAGACCAGATACAGCCCAAACTCACCAGCTCATGTGCAAGCCTCAGCCAGCATTATTAAAAAAAATATATATATATTTGTGCATATGTGCAATATAAAGTCTATATTAAAATCCAGTCATAAAATAGGTCAGAATTCCCAGGCTAGAAGTACATGGTGACACTCTAACTATCTAATTGCACACCTATTTTGTCTCTCTGCTTTAGGTAACTAATGAAGGAGTAGCACCAAAGATAATATGCACTATGTAAGGACACGGTCAACAGAACGGAATGGGTGGCTTTGAGCACTAATGAAATATTTTAATTTTTGAGGTTTAGGTACCCACTTGGGGAATTTGATGTAGGAGCAGAGAGGTTCTCAGTCTGGTTATCTTCAAACACAGTAGATATTTTAGCACTTTCCTTTTGGAGTAGGCTGTCTGCCCCAGTAGACAGCTGAAATTATGTGTTTTGTGCTTGCATTAGATGAACTGAACTTCTCCTGAGCTAGACAAGATTTCACAATCACATAGTTTTGAAATTTTTTTTAAAATTCTGGTAAAGGGGTCATGAATATAGAAATACACAAATTTTCTTTTTCTCCTGTAAAGGGGTAAGCAAAAGGTGGCTAGGTGGCTTAAACAGAAATTCAGCTTACGACTCTACAAAACTGACTCTACATATAATACAGAAAGCTTTATCAAGTCGAGATACACAAAATATTCCTACAGAAAGCATCACTGTGGAGATGTGTGGCCAAAACACAAGGTCAGACAGTACCACTGAAATCAGATTGATATAGGCACACACTCTTTTTTTTTTTTAACCTATTTTGGTACACACAAGTACACGTGTGTCTCTAAATAAACTACTGTGTTTGCATCTAAAAACATTGCTATGTCAGTTTTTGTAATTAGATCCTTTAGTGTCTGTTATTGATCCTTTCTGCATTTCTTTAGCTTAGACTTGTGAATCAGAAAGTGAAATGCAGAATGTTACCATATACAAAAGCAATGCTAAAGAAAATGTTTACCATGTCCAGCTTACAGGGCCAGACAGTCATGCATGGTATCAATCCAATTTGCTCATGGCCCATAACATAAAAATCTCAGACATTTGCAGGAAAAGGATGTTTGGGGACTTGGTGCTGCGTGATCCCAAGGAAAGGATGTTCAGGCAGTGGTGACACTGGTTAAAACTATGCTTGGTGTGAGTTCACAGACAGACACTCCCTAATTTAGCACAAACTTGGAGTGACAGTTTTTTTCTTAGGAATGACAGCATGCTACAAGAATGTGGAATTGAATGTAACCCAGTTCAGAGGCAGAGGTTTCTTTCCTCCAGAGCAACGCATTTGCTTTGCATCACAGACAGAAGAGGCTAACTGGCTTATACTATGCAGTGCCTTATTGTGCCCTGATTTGGGTCAAGCCTAAGTGCATCACATTCAGTTAACCTGTTAGATGTGCCTCGCAAAGACGTTGTGTTTCTGGCTCTCCAAACATCTGATCCAAAATAGGGTGGATATGGGCAATACAAATACTGGCTTTCTCCTTGTTCTGTTGAATCTGGCTGCAACAGCAGCTGTAGAGAACACAGTAAGGATATATCAAAAACCAAAAGCTGGACATTTGTAACTTCTAGGTAGATTACAGGAAAAATCATTCAAGTTTTCCACAAATAGTCTCAAAATCAGAGTGGTTTGATATTATGAGTTGAACTCCATGAAAGAAGAAATGAGCAAATGCGAAAAAAAATGAAAGTCAGTTTCAATCTGATCCTCATGACTCTTTCATGGCTTTATTTCTTCATAGTACTCACTTTTGAAATGCAAAGGATTCAGAATAAAGTGAAGAAGGACACTAGAGATTTGATGCAGTGTGTGCAAGTCGAATGATGTCTGACAAGCACCTGAAGGATTTGATTGAGAATTAATGGAGTAAAAAATAATTACAAAAATTTCCATCTGGTTACTGTTGGTAATAAGAGACACTGGTAATCATGTCTTAGAAAATGTGTTTCAGAGCATATAATATTATAACAATGTCCAAGAGAATTAAAAGGAGAAAAAAGTTTGTATCTACTCTAGATCAATAGACAAAAGAGTGAACTATACGACAGTGCTAATATAGGAGGCATATTTCTTTTAGCTCAGTTATTGATCTCTGAGATAATTACACTGTACATCAAAAGAAATTCAATCATATCCGTGTGTTACTTTGTAAACAGCATTAGCATTGTTTGGACACGTAATCTTACAGCAGGGAAAAAGCTTTCAAACGAAAATGTATATAAACCACTATGGGTTTGCTTTCCCAGATCTGAAGTATGCATTACAGCCAAGCAGATATAGTCTCTTGCTGATGTGGTTCTAACAATTTTAACAGAGCTATAAAGACAGCAGTATAAATGTCAATTACAGGCTACAGTTCAATCCACACAATTTTTTCTCTAAATTTGTACTTACAATTTAAGCATCTTCAAAGCCCTTTTACATTGCAGTGACTCTTTCTGATCAAGGGAACATCGGTATTAGGGGCAATCCATCCCTACAAGAGCTAATTCTTGGTTCAAACTAGGTCACCCAGTTTTGTGAATGAGATCTCATATCGTTTATCATTTTGGCAAGAATAAAGAAATTGCAGTCCTTATAAACCATAGCTGCATAAGGCAGCAGATGATGAGGTAAAAAAGATCTAGCAAGAAATTTGTTTTGTCAATATGTTGATGCAGAGGGCTATATAGACATTAAAGGGTTTTGAAGTCCTTCCCATTCATAGGTGACAGAAAAAAACAAAATCCTTTTCAAAAATGCTCAAAGTTCCAAGTGCCAACTGTCCAGCTCCTTAAACCCAGCAGATTCCTCCAACAACCTCTTCAGGGCAGTTATTGTGGAGGGGAATAATCCCATCTGCTGTTGTGAGACCCCACCACCATTCAGCTCTGGGGTCCTCAGCATGTGAAGGACATGGACCTGCTGGAGTGAGTTGAGAAAAGAATCACCAAGATGAGTAGAGGGATGGAACATCTCTCCTATGAGGAAAAGCTGAGACAATTGTTCAGCCTGAAAAATGAAAGGCCTTGTGGTGACTTAAGTGCAGCTTCTCAGTACCTGAATGGAACCTATGGCAAAAATGGAGGAAGACTTTTTACAAGGGCATGTAGTTACAGAACAAGGAGGAATAGCTTCAAACTGAAAGAGATTAGGGTTAGATTAGATAATAGGGAGAAATTCTTTACAGTGAAGGTGGTGAAGCACCAGAACAGGTTTCTCAGAGAAATTATGGATGCCCCATCCCTAGAGGTGCTCAAGGCCAGGTTGGATGGAGAACTGAGCAGTGTAGTCTAGCGGAAGGTGTCCCCGCCCAGGGCAGGGAGTGGGAAGCAGATGATCTTTAGGGTCTCTTCCAACCCAAGCCATTCTGCGATTCTGTGATTGTCATCCTGTCAAATGCCAGGCTTGAAAATATGGCTCTCCTACAGAGTTGTGTGCAGCTCTTTTCTAGGGGTGATACGTTTTCCCTTTTTCTCCTGAGACACGTTGATTTTTTCTCTGAGAAGCATTCCAGAGAAGGATTGCATCAGCCAATGCATGTAGAGTTGAAAACCAGCTTTGTCAATGGTGTTGTCCCTCCACAGTCAGTTCCAGTGGGGAACTGACTTTGGGATCCTGCAAGGGATGCCAATCCTTGCCTTTTACACAAGCCATCATATGGAACTTCATGCATCACACAAAACAGAGTGATAAATGTGTTGTCACTGCAAAAATATGGAAAGTCAGATGTAAAGCATGAAAATATACAGTTGTTTGAGTTAAAAATCAATGTATGCAACATGGAGAATGCTTCTCTGATTCACTTATTTGCATTTTATATTACTGCATTCAATAAATCTCTCTGTTAATGAAAACTGTAAAGCACTTCCAGATGGCCTCCCTTCTGAACACAAGAATGGGCTGAACCTCACAGCTTTGCTGAGGAATTCAGGTTTATCTGTTGCAGAAGACACAGGGCATTTCCCCTAAACTTGTCCCAGTGACATGCTGGGGCAAAACACAGTATGAAATACAAGTATCAGCTCCTGGCTGGACAAGGGTTCCAACATTTACGTATAATTAAGGGTGTGGTTTGGAAGGGCAGAGGTAATCAGGCACTGAACATTATTAAAAAAGCAAATCCTTTGCTAAAACCATGTAAAACATTTGTGTAAACTCACTGCCATTGTAGTAAAAACACATCACAGCATTGTTAAAGATCTTGATTCTTTGCCCCTAAAAGTGCAAAACAGTTTATGGGTCATAGAGTTTGGGGGAATATTGTACAATTGTCTTGTGAAAGAAGAAAGAAAAGGATTGTACGTCAGCTTAGTTTTATCTGAATTCCCTTCTGAAATACTCAGTTTAAGATGTAATAGGAGGTTCACCACGGCCTATTTCTTTCCTTACTTCCTATACAACTGTTGTAACAGAAAAGCTGCAATCATGGTGAGCTCAAAGGAACAAAGGTATGATATGAAGACCTTAAATATATTACTCTGAGACACCTACATATATTAGTACCCAGACCTCCTGAAGAATCTCCAGAATTTTCAGGATTTGAATAAAGAAGCCTTATTCTGGCTCATAAAAATTACTGGTAAGCTAGACAAGGTGGGATTCACAGAATTCAGGTGTGAGGCACTCACCTAAGAATCCCTTTATAGGGGAGATAGAGAAAAAGGTGCATTAAGGATAAGAGTAATTTGACCTATTTTCACCATCTCTTTTAGGATGGGATGAATCATGCTCTAGAAGTGCTTATTTTATTTCACTGAACATAAATGAGAACAGAGAGAGACTACTTCAGACCTTAACTACTTCTACACTAGGATTTATGGTGACTGAGATACTGATGTCTATATTATATTAAATTATTTCCAATCACATCTACCGATGTTGATTTTCAATTAAGCACAATAACAAGGTTCATTTAGGAGAATGTCTTACATCCTATGCAAAAGAAACTGGGAAAATAAGAAATAAGTGAGACTAAGATATAGTCAGGTGCCTGTTTTAGTTTATGTGCAGAGTAACTGGTTGGATTAGTAATGGGCCTGAAATACTAGAAGCAAGTCTGATGGCAAATTGTTCCATCAGTGAGAAATTTTCCTCTGACGGAGAGCTACAAATATATGTGAACATATGATTTAATTGTTTATAAAAGCAAAAGCATAACATGGGATGTCATTTGGGATTTGTTAAAAGGGAGAATGCAGAGGCAGAAGCTCTTCTAGCCTTATTGATACAATCCAATGTCAAAACATAAATTAGTTGATGGCTGTAAGGGAATCTATTTCTTACGCTGGTATTACAGTAAATAATTACAGTAAGCAGAGGAAGCCTGACATTTGTGTGGTATATGAGTTGTATTTAGAAGTATGTATTAATATATAATATACATATGTTTATGAAACAAGCAAGAAAGATCAAACAATTAGAATATGGAGAGTTCCAGTTTCCATTCTTTCTTCAGAAATTCTGTTTTGAGAAACAGATGGAAACTGCTCATAAACAGCATTTCTTTTTAAAGAACATATGTATGTGGTGGTGGTGTATGTGTTTCATGAAAATAAAAAAGGACACGCCATCCGTCATATAAAAAATTAAACAGCCATGTCCCACATTGCTGAGGAATCGGTTTAAAATTCATATGGTTGTAAATGCTATTTATTTAGTGCTTTGGGAGGAGAAATATTTTTATTATGTTTATTTTATAAAATGTTCTTCAGAAGACACCAAGTACAGTTAACTTACTCTTCCTGCTCACTCTATTTTCAACATGTGAAGTCCTTGGAAAATTTCCCACTCCATACTTTGCAGTCTTCCAGATTTGTGTCTTGGCATTTACACCTATGTCCTAAATTTATATCTTCTATAATCCTCATGTATTTTGAGAATGTAAAACTTCCAAATGTTTTTTTCAGGTGTGGAGGTTTTTGTGAGTGGTTTTTTTTTTTTTAATGGATTTTTTTTGTTTGTTTTTGTTTGAGGGGTTTTTTTTTGAGTAATATTGTATTAGCAACATTGTATTGCTATTAACATTAACTTCCTAAAAATGCATGCTTGTCTGAGACATCCAAGTATTATAGAAGTGCAAGGCCAGACATGCTAAGCTTCGTCCTTCCTTCAGGAATACCCTCTGGTGTGCAGTGAGAAGTAGCACCCAAATGTGTCCAAAAGCGAGCTCATTTACAACCGCATTGTAAATGAGAAGTCAAATTGCAGAAGTCAAATTTTGCTTTTGTCAAGGACTCCATTGGTAGGCTCTGAACTATCACCCACCTGCCTCTGCTTCAGTCTCCCTCTTCCTCCCAGGTGTCATCACTAAGAGCCACAGAGGGGGGTTTTTCCCTCCTTGTACCTACCCTGTTCCCTCCTGCAAGGCACTGATGGTGCTGGTGTCTGCGTGCTGGGCAGTGCCATGGTGTGTCCCTGCCATCAGACAGTTCAGTGGCACAAACCTTCTCTCCCTGGCCCAGTGGTTTCAGTGCACCTTCCACTGCCATGACACAGTCATTACTTTAACTCCTGTGGTTAATATTCTAACTCAAATGTGTTAGAATGTTAGCTTGCCTCCTTAAGATCCCTCCTTAAAGCCCCACTTTCAGCAGCTACCTTTCTGTCAATATGCTCTAGGTTGGCGCCAACCACTTCTCCTCACACCTGTGATTGCATCAGGGGAAAAAAAGACCAAAATAAATATTTACAGTGTACATGCAAGAAGAAAAGGGCTGTTTTCCCTTTTCTGTCATTGATTTCCTCGGTTCCTCAGTTACTGGTCCTGCTCTATTTATTTATGATTCTCTGTCTAACTTGGACTGCATTTCATGGACAAAAGTCCTTGCTGCTTTGCTGTGATTGTTTGTGCTAGTGCTGCATAGGATAACAAAGAAAGGAAAAAAAAATAAAACCATGGAGAACACTCCAGATGAAAGCAATAGTAAACACACAAAAATTGGCTGAAAGACTCAGAAGAAGATAGCAAATAAAATGACTGTTTAAATGTCCATTTTAAAATCTATTATCTTTCACATTCATAGTGCCTTCTTAGAATGGCACATGTTATCCTTTAACCTACTAGGTGTGTGAAAAAACCCAAAAACCCTGTGTAGAAAACACATGATTAAAATTAGGTTCTAAATGCTAAAGAAGCAATAGCAGGCTTTTATTGTTGTTAACAGGGTTTTGCATTTTTCTCCTAAGTGATTGCAGAATTCTTGCTCTGCATAAAAATCCAGATATAATGGTAAACAGCATTTCAAAAGGAAAAAATCTTCTCTTTCTTACGCTTTCTTTTGGTAAGTACACCAAAATTTTCAGAGCAGTTTGGCTTACCTCTAGTATCCTGTATGTACTGTAGAAAGCTGGATATAGGAAACCAGGCAGAGCTTGATCTTCTCCTCATGTGGAGACCAATAAAGTTTCCATTTATTGGGACCTTCTATGTCCCCAAATCTCCTAAATACTCAGGTTGCTGACAAGAATAGGCTTTGCAGGACACCCCACTGACCCTGCTGGATTCAGAATTGAGTGACAGTTATCAGGAAATAAAATCATGCTAAAAAAGCTGTCATTTATATGCTATAAAGTGATGGTTTGTTCAGTTGTGTTTGTTTATGCTCTGAAATATCCTAAATTCACAGGTTTACAAGATGGACAATGGGATAGTCCCATACATTATAGGCAGCATAGATGCTACATCTAGCAAAGAAAGTCTGTGAAATGCTTGTTGCCAGAAGCCAGGAAGGGCACAAGGGGGATGGCTTTCATTCTACCTGCTTTCCTTGCCTCTTTTTTTAAACATCTCCTACCAACATCAACAACAAAAAAGTATACTGAGATAAGCATACATTAATGTATGACTGGTCTGACGTTCCATTCTCATTACAAGGAATGAAAACCTTTGAAAGTTAATGGCTTGCTCTGTCCTAAAGGAAATGCTTCCTGAGTGGGGGGAGCTGCATCTTCCTGCCTTTGCTTTTATCTACTCTGGGGCTAATGGAAGACATCAGTTTCCTGTTCTGTCAATCATGCCTGTCAGGCAGACACTGAATTCACTTTAATCAAAGCCACAAACTTTTAACAAGATGTACACGGAAGGTGTCTCCCTTGCTTGAACAAATGTTCTGTACCTTTTGAATCATCAGCTGTTCACTTTGTAGGAGGAGCAGATGCTGAGGAAACCTTCCTATCATTCCACCAGCTTCAATAACCCTGCTGATTTGTACCAGCTGAGTTTCTTTCTGTGATTTACATTTTCAAGCCTCTCAGGTATATACATCTACAACTGAAGAAACAGTCAAACTTCTGCTTTTCTTCAATTGAAACCAATAAACATACTTCTGAGGTATTATTTTAAAATAAAGTTTTGCTTGCTGCTTTTCTCAAACAGCTTTCTATCACCACAGAATTATTTTTTACTTAATATTTTTTATAATTTTTATAATATTTTAAAATTGTTCCTTGTTGTTGGCATCATAGTTTAATGGTAAAAAAGAAGAGAGGTCCATTTATTTGGATAGAACTCCATCAGGCATTGAATTACTTGGAATTTTTTCTATTTGGGATATTATCAGTGTGACCAGCAACTGAGGACATAGATAATGATGGCAAATCAATTTTAATGTAAGAAGGCAAATAACATGTTGTTCCTACTCATAATGGCACTGCTACCTTTAAAAGGCCAGAACTGAAAGACTTAAATCACTAAACTTCACATGTTCCCTGTTTCAACTCTACCACACAGACAAAATCTCTTAAGACCCTGGGGCACTTGTAACTTGAGTATCCTGCATGTCCTATGGCTTAAGTCTTTATAGATTACTTACAAAGATCAGATAGTGCAGAGAAATTGAGAGCAAACCATGTTCACTTTGATACTGTTTTCATACCAAATGAGGAAAATAAAAGTTTCCTCTTTGAAAACCACATGAACAGAATATATGTTGCCCATGTTATAAAAACAGGAAAAGTTGTATTACAAATGTATTCTTACAAAGAGCTCATCATTTTACCCCTTTTTTAGAATTTCACTTTTAAATTCTTATCTTTAAGAGAAAAAAAGGTAAGAGGAAAAACATTCCAAAATGTTTTAAATTACCCAAGCAGAAAAGCTACAGTAAAAGCTAACAGATGGATACAAAGTCTTTGAAGAACTTTTTGAGACCTATAACCTTGAATCTTTTTTCATTGAATAGCTAATAATCATGATTTAAAAGTGCAGAGCACAAATGACATCTTACATTTGACACAAAAAATAGTATGGAAGTGTTTTTCTATTTCCATTTTCAATGTCATATCCATAATAATCATAACTTCAACCACAAGTTTTGCTGCTCCTGATTTAGCAAAAGCAAACATACTTGCCACCCCCAATTTATCAGGAGTAAATATTGCATATCAAGAACAGACTTAAAATAAATATCCGGTCAAATGGAAGAGATGGGAATTGTTCTGCCAATTAGTAAATTATTCAGTGCTGGTAGTGTTGCAGCTATGTAACTGTTGCTAATTGCCCAGCTATATTTACTGAATACCAGGAGGAAAATAAATAAATAAAAGATGCTCTGAATCACTTGTCTGTCTGAAACAAACCATCAAAGTGTGCTGTTGTGTTCAACTTATTTTCTCCAGAAGTATAAAATCCTCTTGCTGGAAACTTTGATTGGTAATGGCTTCTGTTCTCTAAATGCTTACGCACATATGTACATTTGCTCAAGTAAACAGGCCATGAGACTGTCCCCCTGAATAATGTGACAGATACAACAAACTATGGGTCTGTCTGACTCCTTTAATGTTTACAAAAACCTTAATGTCTTGAAATCTGTTCTTAGGAGGTAGATAAATTTTGATATTTCTCACATTCGATTTAATGTCACTTTATGTTCCATTATTGAAAGGGACATTGAACATTTAATGCAAAATAAAACAACAGTCTGTACCTTAGGTTTTTTTTTCATATTTTCTGAATCTTGAGGCTCTAAGCAATATTAATGGGAATTAACTTCTCATTGTAGATGATGTCAAGATCTGTTATAAAAGGGGAAATTGAATCCACAGACATTCAAAACATAAATGCTAGGCCAGCACTCACCTATGCCACTGACATCTAGTCTGTCTGATGAAATATAAATACTTTTACTTATCTTTATTTTTGCTTCTCATTTTGGAAAATAAAGCATGCTAACACTCTTCCTTGCTGATTTTACAGTTTTCTTTGTGATCAGTACTGCCTCTTTCTCATTCTACTTCTCTTTCCCTGACCTCCACATCTACTCCTTTACCCTACCTGAGGTTGCCATGACTGCAAATCTCATCATTTGCTTCCTTACCCACCACCAAGCAACTCAACTGTTTTCTTTAACAAGTGAGCTGCAGGTACCTAACTTAAAAATGAGGCAATGGAGCCTGTGAGATGACAATAGGAAGGAGTGCAGGGAAGGGGTACCATGAACATCAACATTTTATTGCCTGGGAATCAGTTGGTCTTACCTTGTTTGTCCCCAAGTGCAAATGACATTGAGTGTTTTTTTCTTTTTACTCCCAAACCCCCCCCCCTCCATTTTTGCTGAGCTCACTTCAGTTAAGAACAGCTCATGTGAGGGCATCTGATCTCATCAACAGGAACATGGACTAAGAGTATTAGATTTGTGAAGGCAAATTTTCCCTGCTTTCCTCGATACTTGCAAGTCTTTTTATCACAAGGGCACAGTCACCCTATTAAATGCCCTAGATTATTGTCTTGTCACAGCTGCATGCGACAGCTAAAACTCTTCCTGCCGTGGTACTCAAATGGCCATTTTAAACCCGTTTTCCAACATGCAGTCATACCTATGAGATCAGTAACGGTAACAACAAAAAAAAATTATTCCTTGGTAACCAGTTCAAGTCCAGAATATGAGTGTTGTAAGGCTGGGTTTATGAAGTGATGGAAGGAGGTAGTGTCACACTGACCTCAGTAGACTGGGACAGCGGATGTTACTTGGCACTTGTTCTGATGGTCCCAACAGGCAGCCCCAGGAGTAAAACAATGATCTCCTCAATGCTGGTAATGTTACCCCTGAGTAAAAACATGCCAGCAGGGCGGTGTGAGGAAGCACATACTGTTTGCTTTATGCTGTATCTCTGCAAAGCTTGTTCTAGCTGCAAATGCATATCTCCTGTGAATCCTGGAGAGGATAAAAGAAAACCAGATTGGGCAGCTAAGTGAAAGCCTCCTCCCTCTCTGGCTGCATTAAGACAGTGGTGTTCATTTGAAATAGGTTGACCTACATGCAAATCAATAATGCACAAGGTAATCATATAATGCAAGGAATGGAAATAGAACAACAAAAATGGGTTTGGATCCAATATTTCACTTGAATTTAAATTAATCTTGGTGATCTTTTAGTGCACAATATACCAAGAAAGGCAAAGAGTATATTAAATTACCTACAGACAGTCCACAGTCATAAATTGTTTAGAAGAAAGCACTCCTTATGGCACTTCCACTTTTTATTTCTTCACTGACTCCATTAAGATATAAAAAAATAGAATACAAATGTTTTAGTCTGACAATGAAATCTTTGATGACATTTAATTAAATAAAAAGGGACACAAGCCAAGGGAAATATTACAGCATAATATCACAACAAATTAGTCCTGGATTTAGCATTACTTTGACATGAGAAAGAAATACATCAGGGGGAGAATTTTTCCAAAGTACCTTTTCACTTTTAATTTACATTTAGGATGCCTAAACCTACTGCTAAGGACATGGATCTTGCCTTGCATTTTGAGTTAACCAGGATCAGATGCCTATCAGTAGCGCTGATTCTGCTGTGAAAGTTTGCAAGATTCAACCTTTGGTCCATATTTAGTTAAAACAATTCTTTACATTTAGTTTATTTTCAGGATTGAATCAAAATGGCACTGCAAATATAATCAAGAACAAATGGGCTTCATAGTACTTGTCATCTACTCCTATTTTTTGTTCAAAACTTGCATAGATGTGAATGCTGTGTGTAACATGGATTGTGTATGGCCTTTTCTGAAAAATATGTTTAATTTCTAACTGCGCATGGTTAGCTGTACAAGAAACACATTTCATGTTTTTGTTTGATTTATCTCTTCCGCTTGTCTATTTGTTCCTGTACTGACTCATAAATTTTTTAACAGGAACAAATATGATAAGAGTAATAGGCGAGTATGTGTATCTACATATGTCTCTCTCTATATATACATGAAGTATGTGGCCTCACTGAGACTGTTTTGGCTGCTGGACAACCTTCTGTGTTATTAATCAGGCCTTACATTGATTTTGATCACATTCTTATGTGAAGGATATTCTGGAGGGATAATTCACAGATAAACATCAGGCTTGTATTCACAGAAAGGCAAAATGGCTTTATTGACTATAATAAGTTATCGAAGTGCAACAGAGGCACAGCTATGTGCCTGAACTGTGGTTATGTTTCTCATGTACTAACTATTTCTATGTGCTTACCCTTTTTCATAAGGGTGAATGCATTCTAGAGGCAACACTTTCTATTAGATGTGTTTAATTTTACTTTCCTCTGTAGTTTTGAACCTATTTAAATGAATAATGATGGAAACTACTACCTGTTTGAAACTACTTGTTTTAAACAGGATTACTGATACTGACCTGTGCCAGCTGGGAGGAAAGTGGGAAGAGTAGAAGGAGAGGACAGACCCCATTGTAACCACATTGTGCTGCTATAAAGTTGAAGAATTGTCCATGTCTCATGATGGCAAGGTGGCCAGGTGGTTACACAGCCCCTTTCCATATTCCTTTCCTCTTCCTGATCAATGTTGCAACAAATGGTTGTCATTGTAGCCAAATCACTCCTGGTTACAGTCTTGGGCTTCAAGCTGCCCTTGAGCAGGTGCGTACATCTCATTTAAAAAGGGCTCAAATGAGACTGATTTTTACACTGACTTTACACAGTTAAATTCTGAAATATGCAGGAATTGTGAGCATTTGGCATGTCTGGTAATCAGGCTTTATGGACCACAAATACCCTGAAGAAACTATTTTAATTTCAGCATCATAACATTAAAACTCCTATGTGGTCTGTAGAGAATAATTTAGGTTAGGAAACATTTCCTTATCTATAATATTGATGTCTACATCCAACCTCTCCATTTTAGGCTCCTTTTATTGTCAACAAGGAAACATTCCCAGACAATGATTCTGCTGACTTAGATATCTGATTTAGATATAATTATTTTAAGGTAAGATGAAAGTTAGATGAGGTTGATCCCACTTGTAGTTTTCCAGTTTAGGGAAAAGCGGGGTTTTTTTCCCAACTAAAAAGTCTTTCTTTCATTTCAGTTTTGTTTATTTCCATTTACTTACTAATACAATACTCAGATTGTGCTTAGTGCCACACATACACACAAGAAATGGTCTTCTTTACCCAAAAGTTTGCAATTTATTTGAATAAATAAGCAGACAATACTTCATACATTGTCTTTTATATGCTGGTGTGAACTGGAGTTGGTGCAGTACTGGAGAGAGCAAAACAGCATTAAAATGATTTATCACAAGTTAGTATTGTATAAAACCTCTTGATTTATCATCCAAATACTTAATTTCAACTACAAATAGCTTCTTGCACAACCACTGGCTTTAAGTCCCAGGAATGTGTATGTACATGATGAGATAAAAGGAATTATTATGGTATTAACTGTAGGAAATAAAGATCAAAGGTTACCGTCATGACTTTTCCTGAACTAAATGTATGCTTTGCCTCACAGAGAGGCAACTGTCCTGAAAATTTAGTGAACAATACCTAAGATTATATTTATATAAGTATTATTTTCTCTTTCATAGTTCTGTGTAAACTTAAGTAAAATAGTTTCCTTCAACAAGTGCCTAAAAAATTTCAATATTCTCCATATAGTTTGTGGCTGACTTCTTCTTCCAATCCCACGATCAAGTTTGCATGCATTTTCTTCAAAGCTGTGTGTTTAATCTTTTCTGGTGAAACAGGAAACTTTGGTAAGAGCAGAGAGGTCTGGAAGTGAAACAAAACTGTTCAAAAATTCTTTTACTGTTGTTTTTACATTGAAGCATCATTATGCCTTTCCGATATGCAACAAAAATTGTGTAAGCGGAACTGGGATTATAGGAACCCAACAATAATAAAAAGAAACCCCCTCCATTTTTTTCTGGTTCGTTAGAAAAATCTTTATGAATGTTTCAGAATGAATGTACCTGGCCAATACTAAATAAAGTACTTTAAATAAACTTGACAATAAAAGCTTCTAAATGAATACTATTTTCCCTTGTAAGTGGTCTTTGCTCTCTTAAACAGCTATATAAAATTATTGTTTTGAATCTGCCCACAGATAGTTCATAAACTCAATGACCACTGTTCAAGGGAACTGTACATTCTTCTTAGCCAAATAGCCTAAAAAAAGTGAATAATTCCTGTGCAGGTCTACAAACTTTTCAATCTTTTAAAAAGGAAGTGTGGTGGCTAAGGATTATGTTGGCTGGGACAGGAAACTTTTAGAAAGCACTATTTTCAGTGTTTGGGGACAAGTGCCCCACTGAGGCTCTGGGTACTGAGGCTGTTCCAGTTTTTCCTCACTTTTGCCCCATTGCAACCAATCTTTTTCTAAAGTTCAAACATATTGAAGAAAATAGTTTTTTACTGTCTACTTGCAGCTGTTGGAAAATATGTATCTTGCTATTATTTTCCATTTAAAATAATGTCATTCTGGTCTTTGGGGGCTATAATGAAGTATGTAGCCTGCTGCCTGCATCCTAGCCACTAGTCCAAAATTATTGACACAGGAGTCCTTAGACACCTCAAAACATGGGTATCAGTCCCACAGAGCAAGGCTGCAGAAAGGAATACAACACTGTATGTTGCTCAAATGTTCAGATAGGTGCCAAATAGCTGACTGAAACAAAATCCAGAAAACACACATGTTGATATGGTGAGAGGAAGAATATATTAAAAAAAAAAGGAAAAAAACCCAAATCACAAACATTACCTCTTTGTAACATCAAAGTCACTGTCTCAGCTTTTGTTTCTTTTTGTATTCATTATGGTTTCCAGACACCCATTATTAGTATCTGTTCTTCTACAAAGAGCCTTTCCTAACTATTGTGATCTGCACACTCTGTCACCTCTGCACATTTTCCTCAGCGGAATCTACCTGAGGAAGGTGAAGGATGTCACTGACAAGTCTTAGGCTTCCTGAATGTGCTGTAGCACACATCAGCACAAAGCACAATGATAGCCTTCTTCACCAGTGACGCTGCTGTTCAGTGCTCAGGCTCCCATGTCCAGACAGCACAGAACATATCTCAGACTCTGGGAAGAATGTTGCATTGACCTAAATGATAGACAAAGAATCAGTTCTCCATAGATAAAGCAACAGAAGGTGAAGAAATAATCTCAAATATATTACAACTCAATTTTCAAAACCTTCTTCTATTCTTTCTTCCAACTCCATATTTCCACAGGAAAGTGATTATTCTTTTTTTTTTTTTTGTTCATGAGCACTCTGAGATGTTAGGAAAGAAGAAAAACAGGTAGAGAAGTCTGACTTGCCTGGCTAAGAGAGAAAGAACATCTCTCCTCTTGAATAGGAAGGCAAAGGGAAAAACACAGGGGATCTTATGATTATTAGGAGAATAAAACAAAGCAGTGTAGTTGAAACAAAGTACTCCTTACACAGATGAGCGAATAGCTCAGGAGGAGGAAAACTGTTCAATCTTAGGGCCTTTGTCCTGGGACAAGAGATCAGCTATCACATTCCTTACTCATCAAATGTTTTGAGTTTATTTGAATCAATAAAACTTTCAAATTTTGCTTGATCAAAACAGATAAACAGTTGTTTATTTACGTATTATTTTTTCATGTCAGATCATTTGGTTATTTTGAGGGAGGAAATGCACTTTTTTCTCTCACTTACAAAAGCTTTCACACAGACAGTCATATGGTGGAGATTTTCCTCACTATTTATACACTTTTCTTTATACATACCCTTTCCCTCTTCTTCTTTCTGTTTCCTTTCTGTAAGAGGAAGGAAACATTCAAATATAAAGAAATACAAAAATTGCTGAAATAGGGTTGGGGTTTTTTTTAACCCTTCAACATTACTTCTCATTTAATTTTAGTAGTGGAATTTTCTTGCCATTTACATCTGATACCTGTAACACAATACATTTTTGATTTCTTGGTGTAAGTTAAAACAAATGCAATGCAACGACATAAAAATATCATCAAGAATAATTGATAAAATTTACATCTCCAAGAAGCATATGCTCTGTCATTGACACATAATTCCCTGCATCACAGCACTGATAGAAGCAGGTGGGAAGCTGAGTTGACCATTGTGTACCTGGTTGAACATCTGCCATGTTACAGATTGGTTTTTTCTTTTGATGCAATAATAATGCCTTAATAACTACAGCAAAGGTTTACTATTGGTCCTCCTCATTGTGTCCACATTGTTGTTTTCTGAAGAGAGCTATATAATATTATTAGAAAAATTTACTTTCAAGTGTGTGCTTGAGGGAACCCAAATTTGTTGCTTTTCTAGAGTAGATTCAATTAAAAAAAAAAATTCAGCCATCAAGTTATTTCAAACAAATTCTTACTCAGACCAAAGGTTTCTATGCTACTAGGAATTAAAAACATTGCATATGTCTATGCAACTGATTATAATTTTTTCCAGCTAGATTACACATTAAAAATTAGAAAATCACAGATATGTTTGAGTTTCTAGATAGGTATGGCAAGCCAGGCTTCAGAACATGTAGATGAAAGCTTATTTTAGTCTCTAACTGTGCAATCAGTCATACATGTTTGACTGTAAATGCTCCAAGAGGATCCCCCACTTTGCTAGGATTAGCCGAGTGCTTAAATTTGTGTATGTGTTCAGCACTTGCAGGATCAAAGCTGAATTTCTGCTGCTGAAAGGTATGTGGAAAGAAGAATCTTGGTCCTTAATAATCAATTAAGTCAAAAAAGCCACCTTCACTGGGCAATTCTTTCCACTACTCTTAGTCTTCGGTCTTAGTATCTGTTACAAAGGCATGATCTGCCCTTTGGAGGTGTCTATCATTTCCCTCTGAACATATAAAGAGCCTAAAAAATCCAACCAAGACTTGATTCCTTATTTTGGTTGACATGAATCCTATGCTTTGCCATTCTGACCCTGTTGCTTTAAATGTTTAATAGTTACTGCGATAGCATTATCTTTATTGCTTACCCAACTCGTTAAGATAGCTGATGGCTGAAATAGTAAACATCTATTCTGCAAAATGCTGTGCTTCCACAGAAATGGTTATGTCAAATACATGTTCAAATACATGTTGCATGATTCTGGTTCCTCTTGAATTGCTGATTCAAGACACCAAGTTTAATATGGTGCCCTGCATTTTATTCAATTTCCCTAAAGAAATTTGTGGGCAGTGTATAAGTGTTAAGAACATGCCCTTGCCATTCTTTGTAAGGCTATGTCATGAACTGTGATAGGAACAAATACTGTATGTTTAGTATAATTTAAAGACATACTTGTTTTATCAAAAATAACCTTATTTAATTATGTATATTAAATAAATAAATTACTTCTTGCCTATTTGTCTGCAAAAAGAGCCTTTGGCTATCTGCTTATTCAAAATATGGTAAAACATTGTCTTCTTTTGCTTGTCTCTTGACATGTAAATTAGATTTAAATCAACAGAGTGATAACACTCTTACCACTGGAAGAATGATGTGCTATATCAAAGTGAACTGTGCACATACGTTGTATGCTTAGGAGTGTACTGAAATGTGTGCTGCAAAGGTGGCAAATGAATACAACCAAACAGTTTAGAGGAGTCAGACATCATGCTATGTACAACTCAGAAGGGTACATACAAACCCTCAAGAGTGCTTACAATATATTTCACAAAAAAAACCAGCCCAAAACAAAGTAACAAACAGACAACAACCACCAAAAAAAAAACCAACAAGCCCCAATAAACCCCCACCAAAAACAAAAACAAACAAACAAACCAAAACAAAAAACAAAAACCCAAACCCCAGTTCTATTGCATTTCTAAACTGAAGTCAGTTGAAGCACTCACATGGTGTCCCTGCCATGGTGTCCTGGTGGGAGGCTTGGAACTAGATGATCTTTAAGGTCCCTTACACCGGAAAGCATTAAAGGATCCTATGGTATATGTTGCACAGAGGGGATTGGATTGGATTGGATTGGATTGGATTGGATTGGATTGGATTGGATTGGATTGGATTGGATTGGATTGGATTGGATACTGAGGGGCAACAATTAGTTTTGGGCTCATGCCAGTGCTGTAAACAACCTGCTCTGTGGTCTCAGACAAGCTATCTTTTGTGATCTATTTTTATTTCCCACCCTTGCTTAGTAAAATGGGTATAATTTAGGTTTGCCTATTTCCATAGAGTAATTCTGCAGGGTCAGGATGTTGAGTATTGAAAGGCAAAGTGAGCCACTTACACAATGATCAGTTTTTAAAATGGACACATTTATGTCCAAGGCAAGTATAAAGGTTTGAGGGAAGATGGATAATAAGGATACTGTAGAACTGCTTATTTTGATTTTCTGTTCTGAAATACAGTCTTTTTTTTTTTCTTTTCTTCTTCAGGCTATACAATCAAACATAAAACATGACTCTACCATCTGTCAGTATAAAATATTTCTGTCCAATGGAAATTCTGATGCTTTCTAGCTGATGAAGCATCTTGCCAAGGCTGTTGGGCAGGTGAAGAAAACTTCCTGCTCTGGTGTGCTGCACTGCTAGGCTTGGTGCTAGCATATTCTGATACCTAGGTTGAATTCACTATGGCTAAATTAAGACTCAGGAAGCTTTTCCTCAGGGTTATAAAGTTCTGGTTGGAATGTGTCCCAGTGTCTGCAAGGTAAGACACTTCCCTGTTTGTTGCTGTCTCTGCACTGCTAGAGCTGCCTTTGTGGCCTCTACAGTCTTCATATTTCAAGATTCTTCCGTGCACGTTCCCATTGTAACTATGAGTTATTGGATTATTTTTTAAAGAAAAATAATTTATAACAGGCATTAGAAAATGTTAACATCCTATTTCTAGCTAGTGCTAAAAGGAAGGCCATTAAGCAAGGACCTCTTTTCTCTGTTGTCCTGAAGATCATTTGTATATAAGGGGGGGTTGTGTGCATAGTTGTGAACAAGCATAGACCAAGGCAGATCACTTCATCCAAAGATTGTCTTGTAAACCAGACAACAAATCCAAACAACCTGGAGGCCAGCAACTGAAAAAAAAAATAAAAACCCGGGCTAGTCAGGAGTTATCTGGTTTTAGAAAGAGGGTTATTTATAAATAAAAATTATTTATGAGTAAAGAGAACTATGTCATATGCAGTTTAAGAGATGTGACTAAGAAAAAGTGAAAAAGAGAAGAAGGGTTTCCTTTGCTTAATTAAAAGAGGGAATATTTTTTACCCCAAATTTAATAATTAAAAGGCAGAGTAGAGTCCTGTATGAAAACACAGTGAAGAGCAATCTCTGTCATTTTACCATCAGGTAAACTTGCTGAGGTCAGCTCCTGGCCAAAGTGTATGGGTGACCTCAGCAAGTTTACCTTGTGGTAAAACTAACAGGCTTTGATCTTTACTTTGTTTTCACCTCAGGACAGCTCCTGCTTTTTAGTTACCTGAATGTAAAAATCACACCTTCTTTTATCACCAAAGCCAAGTCTGTGAAGCAAACAGACTGGAAATAAGAAGAAATGAGAGCTGATATATGGCATGTAGACATCAAAGGAGGGGATGCAGGACTTATTTCTGCTTCCTCAGGAGGAAGAATGAAATTTAGAAATACCATAACAGACAGAATTTATTGCAGAAATGGTAAGTATGATTGAATAATATGTACAACTACTTCATAGTAGTGTTTTAGACAAAAGAAGCCAAAACAAAAAAAACCCAAACCTACCAAACCAAAACAAAACCAAAAAAAACAAGGAAAAAGGAGAAATGAGGTAGGAAAGCAAGGAAATGAAGTATAATGATGTGGAGCTAACCAACGTAGAGACAAATATTCTTTGGTGAGACTTAGAAAATAAGAATCTATAAGGAAAAAAATGAGATGGGCTGCATTTGGAAGTGCCCTGGATGGTGAAGCTAAAAGAGCAAGCATGAGCAATGAGCCCATTGATGTGTTAGGATAGCAAGATGGGACTACACCACACCAGGGGTGGACTGCTTTTGACCATGGGAAATCCAGTGGAATGTGGTTATGAACCAAGCTCGCAGGGGAGCAGCAAATGGTAGAACAGGACATTGAGGACTACCTTCTGCTGATAAATTTTGCCAACTGAGTTGTTTCACTGAGAAGGAGGCCAAAAATACTCAAGAAAGGGAGGATCTCATCAAAAGACTCAGTGATGGAGCCTAAAGAAGGCAGGAATTTAGAAGAAAGAGCATGTGGGGAGCCACTGCTTAGTCTTGCTCTTCTTTTAGCCATGAAAGCATGCACTCAGAAATGTTTGCCATTTAGTATCTGAAGAATTTCTATAATTTCTCTGGTGGTCCAGATTGCTGTAACTATTTAAATACTGTCATAAATAATTGAGGTTTGTCTAGTTTTGGGGTTTGGGGATTTTTTTGGTTGGTTGGTTCCTCTGTTTTAATCAAGATCATACTTCTGTGAGCCCTAATTTAGTCAGGTTATATATTTCAGAGCAAACAGCTTGCTTTGCCTAAGTACTTCTGTGAACTGAGCACTCTGCCCTGAGGCAAGCAAATCCAAAGCCAAAGAGGGATGCACCCTTCATATTCCGCTAATTGATTGAAGGGGCAAATGATCTATAGGAAAAGTTGCATCATTAACTTAATTGAGGGCAAAGCCTAATTAGAGGGGAAATGAAGTAGACAGAGCCAGAGACACAGCAGGCCTTCATGTGAGATGTCAACAAACAGACATTGTAACTAAAACCAGACAGAAACCGAAGCACTTCATTTACATCTTTAATTTCAATGTGAAAACATTTACAGTGATTGTGATGTGTTTGTGAGATTGCAGAGGAATGTAAAAATTTAACAGAGTTAAGCTGAAATCAACAGGTTTTAGAGTTGAAGAAAAAAATCAACTGACTAAAGTTGCTTTAAAAAATCTTGAGCAAACTGACTGAAGTTCCTTAAGACTACGTTTGTTCTTCTCTAGTATATTTGAACTCTACATTCCTGAGGAAATCCAACAAGAACTGCACCAGGAATTTTACAGTAGTGAGTAAATAAACCAAGTAAATTGTGGTGGACCATATTGCTTCAGTTTGACTCTGCAGAATTCCTGAATGAAGAGATAAAATGTCACTTTTGTACATTTGTTCTTTAAATGGTTATTCTGTGCAGTTACTTTTCTGGTGTTTCCTTGCTTGTGCAAAGAGGCTTCATCCCTCAGAATCACAAGCTCCTGAGCTGTAAACTGGTGATGTTAAATTCTAGAGGCTTTTAAGGTATTTTAAACATTAGTTTTAATATCTGAACTAAAACAGGTGTCAGAGGTCTTCTCAGGACCTTTTCCGCTGTGTTTTAGGGGCTTTTTTTGGCATGCAGCTCCTTTTTTTACCCACTGCAGGAATACAAACAAAACCTTTTCATGAGAAAAGCCACTTAAGTGAAATGAGGAATGCAAGCAGACATGTTTTGGCTACAGTGCAGGTCTTTAAAGTATATAGGCATTATTATACAATTCAACTGCATTCACATGGCTATCGAGCATTCTTTCAAAAGCTGGGCCTTGAGCCTGCTCAGAGATATGCACCAAATTTTTGTGAGTATATATAATTAAATAGTGTGTAGATATGTTAATAAATGGAAAGGATAAATTAATTTCATTGTGACAACCAAGACTCCACAGAGCCAGAAAAATCATCACACACTAATTAACCAAAACACTTTTGAGATGTCCTCTTTTGTATTCTAAGGAAAATTATCAAAAGTTTGCAGCTTCACAAACCTCACATTTTGTTAATCAGTGCAATTACTTACCAAATAACAGACTCATCCACCTGTTTATGGCAACTGGACATTAAATAGACGCTTCTGTATTTTTATTTTATTCTTCATACTTTTTTCCTCTCTAGCCAACACCATGGCCCTCATGTCCCATCTCCTTCTGTGCAGATCAGCACTTAGCCTGGAAACTTTGTCCTGGATCTGCTGATGTAGCTCCCAAACAAGAAAATTCCCAACGACTTCTTGGAGGATTTTATTAGTGTTGGATAACTTCACTTTCACTTTTTCTTAGTCATATCTCTTAAACTGCATGACACATTAGTGTCATTCTCAAATGAATTTGAGTTTATCCTTACGATAAATGATAGTCCCTGATCCAACCAAGATACCACCACGTCTCCCTTGTAATTCCAAATCTCCCATGCAAAGCTTGAAAATGCTTTAGGCTTGATGCAGAAGACAGGAAGAGGCTCCACTGAGTACAGAATTGGTTATTATGCATGTTATGTGACAAGGCACACTAAATGCACATAAAGTTAGCCTAAAGAAATGCATATTGTGTCATTCGTGAGGCTAAAGACCTTCAGGGCAAATCCCCCTTTAGTTCCCTTAAAGTACATTAGCTCAAAGCTCATTTTGGTGGAAGATGGAATTTATAAAACTATGGGTTTCAAGATAGCAAAAATTACAGCAGTCTACAAAGCACTGAAACAGTCTTTCCTATTTCAGCTTTGTAGTAAAGTTTACTGTAAACGATGTAATAAGAGGAAATCCTGCTTGGATCATACTGGAGTACAATAGTTGAATGTTAACACATTTATTATCACCTGTCACATCCCTATGAATGTATCATTGTGAACATGCGTTTGGATCCAGGACAGCATCATTAATCATTGTTCCAAAAAAACCCACAGTAGTTAATTATTTGTCTCAACATATTGCATTTAAATTATCCTCCTCATTAAATCAATTATGAAACAATGTAAGTATCCTAATTGAGCTACTAAGAACAAGAACATTGTTGCAAAATAGAAATAGAAATGTACTAGCAAATGCCATCCTGATTTTCAAGTGCATACAGTGTGTTTCTTTTACTCTTTACCAGAATACATACAGCTTGGGAATTAAATTAGGAAACCTTTCCAGGGTGTATTAGTTGGGGTTTGGCAATATACTGTCTTTGTCATGTGGCTTTTTACAGCTGCTTTTTACACAAGCAGAACGTGCTCATGTGTGCTTGTACTGTAGACTGTAAACATATCTTATGATGTAAAGGAGTTTTTAATACTTCCCAATGAAATATGGAAAACAATGGCAGCTATTGAAACCCTTTTGTTTTTGAAAACATGGTATCTGTATATTTAACCCATTTTCTCAAGAATGGCATTCACTGAAGCTTCCCCAGGCTCCCCTTATAGTAAGCAGGTAGAACCAAACAAATCTGACTTATTTCAGATACCTGCTTTGGGATAAGATGAATCATATCTCAGAGGTACCTATTCTTTTTCCATTGACCCAAAAGGGAGACCAAGACTTTTAGGTGTCAAGATAAGGATGTCTGCACTTCAGTAATTTAAATTTCAGCCTAAGACCTGTCAGCCTGGTGTACAACACAATAGGGGCAACATGAACTTAAAAGCTCAAAGGGAACAATGAAGACATGCAGGCCTTTGATTTTTTACACCAGCAGCATCGTAGACATTGTGATACTCTACCAAGGACTTGATTGTAAGGGTGGATGGACACAGCCTAGCAAAGTGATACAGGAGATACCCGTAAAATACAGTGCAAATGGTTCCGTAGATGGAAATAGTCTTATAGACTGAATTAGTAGAAAATATGGTCCTTCCAAATGCTAATAATTTCTCTTAATGTTTCCTGTTTCTTTAAAATTTTCTTTTACTTTGACAAGATCTCCATAATAATATAAGTGTTTCAGCTGCTGTTGTTGGTCTTTGTGTAGTAAAATTCTGCTGTGATCTCTTACTGCAGGACTAATTTCATCAAGTACATGAACTCACTCTAACCATTTTGATGTCTCAAATTTAATGTCCGCTAGAGCCTGATTTAACTTCAATATTGTTGCAAGATGTTTCCTTATGCTCCTTACTCTTTCAGAAAGGAAAAGTAATTTATTATTTAGGGAACGTTTTGTTTTACCATCTCTAACAGTTGATTTTTTAATTTTTTTTTAATTTTAGGTAAAACCACTGTAAGGATGGTTCACTTCAGCAGCAAATCTCTCCCAACTTCAGTACTAACTTGAGCAATTTTTGCTTCTTTTTCAAACATGTTCCCCCACAGACCAGTCTCTGTTTTGAGAAGTGCATGAAATCTTGTCTCAACAATGCCCAGAGCAGCAATCTGCTCTGATTGACTCTTGTTTTCTTAGAAGGGCCGCTTCTCCATATAGTTAGCTTAGACTTGGTAGCCTTCTCCTCTGGCAGAAGCAAATAGTCCCTGGCAAAATGTAGAACTGCACAGTGTGGGGCAGCCCATTTATTTTTAGTTTTCTGTTTCTCATCAGGGTGCATCAGCAACATGGCAAATATCTTGATCTTTAGAAGCAAAAATCTCATTCTGATCATTGTCCTCCCCTGAATAAGAACTGTTTCCATCATCTTTTCCTGCACAGCAGTTATTGGTTGATTCCTTTCTCTTCTGCCCGACAAGATGCAACAGGAAGATCTATATAATTTTTTATCATTTGCAATTTCCAGAATAAAATTAGGCATGTTACATATTTTGTTAGTTTTATGGGTTTTATAGAGGGTTTTTTTGGTTTTTGGTTTTTTTTTTAAAAACAGGGGGTTTGTTCCAAAACATGCAAAATGAGCTGCAATATATAGTTGTTTTTTGCTTAACAAAATTTTAAAATAAGTAGAGAAAAAAATCTAAAAAAATAATGTTTCCTTTCATAGAAACCATAATCAATGTTAATTTAAATGTATATTTTCTATATGTCTATTGTAAATTCCATCTTCCAAGTTTTCTATAAAAACTAACATTTGTCAACAATTACCACTTGGTGCTATATAGCACTTCTTTAAAAATATTTGGAGATACCTACTGTGCACTAACTATGGGCAAATGTTGATTGTTAATAGCTTTTATTATATGTGGTCTTGTTACTGGTGAAAACATGATGAACTTTAAGAATAATTTCATGCTAAATCACAACTCATTTTACTTTTAACAGCATTGTAAATAGTTACATTAAACTTGCAAAACAAAACTCTAAATCCAGGAAGGAATAAACCGTGTAGAATTAATTGACTTGGGAATGGTTTCTTTTCCTCATTCTCTGCACAAGCTAAAATTCAGCTCACTGTGCATTTAATAAGTTGATTACAATTACAGGACATAGATTGTTAATTAGGAACCAAACGTCACTTTCCACAAAGGACTGACATCCTCCTCTTACATAAAATACACAAACTAATATTCTGTGTAAATAAATGAGGAGTTTCGTGCACACGGTAACAAAGCAAATTTGTCCAATTTGCCAGATTTGGATTTGTCAGATTGCAAAGAATGCTCAGATTGCTTTTGGACTGAGGAGGTACAGACTCTTTGTGAGCAAAGGCACACTGATCCTCAGCGCACTGACAGCAGCAGAGGCAGTTGCTGCTGTCTTCAGCGCGAGGAGGTCTCAGCCCAGAAGGCAGAAACATTGGCTAATGTGAGGGAATAGGGGCAGCCTTGTTAGCGGGGCTCTTTCCCAGGAAGTCAGGAGCTGATCAGCTCTACGCTCAGCAGGAGATGTCAACAAAGTCTATAGAAATTATGATGGGCGTTTCAGATTACATGAAGAAATTGTGACTTTCTCAGAAAGGTCATATGTAAAACATTCTCCCTAAATACATTCTCTTCAAATTAGATCAGCAGTTTACACAATATAATTTATTTTAAACATTGCTTCTTAGCGAATAACTAGAAAAAAAATCTGTAAAAGATGCTTTAAAAAGAAAACAAAAGTCAAAGCAAGGGTAAAAAAATAAAGAAAATAATAAGAACTTAAACTCACAAAAACAAGAAAGGGCAAAGTCCTGCTCCTCTTTCCACTGGGAAAAATTAGTGTGGATATTACAGTGGGGGCAATAGACACAGCATTTCCAATACTTCTTTGTGGCAAAGAGGGGAAAAAAAGAAAAAGCAATCAAACCCTCCTGCTGCCTGAGGCATGCTCCTGAGCAAAACCCAGCTCCTTAGGCTTGGGTCAGGGAAGACAGGATTTGGCTCAACAGGATGCATGAGTGGATTAACATGACAAATTAACTGTTAATCCAAGTAGTAGCCAACTATTAATAAACTCCTCATGAACACTACCTTAGCAATTTGAACTCTCAGCTCCTGGGGCGTTTTGAGTTTGGAAGGTGAATGTGAACTAGTACCCTGTCAGAGGCACACGTAGTGGTCATCTCGGTGAACAAATCCAGATAAATCCATCCCACAGCCTTCATAAAGGTGCTGCAGTCTGTAAGAACACAGACAAGGCACTTCAGACTTTGGATCTGAAAGAAAGAAGCTATTTTGGTAGGGGAAATGAGTTGGAGGGAAGTGCTCACAGCCTGCCACTTTATCCATGTTGGCATAATAGCTGCTAGCTATTAATATTTTTCCTCTGGAGAACTCTGACTAGCTTTTTTTTTATTATTTTTTTTAAAGCCCCACAAATTATTACCCTATTATTTGTTAGCAACTGGTTATCAAATCAGTAAAAAGTATTTTAGATATCATTGGAAGATTTCCTTTACTTTGGAAGTGTGAACTAGTCTGACAATTCCCTGAATCCACCTTTATTTTAGTTGTTTGCAAGTTTGGGTTTACTTTTCTTGCAGTCAGTGGAAAATCTTCATGAATATAACTAGAGAAAAAAGCATTTCAACTACATTAATTTAAGTTCAAGTTTTCCAATTTATATCATTATGAGGAGAAAAAAGACTGCAAATAATGCTTCAATATAAGTTTTAGTTCCAAGGGATTATTTAATTTAAATAATTAATTTTTAATTTAAATGAGAAAGAACAACAGGTGACTCAAATGGCAACAAAAACAGGTACTTTGGACATAATTACTCAAGTAAATCTACTTTTGCCTTTACTGAGTGCTTGGTTCTATCAGTTTAATGAGAATTTTATTCTGAGTGATGACTGCAGAACTAGGTCCTCCATCTCTAGTGACTGAATGTCTCAGATATGTTTCAGTCTTACAGCTAGTTTTCATCCCTGCATCTCTACATATTTACATTAGCAAGCTTTTATTGCCCAATAAAAAAAGTATGCCAAAATTTTGCCTGAACACATAAAGTATAAAATACTGCAGAGAAATCCGTAGCCAGTATTATGATAGGGAGGTTTTCATTTGTACAGTAAACTATTCTTTAAATTATGCTTTAAACAATGTATACTTATAAGGGAGGGCCTTTGCTTAATTTTTTATTTCAAAAAGATTCAAGAATTGCATGGTTCTCAAGACTTGAAGCATTTGTTTTGTTTCCTATGATGTAGGAAACCTTGGATATGGATTGCAATTAAACAATTCTAATTTTATTTTAAAAATATAAAAGAAAACAAAAGAAAAGAAAGGATAAAAAGGAAAGAAATAAGATGACTTTTGAAAAAACAAAACCAACAAAACAAAAAAATACAAAAACCATAAAACCCACACCCAAACCAAAACCCCAAACTCAACAGGGTTGCAAGAGAAGAACAAGAGTAAAAGTTCATTTCAACATTTTGATTTATAGGGAAAGGCTCAGCAGCTTGCATAAAACCAAAAGGGGAAGTAGTTGAACATTGGGTCAAATCTCCATTCACATGTTTTGCAATAAAAGGCTGGCTGTAGCCTTTGAGCCTTGCTTCCAGTCACAGACAATGGCAATTGCAGAGCAAGACTAATAACAGGATTTAGCATAAATCCACCACAGGAAGTGAACAGTTGTACTGGCAAGTAATTAGCTGTGGAACATTTTGTGGCAACATCAGGATGCTCTCTGTGCTTTAAAGCATTGTCTGCAATTGCGATCAGGAAAAAAAACCTCACTTCTCCTTCTTTGTGGAAGACTTTTACCTATAGATCATTTTTTACAATATTTTAATAATTTTCTCCTTATTCTAATTTAGTAGCAATAGTGTAAGCATTGAATTTGCATTTTAAGATTTTTTCAAAAATGTTCTTTTCTTCTCTTTTTCCTTTTTTCCCTCACTGGTGCTTTTTATTGCAAGGTAAATTGTGTTTATTTTGCATGGCTAACAATTGGGTTCAAAGCAACACTTTGATCTTGAACCCCTGCCAGATTCCAAGAGCTGAAAGCCCCCCTGTGCAGTAAAGTAGACCTGTACTCACAAAGCCTGGCTAATTTGCAAAGGAATGTCAAAATTACTGGCACAGCTGACTACTGTGGTGCAGTACAGTCTATAGTCTTTCTAATGAATGGAGATCTGCTTTTCTCCATGTATTTACTTGTCACTGGTTAGAAAATAAATTCTGCATTCTCTAGACAAGGAATTTCTATGATTGTATTGAAACAAACAAGCAAACAAAATAAATAAAATTTAAAAAACAGACCAGCTACTGTGAAATCTTTACTTTTCATAAGAGATAATCTTCTGGTAGCCAATACAATTAGATCCAAACAAAGAAGTCCATCAGTTCCTTTGCATTTTACTAAAACTGCAAAGAATTCAAAGAATTTTAGCTGGAGAAGAGTATGCAGGTTCTATGTAAGTGCTCTGAATATGTTTCTATACCTTTTGTTGTCATCTGTTCTGCCTGGTGAGAGTGATATTCCTTCTCTTGGAAGTGAGATACATTAATGAAACTGAACAAAACTCCATCTCATTTCCATTGCCTTTGTGTATCTACTTCCTAGACACTGGACAAAAGAAAAAAAAAAAGAAAAAAAAACACCTAAAAAAACCCAAACAAATTAACAAGCAAAAAACTCTCCAAAACTCAAGACAACCCAAAACTAAATTAAAACCAAAAATCTAACAAACAGCCTCGCCATAAAACAAACAAAGTCACCAACCAAAGCACCTGTGAGGAGGCTGTTTCCTTGGTGTATTCACTCAGAATTCAAGAAACTGGATGCTGAATCACCATGGAACTTGAGAAACAGATGTTCAGAGCTGCACAGTGGTTGTCTATAAACCTGGATCTGGCTCTGCAGAGGTCAAGGAGAGTGCAAGGTACCTCAAACATCTTAAAGACTGCAAATCATGACTGCAGTGATCAGCTGGATGCTCAGTCTGCACCATGGGATAAATGAAAGGCAGAAAATACCTACAAAGCTTCCATGCTTTTTGGGGTTTAGACTGTTCAGCTGCTAATGAAAGTGTAGTGTATTCCTGTATAGGGCTCTTTTTTTTTTCTTTTTTTTTTTTGTTTTTTGTGTAAATAAGCAAGATTCACAAACGGATGGAGAAAGGAAATAGTATTGGCTATAGTGCCACAAGTAAGGAGCTGAGGCGCAGAAAAATTACCAACAGGATTTTCAGAAGGATTAAAGCAGCATGACTTTATTGACTGTGCTGCATTAACATCAAATGTGGTTTGACCCTCAGTGATTTCTTCAAAGTAAGACTGGAAGCAGAACAGGAACCAAACCCAGGTCAATATTCAAGCCACAAAACCATAATTACTCTCCTTATTTCTTTTCTATATTTAGGAGGGAAAAAAAATAGTGACACATGTGCCTGTAGGGTGACCTGTCATGCTGCTAAGTGTCTACTTATGCAACTTCAGTCCCTCTCATTTTAACTAACTCTAATTTTGAATGCTGTCTTTGGCATTCTGCCTTGGACTTCTCACAAGGGTTTTTTTGTGGTTTTTTTTTTTTCTTTATTTTCTTCCTCTTTTGAGAAGGGAGATAGTAAATGTGAATAATTATTTCTCCATAAAGAATAGAGCTTTTATAGTCATATTTGGCATCAATGTGATTTCTTACTTTAAAAAAGTTTAGACTAAACCCATGCCATTTATACTACAAAAATCCCTAAGACTCCAAGTGAATCATTCATTTGAGCTTCCAGCAAAAAGTAATATTTTTTAATGTTCTGCTTATGGGACTTGTTTTCTGTGTTGTTTTGTTTTGCATTCTTGGAGAATTATGCTGTGAACACTAAAATTAATCATTCCATTTTTTGGATGATTTATACAAGATATCTAGATCGAACTGGGAATTGAATAAAATAATTTTGAAAGAGAGAAATCTGTCTCAGGATAGTTACAGAAATATAAGATCCATTCAAGGGGAATGTGAGGAGTGTAAAAGTTCTGGAATGCAACATACACTATGTCTGGATACTTAGAGAGGAAAAGAACAGAAAGAAGTCATTCAAGGAATGGAGAATAGGGTCAGATTTTGAATTCAAAATTCACCCACAAGCTTGTATCACAAGCAGTAAGTGGATCAATAACTATAGATTTCTGCCATGTTTTATGGCTAGCGCTGTCTGTGAAGACTGAAGTGCATCTTTCTTCTATTAACTGCAATTATAAAAGCATGTTTTCCCCAACATGTAAGATTTATAACTATAAATTTAGAGTAATAGTTGCCTGCAAAATAAAATAACAATAGCAATAAAATAATATCTTAGTGTGCATTTGCAACTGAACACTACAAAGTCAGCAAAATTATGTTGGAAAATGCATCAGTGTGTAGAAAGAGCCAATCTACTTGCTAACAAAATAGTTGCTGACAGGACCTTGTAGAAAAGCATTTTTAGACCATCTCAGTTTTCCCAAGATGAGTCTCTTTGGTGGTTTCACAGAATATTCTGATTGGGAAGGGATCCACAAGGATCACCAAGTCCATATTTTAAGTAAAGGACCCATGCATAGATTGAGCCCATTACCTTGGTGTTATTAGCACCAGGTTCTGACCAGCTGAGCCCATCTCAGGATGACGTTTGCTGTCATGATGAGCAGGTCTGTGTTGGTATGGCTGTTCTTTAACTGCCACATGGGTTTAATTTGCTTTTACTGTGGAAGATGCTGTAGAGAAGTTACCTGAGATCCAGGCAGCCTAAGTCCTGCACCAGCTGGGGGCTTATTTGACCAAGTTCTGAAAATTAGAATACCTTATGTTTTTGTTATTCAAATTTGCCTTTTATATGTCAACTTATAAACTCAGATAAAATGTCAACTTAGATAAAAGTGGTACATCAAACTCAAGAAGAAAGATGTTGTTCATTCTATTAGCACTAATTAATTTTTTTAAATTTATACAGGATGAATTTTTCTAAAGTGATTGTGTTGGAATTAAAAATGGGAAATTCCATGAGAAAAAAAAATATTTTCATAATTTGTTTTCATAATTTCTTCCATAATTGAATGCATCTGCAATAAAAAAAATAATTTTTAAGAATTTTTAAAATGAGGTTCCAAAGAAAATGTTTCTCTATGATATAGCAGTAAATATTTTTATAATAATTTGTAAAACAAGGTGAAGTGTTTGTTAATGAAGTTTGTAGATGAAAAAATTTGTCAATACAATTAATCTAAAGTGTCCCCTGTACCCTTTGATAGAAGTCAAGGAGAAATAATGTATATTATGAAATATCAGGACAAACAATTGTGGCAACACTTTAAGGATGAGAAATTACTTCAGTCATTGTCATCTAAGGAAGGACCACAATAGGAAAAGACCTAAAATAATTCTGGAATTTATGAGCAGGAAATATGAAGTAGCTGTACGGGGATCAAATTACCTCTGGTGCAGCTATTACTGCAACCCTGAGTCCACACCCAGAATCCCCACCTGGAGAATGTGTTATTGCATTGGAGGGAGCATGCACCAGAGACAAGACAAATACAGAAAAGGACAAATAAGTAAGAATTGGAAACTGTGTGTTATATCTAAAGATGTAATGAGGTCACATTTATAGAGGAGGGATTTCCAGCAGTGTATGAGGTTGACAAGAGAGCCTTGAAATCCAGCACGTTGTTTAAAAGCACTGCCAGTTATCCCCCGAGATAAAGCTCACTTAACACTTGCAATATACCACACATGTAACACAGGGTTTGAGGGTTCTCACAGCACAACCAGTGGGCTGGAAGCAGGTATCAGCCCAAGAGGGCCCCACAGCTCCAGTGAAGAGGTCCCATGGATTCCCACAGCAGGCCATCAGCCCAGTGCAGCCAGCTGATGTGCATGTGTGTGCTCAGAGCAATAGCTGTGCAAAACCTCAAGGATGAAGGCCTCCTCTGTGTTGTCTCTTCTCTCTTCCCATGGAAAAAGTGATCACAGCATCCTGGACACAGGATTGAGGGTCTCAGGTAAATTAATCAGGATCTCCACTCACTTTAATCACTTTATCTAATTCTCAGCAGAGAGGAACAAGGATCTCAACAGGGCAGCTTATCCCATCCTGGTAAGTGTCAAAGCTAGACATGAATGCTTCACTCAGATATTGACTTCCCACAGAAAAGACGGCAGAATGAGTTGTGTACATAATGAATAACAGTTACATAACTCCAGCTGCTGATATCCTCACTTGAGAGAGAAATCAACACTTTTTAGACTCAATTCTTCTGGCTTGCTTTAGATATGTTCTCTAAAACAAAATTAATCGTGTGAAAGAATTGCATAACTGGAGTCTTGAAAATTGGTTTGCCGTGTATATAGCTGCTTTTTATCAGCCAACCTTCACATTAGGTATCCTAAATTTAAAATACTAAAGACTATACATCCCACCAAACCTGAAATTATTTTTACTGTTAGGTCTTTGTCTTCAGGACATGGGTGGTATCAAAGAGTAAACAGTGAAAAAAACCCATGGAAGAAGGGGAGGGAAACCACAGAAGAGTGGCTTTACCTCTATAAAAGAAGAATTAATGACTCAGACTGATACAGAAGGTGGAAAAAAAAGAAATAAAATTCTTCCTGTGAACTCTCACTCCAAGACAAGTCAACATCAAAATGTGTCTTTGACAATCTGTGCATGCACTGACAGCTGTCAGAATGCATTCACAATAATTGTTCGGAATTGGCATTGAGCCCTGAATTACATGAAGAAGAAAAACTAGTTAAAAATTTTAAAGAAATGGTGCTGAAAATAAAAGCATGTAATTGGCAAAACTAGGAGGCAGAAAATTGCTGCTTTTCTCTTGAAACTATTATAGTCAGATTCATTCCATTTGTCATACACTTTATTTGAGGTTTATTAGTTATCTCATGGTCTGGTCTTAAACAGGAACTTAGTTTAGAGACTCATCAAGTGAATTCTGAGAAAACAGATGAGCACTATAAAAACATTCCACTCTGAACATTTACTTAACCCTGAAAAAGAACACTGAATACTAGTGAATTTTTTCCCGAAGTATTAAATTCAGTAGCAAAGAAAACAAAATATCTTCGAGATGATAACAAACAAGCATTTCTGTAAACTAGGAAGCTCTGTAATCTAACTGATTATATGCATTTCAAAACTAAAGACTGAGTATAAATTGGAAGCATAAGGATCATTCCTCGACTCTGAGGCTACTTAATATGTAAGAGCCCGCAAATATATTATCTAACTCTCTTATTCTTTAAAACTCAGTCCCTCACCTGTTGGGAGTTGCTAACCAGGGCCAGAAGCTGTTGGAGGATTCTGTCACAAGAAAAAACATGACAGGAACAGCTCTAGCAAAGCCACAGTATGGCTGACAGCAGTTCCAAGCCCACGGGTCCTTTAATTAATCAGTACAAAATGCAATATTAGAGCTTGGTGCTCTTAACCATCACTACCACACAAGTAGTTACTTGTACACACCCCAATGGTTTCTACAAGGAGTGATTTGGGTGTAAGAGTAAGCTCAACTATGTTTGCATGGTGAAGACTATGCAGCACTGAACTTGTCCCAGGCACAGTGAGCAGAAATTAAATGAAGTAGCTTCTATTTCTGTGGAAAGGGCTGGGGGGAGTACAAAACTAAAGGCATGTATACAAATATCTCTATATCTATCTATCTATCTATCTATCTATCGATCTAATATATTTTAAATAGAAACACAGTTTATGTAAAACCCACATTTTTGAAGGGTAAGGAACACAAATCATAAGGAAGCAAAGACTAAGGCTTGTATTTCAACTAATATATTCCTTTGCCTCTGAATTGGTTCCCTTGAGACACTGTTCCGTAGGTTAATAATACTCATGATTAGAAAGTGTTTTCCTGATATTTCACCTAATTATACCCATCCATAATCTCTTCCTCAAAACCTCTCCTCATTTTACCTCTTTGGTATCCTCTAAACAAGTCTTTTCTTTCAGCTTGGTCTTTCAGCCAAACAAGCCTTTTCAGCTCAGTAGCTGGCTATGTAATACCCCACATAACTGGAATCCAAATCTGCAAATTGCTGAGCAGCTCCAAATTTCCTTAATTTGTAAAAGGCAGTGAAGGTACTTACCCTCTCACAACTTAATGCTCACAACTAATAAAAATATAAGCATTTAAAAGAAATAAAATATTCAGCCTTGCTGAGTGTGTAAAATATCTAAATACATAAACTGGTTTCTTTCCAGCACTCTCTTGTTCCATGAAAGAACAAAATTACAATTTTGGTAATATTATTATGAAATATTTCCTTTCAGAAAGGTCTGTATCTACAATGTGTATGTTCTGGGAAGAATATAGTTTACTCTGCTAATTTTCTGGGAAGACAGGACCTTTCATTTTAAATGTTCAAAAATAAATCTTTCTCTAATACTTACAGGACCAATTATGTGCGGGTGAATGCCACAATTCCTGGGATAGATTCTTACATATGCCAGCTTCCACAAATTAAAGACTCTTACTTTAGCAATACACTAAGCTGCAGTGTCTTGGAAAAAAGTGACTATGATTTTCTTAGACGTTGTTCAGCCACCACTAAAGCCCTTTTATCCTGTTTCTATTATACTTCCTGTACTAGAGAATAAAGCTGTCCCCAGTGAAGATCTTAAGGTACATTGCTTTTCCATTGTTTTTAGACATCTAAAGAGAAAAGAATGCAAGCTCTATCCTTCTGTGATGTGGGGACTTAGTCAATTAGTGGCTTAAAAAGATAAACCATATGTTTTGAAAGAAAAAGCCAAAAAGCTAAAAATAAAGGTGCATATGCAAAAATGTGCATTAAATTTCTTAGATTTCTTCTCTTCTTTAGACTTTTGGCAAACTGCTTCTTATGTCAACCAGAATACCTTCTGGAGTTTCCTGCTCAAGAGCTGTAAGTGAAGGCAGTGTTTGCTATAAAATTAGTATTCAATTATCAAGGGCATAGAAAATGCTTCCAAGACTGTGACTAATTCCAGACAAAAGATGAGAAGCACCTAATGTTTTTAGGTGACAATGGCAAAATTGAAAGACCTTTCACATGACTCAGACCTCTGTCAGATCCCTAACCACTCAGGAACTTGGAAACGCTTGGTGTAAATACGTGACCAACTCAGTGGTGAATTGTGTTCTGTGTATTCAGGACTGACAGAAAAAGAGGGTGAACACTCAGGTGACAGAGCATGCTGCCAATGACACAAAATTATTGAGGACAGTCAAAGGACACAAAATTATGGAGGACAGTCAAAGCTGACTGAGTAGAAATGTAGCAGGATCACAGGGTAATAGGGTTTCTAGGAACAAAACATCAGGTGAAATTCAATCTGCGTAAGCAGAAAGAAACAGAAGGAAAATTAACCTAACCAAATATACACTTTCAACTACATATTATCACCCAGGAAGACACTGGAGTCATTACAGACAGATTTTAAAAAATCTTTAAGTATTAGCAGCTATAGAAATGTAATTTTAATGTTATAAAATACAAGAAAAAATATTTTTTAAAAATTAAAAGCATCCTTACAATATGTTATAAGTCAACATCATGGTCCCATTTGGACTTTTTTTTTCTGAATCTGGTCATCTGCCTCATAAACACCACAGCAAAAAATAGCAGCCAGAAAATTAAAATGAATAAAATCAAAGAATAAAATTATTTTTTATCCCTTCCCTTCCCTTCCCTTCCCTTCCCTTCCCTTCCCTTCCCTTCCCTTCCCTTCCCTTCCCTTCCCTTCCC